>BRZM01000047.1:4789181-4861109 GCA_033238685.1 Lates japonicus
CATTTGGATTTCAAGTTGTTGCTGCGGTAACAGCGGCGGTATTAACAGCAGTAACGGTAACGGCGGTAACGGTAACGGTAATTAACGGTAACAGCGGTAACGGTAACGGTAACGGTAGCGGTAACGGTAACAGCAGCGGTAACGGTAACGGTAACAACGGTAACGGTAACAGCAGCGGTAACGGTAACGGTAACGGTAACAGCGGTAACGGTAACGGTAACGGTAACAGCGGTAACGGTAACAACGGTAACAGTAACAGCGGTAACGGTAACAACGGTAACGGTAACAACAGTAACAGTAACAGCAGTAGCAGTAACGGTAACAGCGGTAACGGTAACGGTAACGGTAACAGCAGTAACGGTAACGGTAACGGTAACAGCGGTAACGGTAACGGTAACGGTAACAACGGTAACGGTAACGGTAACGGTAACAGCGGTAGCGGTAACGGTAACGGCGGTAACGGTAACGGCGGCGGTAACGGTAACGGTAACATTAACAGCAGTAACGATAACGGTAACAGCAGCAGCGGTAACGGTGGTAACGGTAACGGTAACAACGGTAACGGTAACGGTAACGGCAGCGGTGGTAACGGTAACAGCGGTAACGGTAACGGTAACAGCGGTAACGGTAACGGTAACGGCGGTAACGGTAACGGTAACGGCATTAACGGTAACGGTAACAGCAGTAACGGTAACGGTAACAGCGGTAACGGTAACGGTAACGGTAGCAGTAACGGTAACAGCAGCGGTAACGGTAACGGCGGTAACGGTAACGGTAACGTGTAGCAGTAACGGTAACGGTAACAACAGTAACGGTAACGGTAACAGCGGTAACGGTAACGGTAACAGCAGTAACGGTAACGGTAACGGTAGTAACGGTAACAGCAGCGGTAACGGTAACAACAGGCAGTAACAGTAATATAACAGTAACAGTAACAGCAGCAGTAACAGTAACAGTAACAGAGTAACAGTACAGCAGCAGCAGCAACAGTAACAGCAGTAACAGTAACAGTAGTAACAGTAACAGCAATGGCAGCAGCAACAGTAATAGTAACAGCAGTAACAGTAACAGCAACAACAGTAACTGAGTAACAGTAACAGTAACAGTAACAAACAGTAACAGTACAGTAACAGTAACAGTAACAGTAACAACAGTAACAGTAACAGTAACAACAGTAACAGTAACAACAATAGTACAGTAACAGTACCACGTAACAGTAACAACAGTAACTCAGTAACAGTAACAACAGTAACAGTAACAGTAACAACAGTAACAGTAACAACAGTAACAGTAACAGTAACAACAGCAACAGTAACAGTAACAACAGTAACAGTACAGTAACAGTAATGTCTGCCTCCTGAAACTTGGGTTCTTGTTGGTTCCTTAGACAAAGTAAACGTGCATAGCTTCAGTGAGACAGAGGTCAGACAGACTGTGGTGTTTGTGAGGACGCGGTCCTCAGAGGAACAGAACAGTCCTCTGTCACCTCCTGAACCTTTGATGTGGCTTCTCAGCTCATTAGGCCTCATTTCCCACTGACTGCCGCCACATCTGCTCACTGTAATACAATGACCCCGGTTTGAAGCAATGGGTGTTTTCATTCTCAGGTTTTGAGTCGCTGAAGGGATACCACACATCCTCGGCCCCGGCCCTTATGGACTTTTATGAAGTGATACGTGGGAAACATCAGGGTCAGAGGTCAGTGGGGCCGAGCAGAAGTTCAGAGGTCGCCATATTGTCCCATCGAGGAGGAGCCCACTCACCCCGCCCCCCATATCACAACACAACGCTCCCAGCTCCAACAGGACTGCTCTGATGGAAGATGATGATGACAAATGATGATGAAGACAAGATGAAGATGATGATGATGAAGATGAAGATGAAGACAAGATGATGAAGGATGATGAAGATGAAGATGAAGATGAAGATGATGATGATGATGATGATGAAGATGATCATGATGATGATGATGAAGATGAAGATGAAGATGAAGATGATGATGATGAAGATGATGATGAAGATGATGATGATGATTATGATGATGATGATGAAGATGATGAAGATGATGATGAAGATGAAGATGAAGATGAAGATGATGATGATGATGATGAAGATGATGAAGATGAAGGATGATGATGATGATGAAGATGAAGATGATGAAGATGATGATGATGATGAAGATGATGATGAAGATGAAGATGATGATGATGATGATGAAGATGAAGATGAAGATGAAGATGAAGATGATGATGATTATGATGATGATGATGAAGATGATGAAGTATGAAGATGATGATGAAGATGAAGATGAAGATGAAGATGAAGATGATGATGATGATGATGAAGATGAAGATGAAGATGATGATGAAGATGATGATGATTATGATGATGATGATGAAGATGAAGATGAAGATGATGATGAAGATGAAGATGAAGATGAAGATGAAGATGATGATGATGATATGAAGATGAAGATGATGATGATGATGATGATGAAGATGAAGATGATGATGATGATGAAGATGAAGATGAAGATGATGATGAAGATGAAGATGAAGATGATGATGATGATGATGAAGATGATGATGAAGATGATGATGATGATTATGATGATGAAGATGAAGATCAAGATGAAGATGAAGATGATGATGATGATGAAGATGAAGATGAAGATGATGATGATGATTATGATGATGATGATGATGATGATGATGAAGAGAAAGATGAAGATGATGATGATGATGAAGATGAAGATGAAGATGATGATGATGAATATGATGATGATGATGATGATGATGATGAAGATGATGAGATGAAGATGATGATGATGATTATGATGATGATGATGAAGATGATGAAGATGATGATGAAGATGAAGATGATGATGATGATGATGATGATGATGATGAAGATGATGAAGATGAAGATGATGATGATGATGAAGATGATGATGAAGATGATGATGGGATAAGATTAAAGATGATGATGAAGATGAAGATGATGAAGATGAGATGATGAAGATGAAGATGAAGATGATGATGAAGATGATGATGATGATGATGAAGATGATGAAGATGAAGATGAAGATGAAGATGATGATATGATGAAGATGAAGATGAAGATGATGATGAAGATGATGATGAAGATGAAGATGAAGATGAAGATGAAGATGATGATGATGATGATGATGAAGATGATATACGGAAGAGGATGAAGATGAAGATGAAGATGATGGTGATGTATATGAAGGATGCTGATGAAGTTACGAAGATGATGAAGATGAGGAGAGGAGGACAAACGACCACCGGGCTGTAAAACACCAGAACACAGGACTGATGCTGCGATAGCTTTCTTCTCACAGACAGAGGCTTGACCTCCTGTCTCTGCTCTCACCTGTCCTCACCTGTGTCTCTGTCTCACCTGTCCCACCTGTCCTGTCTCACCTGTGTCCTGTCTCACCTGTCCACTCCACCCGTCCTGTCCCACCCGTGTCCTCTGTCCCGGCCTGTCCTGTCTCCTCTGGTCCTGTCTCACCTGCAACTCAACCACACCCGTCTTACCTTCCACCTGTCTCTGTCCCACCCAGTCTCCTGTCCCCGCCTGTCCTGTCCCACCCGTCTCTGTCCTCACCTGCAACTCTGTCCTCGCCTGTCTCTGTCTCACCTGTCTCTGTCTCACCTGTGTCTCCTGTCTCACCTGGGTCTCTGTCTCACCTGTGTCTCCTGTCTCAGCTGTCTCTGCTCTCCACCTGGAAGAACTCCTGATTATGGAGACATGATTTACAGGTGAGAGGACCAGGATGCTCTCCAGATCTGAAGAGACAGAGACCTGAAACCCAGCCTGGCCTGATCTGTGTGGACCTGATCTCTCTGTGGACCTGACCTGTGTGTGGACCTGACTCTGTGGGACCTGACTTGTGTGGACTTGTGTGATCTCTGTGGACCTGATCTCTGTGTGGACCTGATCTCTGTGTGGACCTGATCTCTGTGTGGACCTGATCTCGTGGACCTGATCTCTGTGGACCTGACCTGTGTGTGGACCTGATCTCTGTGTGGACCTGATCTCTGTGGACCTGACCTGTGTGGACCTGATCTCTGTGGACCTGATCTCTGTGTAGTCTGACCTCTGTGGACCTGATCTCTGTGGACCTGCGACCTGTGTGGACCTGATCTCTGTGTGGCACTCGACCCTGTGTGGACCTGATCTCTGTGGACCTGATCTGTGTGGACCTGACCTCTGTGTGGACCTGATCTCTGTGGACCTGATCTCTGTGGGACCTGATCTCTGTGGACCTGACCTGTGTGGACCTGATCTCTGTGTGTGGACTTGATCTCTGTGTGGACCTGATCTCTGTGTGGACCTGATCTGTGTGGACCTGATCTGTGTGGACCTGATCTCTGTGTGGACCTGATCTCTGTGGACCTGATCCCTGTGTGGACCTGATCTCTGTGGGACCTGATCTCTGTGGACCTGATCTCTGTGGACCTGATCTGTGTGGACCTGACCTGTGTGGACCTGATCTCTGTGTGGACCTGACCTGTGTGGACCTGACCTGTGTGGACCTGAACTCTGTGTGGACCTGATCTCTGTGGACCTGATCTCTGTGGACCTGATCTCTGTGTGGACCTGACTCTGTGGGACTGATTCTGTGTGTGACCTGATTCTGTGGACCTGACCTCGTGGACCTGACCTGTGTGGGACTTGATCTCTGTGGACCTGAATCCTCTGTGTGGGACTTGACTGTGTGGGACCTGATCTCTGTGGACCTGATTCCCAAAAATCTGATCTCTGTGTGGACTCCACCTGTGGACTTGACTGTGGACCTGACCTGTGTGGACCTGATCTCTGTGTGGACCTCATCTCTGTGGACCTGATCTGTGTGGACCTGATCTCGTGTGGACCTGACCTGTGTGGACCTGATCTCTGTGTGGACCTGATCCTGTGTGACCTGATCTCTGTGGACCTGATCTCTGTGTGGACTGATCTCGTGTGTGGACCTGATCTCTGACCTGACCCTGTGTGGACCTGATCTCTGTGTGACCTGATCAGGACCTGATTCTGTGTGGACCTGATCTCTGGACCTGATCTCTGTGGACCTGATCTCTGTGTGGACCTGATCTCTGTGTGGACCTGACCTGTGTGGACCTGATCTCTGTGTGGACCTGATCTGTGTGGACCTGATCTCTGTGGACCTGACTCTGTGTGACCTGATCCTGTGTGGACCTGACCTGTGTGGACCTGATCTCTGTGTGGACCTGATCTGTGTGGACCTGATCTGTGTGGACCTGACCTGTGTGTGGACCTGACCTGTGTGGACCTGATCTCTGTGTGGACCTGATCTCTGTGGACCTGACCTGTGGACCTGATTCTGTGTGGACCTGATTCTGTGTGGACCTGATCTCTGTGGACTTGACTGTGGACCTGACCTCTGTGTGGACCTGACCTGTGTGGACCTGATCTCTGTGTGACCTGATCTCTGTGGACCTGATTCTGTGTGGACCTGATCTCTGTGGACCTGATCTCTGTGGACCTGACCTGTGGACCTGATCTCTGTGTGACCTGATCTCTGTGGACTGATTCTGTGTGGGACTGTGAGTGATCCAGAGGAGTCTGCTCTCAGATGTGTTCTTAGAGCTGTTCAGCCTCTGATGGAGCTTCGGTCCTCATTAAGGCAGATAAATTTGTGCTTGATGCTCAGAACCAGTAAACTGGAAGTTAATGACTACATTTATGAGAGAGAGTGAGAGAGAGCGGGGGTGGTATTGCCTGACTGTGTCACACATTTCCAGCTGATTCCCATGGACACAGCAGATTTCGCCTTGACTTTTTCTCTCAGTGAAACAGATAAAACAGCTGGAATAAAAAGACCTTGAGGCCCAGGTCAGAGTCGTCTTGTGTCAGAGAGATGAAGTGTCCGGATTAGGACAAAGGGTTTGAGCCCTTTGAGGGCGCAAGATGTGGGATACTGAGCTGTAGAACAACCAATCAATATATCAGTTCTGGGCTGGAGGATCACTGCAGTTTCACTGTGAACCTTTATTCTTATTAGCTTACAGAGTCACCTGAGATAGGTGCTAACTAGGTGTGAAAACACCTGTATACAGTGTTGAGAGAAGTGTTGGTTAAATCTAAGGCCAGCAGCAGAAACTTGAACTGCTCGAACTCTCCAGACTCCAGACCACTCCAGCCCCTGTTCATCAGGGGTCCAACAATGAATAAAGTCAGTGAGTGATTGTTGACTGGTTCTTGTGTGGATCCAGATGAACAGATTCCTCTTGGACCAAGCAGAGTCAGACCTGAGATCCAACGGTCGTAAGAGACGAATACTGAGGCAGAGAAACCCGCAGGCTGATCTGAGCCTGACTGCGTAGAGCGAGACAACAGCAGAGGCAGAGTAACGCTGGAGTCCGGCTGCCCTGCAGAAAAGTGGGCCATCGAAAACATACAGTCCTCAGTTGAAATAGAGGTAGTATGCTGCCAGATAGAGTGAGTATAGCTGTGGACGCTTCCTGACTGACCTGACTGACAGTCTGGTTTGTTGAAGACGCTGTGCAGCCGGCCCAGTAGTGAACAGCCGCCTTCCTGATAATCTCTGAGGCTGCTTTGTGTATCTGAGCGAGAGAAATATGTTAAAGTCAATAGACTGTTTCTGTCTGAACGATTGAGACTTAATATTTCATCTTCATGTGAAGTTTGAAACTTGAAGCTGGTTTACATCCTGACACACTACTGTCCAGGAGACATTCCCTCACCTGACCTCACCTGACCTCACCTGTGGGGTCATTAAAACAATACCTCACCCCGAGCCTGGAGCTGGCCCACCGGGCTCCCAGGTACCAGGTGATAATTAGGGACGGGGACTGCCCAAATCCCTGTCTCTGCAAACAGGAAGCTCAGACAAGCCCAGAGAGAGGGTCATTATTTAAGACAACGGTGGGGGAGAAAAAGGTCAACAGCTCCCTTCTCACTCACGCCATCACTGACACCACATCATTCACCTTAGCCGGACCTGAATCCAGGCCCGAACCTGTCTCTGAGCAAAGAAGGTCCAACATCAAGAAACATAGACAGGTCTCTGTTTCAGTCCAGTCCCTGTGTTTCAGTCCAGTCTCTGTGTTTCAGTCCTGACTCTGTGTTTCAGTCCTGACTCTGTTTCAGTCCAGTCTCTGTGTTTCAGTCCTGACTCTGTTTCAGTCCAGTCTCTGTGTTTCAGTCCAGTCTCTGTGTTTCAGTCCTGACTCTGTTTCAGTCCAGTCTCTGTGTTTCAGTCCTGACTCTGTTTCAGTCCAGTCTCTGTGTTTCAGTCCAGTTCTGTGGCCTAAGTAGTCCTGACTCTGTTTCAGTCCAGTCCTGTGTTTCAGTCCTGGACTCTGTTTCCAGTCCAGTCTCTGTGTTTCCAGTCCAGTCTCTGTGTTTCAGTCCCACTCTGTTTCAGTCCAGTCTCTGTGTTTCAGTCCTGACTCTGTTTCAGTCCAGTCTCTGTGTTTCAGTCCTGACTCTGTTTCAGTCCTGACTCTGTTTCAGTCCAGTCTCTGTGTTTCAGTCCTGTCTGGGTTGATCTGGTCTTTCAGTCTCAGTTTCACCAGGACTCCCGCGCTGCTGTTGATCTGCTGATGGATCTGATTGTCTTCAGAGCTTCCCTCGCTGTGACCCAGGAAAGCTAATGGTTACAGTGTGAACTGACTTTGGTCATTAGAGACAGTTTAACTCCCACCACCTCCACCCACCAGCCTCAAATAAACTGCCACCGCTTGCTTCTCCCACAGAGAATCCTCCTCTCAGCTGCAGTCGGGAGGTTTCGTATAGATACACTTGTTAATGAAACCTATCTGCTCTACAGCAGCCAAAGCAGCCTGGGCTTTTACAAGTTTTAATGTAAGAACTTTTAGAAGTGAGCCACTTTCCTACTTCTGTAGCTGGTAATTCTCTACATTTCAGAATGCCTTTCCACAATGGGAGAAGCTCTATGAACAGAAGGTAGAAAGTTCATAAATCACAGCTTTAGTGACGTGATCGCATAATGTCTGATCCTGAGACTTTGATAGCAGCATCATATTTACTTAGAGATAGAACTTAAGAGACAGCAAAATATGTGGTTTATCAATGACCAGAGGAAGAAGAACATGTTGTTACCATTAAACCTCCTCCTGTCCGTATGGTATTGTACAGTGAAGTAAAACATAATGAAATTACTTCCCAAAATTCGTTCGTTATCCAATTTCCCTGTATCACAGTGACAGAATACAAACCTTCACTCTGTCTACATCTGTCCTCACACCTGCCCTGCAGCTTAGATCAGATCATTGTCTCAGTTTATCAATAAAATAAAATCCACCACTAAACGTCAGACTGTGGAAAACTCGACCGTCTGAGGCAAATACAGTCGCTGGGCTGAGGTAAGATCCATTATTTTATATTTATACAAATTCATAATGTCTGAAATTTTTTGTTCTGGTGACATTATTCTGCTTTTTCAGTTTTATAAACGGATCAATGTTTTTTCCATCTAACTAAAATGAATGGAAGGAAAATTAGAGTTACACAGTCAGATGAACACAGATAAAGAGCAGCTGAAACTGAGTGATGTTTGATTGACAGGTCAGATCAGCTGTCACTGTGACTCAGCCTCTCTCCGTCCTCCGTATGGAAAACATGCTGTGAACAGGCTCGGTAATGAGACGTGACCCCTGCAGAATGCGCGTGTCGACGGTGAACTGGAGCGCCTGACTCAGCATAAGGGCCAATCTGTGGTTACAGAGGGGAGGGGTCAACCTGAGGTGGGGAGCGCCGACGCTCCGCAGGGATCATGACGAGAGTCCACTGCGAAGGCTCGGGGCCCCCATTAGAGTAATATGAAGTCTTCCTCCTCCCAGAGGAGGGTGGAGGTGAGGAGGGGTGGGGGTGATTTGAGTCCGACTGGACTTGTCAATCGAGCTCGTGGGTCTTTGTCTGCCAGAAACGACGGTATCAGGGTGTTTCTTGCCTCTCAGAGAGTCTGTGAGGCGGAGGAGAAGAATCTCGCTGTTTGGATTCTCAGCGCCTGAATATCAATGTTCAACCTTCATATGAACAAAAACCTCACGTAACCACACTCAGAAGGTACTGGAAATATAACAACACGCTTCATTGTAGTTCATGAGCCGATAAATTATTCTTTGACAAACGAGCCTGAGAGGTGAGGTCTGTCAGACGAAGCAGGACAATAAAAATACCTCAACAACATTCATCAGAAGAATCAACAGAGAACTGATGGAGCCAAGGACGATTTTACCTCCTGTTACATTGATCAGAATGTGAACAAGTGAGAGAGACTCACTGTAAGTGCTGACGAGGCGTGGACGATGTGCTGGTACGTGATGGAAAAGCAAGGTGGAGAGCTGTGTAACCTGTAAAATAACAGTATTATGATCTGTACACAGAGACAGTTACACACTGCACTGCACTAACCCTTAATAACTACTCTCTGTCCTCCTCTTTGTATCACAAACTACAAAGTTAAATGTTGAGAAAAACCTAAAGACTCAGTGAGCGAGCTTGATAATGTTAACCTCTTTGATGCTGAATTATTTACAACCAAGTAAAAATTAATTATTTGTGTTTTTGCTTTCAAGCTGATGCTACTATAGAGATTGTTAATTTGTCTATAGCACATATAAAATAGATATACATTCAGGTATGATGCAAATTAGCGACAATATATTAATGGTAAATCAATGTAAATTTTATTGAAGCTAAAATTGTTTAAAATTATTTAGACTATTATTTACATTATGATTTACACTATTACCACGTAACTATAAATCTACTTGGATGTAGGTCACACCCAAACGGTCCTACGGTAAACCAGGTGCTTGCAAAAGGTTCCTAGGCACATTTAGAATGTACAAACCGTAAATGCATACGCTTATCTCGGCTGCAGTCTGAATGCGGGCGCATAAGCAAAGGAGCTGGATGCATTGGAGCAGGTGGAGCAGGTGGTGGTTGCCGTTGTGAGCAGAATACACCGCCTGAGCAGCTCTACTTTCAGAAACAGTCTGGATGCTATCGAAAGTGATGAGACAGGCCAGAGCTAACTGGTTAGCATGCTAACTGCAGGAGAAGAGAGAAGATCTTGATTTCCTCTGGACTCAACTGTTGGCAGTGAAGGAATGAAGTTTGAAGCTGAACTCAAAGTTTCTTCTACTGTGAGTAAACAGCTGCTAATGCTAACATTAGCAACAGAAAACTTACAGCCCTTTAATACAACAGTTCTATTGAAAGCTGAGCTGGCGCTTAACAGTGCGTTAGCATTTCATCGGAGGACAGAACTGGTGTCAGTTTTGAGTTAGCAGCGATGAGGAGCAAGCCATCTTGAACTCCGATGTCAGGGTTGGTGGGGTCATCTAAGTTTCTGAGCTGGAAATCGACTCCGAACAGACCTGAACGGACTACAACCTCCTCCACTTTGACGCTTCAGGTCGCCCAGGTATCATCTCGCTTCCATGTGTTACAGTCGCTTCAGCTGCCAGCCTCTGACCCAGGAAGCCTAGCTTCCTCTGTCTGTCAGGAGTGCTGAGGTTTGACCCGTGACTTGGAGGTCTGGAGTCTTTGTCCCGATGGAGGCAGTTTAATCTCATTTTAAGGTCAGTAAGCTTCCTGTTGGTCTGATAAATGAATTAAAGCTGAGATGGTGAGCTGCAGGTGTCAAGCTGAATGCCCGTGGCACCTGGGCTTGTCAGTGTCCGCCTGTCTTCAATCTCAGATCCACAGATGTCTGTAAGAACTGGCTCTATAACAGCAGCAGCTGCTAGCTGCACTAACACTGATTTTCAGCTGTCCACCAAACACCATCCTGTCTGAACGCAGGCACTCTACCCGCCTCGGTTGCCAGGCATGGATGTGGAGCTCCAGAAAGAGCCTGTCCCAGAGATCAGTGCCATCCCCAGCTGCTGTCAGTGTCACAGACGAATAATATTGTTTTGACAGCAGTGATGGAGATGGTTTGAAGTCGGTATGATTAGGAGCAATGGCCTGTAGTTTACAGAACTCTAAACTCTCATCTCTATCTGACCAACTGCCCTGGAGGCCGCTTTGATGTGGGAGAATAAAAGAAACTACTTAAACAGCAGTGACAGTCGCCTCAGGCTGCCGTCCTGTCAACATCTTTACCTTCTTATACGCTCATGTACTATCATGAGTCGGCAACGCAGTATATTGTTATATATAGTTGCGTCTTTAGATGATTTGTTTCACAGGCTGACATGATCAGAGGAGTCTCCGTGAAGATGAGCTGTTTGGACAAATAGCAGTAAGAACACCTGAACACTGACAGAGAATTCTAAATGATCAGTGTTTCGAGGAGCAGGTACAGGATTCCCTGTACGTGCAAACGTTTGAAGAATGGAGCTGAGTGTTGAGCTGCTTTATGTTCAAATGCACTTTAAGCTCATATCAGAAATACTTACAGGAGGTCCTGAGACTGAAGGAAGATCACATAGGCCCCCAGTCCACAGATCCAAGAGAATGCTAATACAGACAGACGGAGTACTATATATTTCACTGACTGATACAAACTCACATTGTAAAATAACCATACTTGTTTTATTATACTTCAGAATGAGGAGGAGGCTGAATTGTAAACCATGTTTTCAACTAAACCCATGTATTTTGTTAAAGTGAAGTGTGAGAAATGTGATTGTTTTCGCTATGACATTTTCCTGATTCTCTGTGAACCCTCCGCCTCCCTCCATGTATGACGCAGTCCCACAACCACATCATGGATTTTAAAAGTATTAAAACATGACTTACCCCTTCAGAGGAGAGGCATGTTTAGAACAAAGACAGAGGCAGCAACTCATTTCACACCATCGCTGGAGGCATCGGATCGAAGTAAACATTTGTCAGAGCTCATTTACTAAATAGAGGAGACGACGTATCATTTTTGTGAGATTTAAATATATATCACCATACTATATATATTAAAAGAAAGATATTTAGTCACATGTAAGTTAATATCAAATGAAAATATAAACTGTGAGGAAACATTTCAAACAAGGCTCTGTATATACTGTTTATAGAAAGGTTTTAGAACAACAGGAGCGAATATTTGGTTGAATGTATTTGTTCCAGTGATTTACATAATGAAGTGAATATTCAGGTCCTGGAACCAGCTGTTAGTTGACTATTAGATGGGAAGCAAGACAGATCATTTTAAACATGATTTAATCTGTTATTCAGAATAATAAATAAACGATCACTGCTATCTTTGGAAATAGATCAATCACAGCTCTCTGAGTGGAGTTGATCTTATGGCCCGCAGGACCAGTCCCAAACATACACGATGGTCACGTGCCCTGGAAAGGATGAGTTGACCTCTAGTTTTCAAAATTAACCAGAATTATCTCAGATGATGATCTATCATCTTTACAGGTGTGGTGGTAATGATTTTAAAGTTGGTTTGTGATCTGCCAACAGAAGAAGAAGAGGAAGAAGATGATCTACTACCAAGTACAACTCAGTTCCCTTCGTTCAACCCAAAGAGCTGCTGAATATAATCAGATCATTTACAAGCATCACATGAGTCCAGATGTGATGTTTAGGGTCAGTCTGTGACAGTCTGTAATCACCACCCACACTAACATGACTGTAAATACTGACTAACTCAGTGACCTGCAGGCTTCAGTTACAGCTTCCTTCACAGGTTAAACACAGTTTAAATCTGCAGCTCAGACTTTTCTTTTGTGTTTTGTATTTTTTCAGAAAAGCAATATTCAGGTTCAGGTGAGTATTTAAAGCTCTGCAGACCTGAGATGAGAGAAATCCACCGACTGGAGGAAAATCCATCAGAAAAGCAGTGAAACCCCCTCCAGCGAATCCAAAGCGTTCACTGAGACCTGAGCCGTTTTTCTCCTCTTAATGCCATTCTATGGATTATTGATTTTTGATTTGCTGGCTGCTCTAGCTGAGGGTCTTTTTATCAGAGCCATTACCTCCTTAACGATTAGAGACAAAAAGTTAATTATGTAATTATGGAGCCAATAAGTGACTTGTCTGCTTTGCTTTGCTCTGCTGGGGCTTAAACATTATCTCCTGTGTGCACATCAGCAGCAGCAGCAGCAGCAGCAGCGACGAGAGGAGATTAACACTTAGAGAGGCAGATGCTAAATTGAATTCTCCAGGCCCACGGCTGTCTGGGAAGCCATTAAGTAATCACAACATTGCCCCTTTCGAATCAATCCACTGCACACTGCTGCTGTGTGTGTGTGTGTGTGTTTGTGTGTGTCAGGCTGCATATTTTCACTTAGTTTTTATTGACTGTGAAAGCAAAGAGAGAGAGAAACAAACAAATGCCTGAGGTGATGTCTGAAATGACTGAATGCAGCTCATCACTGCCAAATCTGCTGTTCTGTTACTGAGCTGAAAATATTCTGAGATTCACACCTGCTGAGTTTCTGCCTTCATCAGCTCAGTTTCATTCATTTCATCAGCACTCGTCTTCTCTGAGTCCACGGGTCTCTGCTCCTTTTATCCTGACTTTAAATCCTGTGCTTCACACTAACTCAGTACAACTACTCAAGTACTGGAGTCTAAATAATAACTCTGGTATTCTTGAATCTGGGTCTGCGTTTTCCATGTTTCTGGGTGATGATTGGGAGTGTAGTTGGTGCTGTTGCTGTGTGACTTTCAGTGGTGGAAGAAATGTCAGATGCTTTACTGAAGTAAAAGTACACGTACTTACAAACACACTAACAGATGAGGCAGTGGTATTGCAGCTCCCAGCTAAAATCTGTTTGTCAATGGAGTCTGGGTGATATATAGTGATTTTTAAACAATTAAAATTATTAAATAAAATTATTAATCAGTGAATGATTTTAATGTTTAGTAAACTGGAGAGTCCATTTGATATTTGAACCTTTTGAACAATCTAGAAGCTCCATTTCAATTGATTCTTTTCTTTGGTTAACTACTAAATATTTACAACCCTCTAAACTGGATGGAGGCTGAGGCCTGTGTGAGTGTTTCTCTCTGCAGCTGGAGGACTGCTCTGGCTAACTGAACCTCAGGCGTAATGCACTGCTCTGTTGTTTTTGTTGTGTGTCGGTAGCCTCAGGCCCAGCTGGAGTTAGAGCTGTGAGAAGCTGAGAAGCTGAAGGAAGTAGATGGGGCTTGTCAGGGGTTCACTGTACAGAACCTCCAGGAGGTTAAATGAGCAGGACTCAGATAATTGGATCATCAAAAAGCCTTTGGGCTCCAGGGGATGTGTGTGAGTAGGTGTGATGTTTGGTTTCTGTATTTGTCAATGTCTGACTTCTCCCAGAACAACAGCAGCTAGGATCATGGTTACTGTAGTTTTTAGAGACAGAAAAACCTGATGAGTGTAAATAATTCAAAGCAGTGCTCAGAGTGTTTCTTTAAGGGCCGTGGTAAAAGGACAGTTGGTGATGTTACTGTTATTGAAGTGAATGAGGTGTGTACTTTAGTAACCACTCACCGATCTGGCGTTGACGTCGGCTCCGGAGCAAAGCATCATGTCCACCACCTCCTGACGGCCCTGCTTGGCCGCCCAGTGAAGCGCCGTCTGAAAACAGTTTAGAGACGTCGTCCTGTTAAAAAACAAGCTCTCAGGTCTCAGGTTTCTGTGCAGCAGGTTATTACGACCTATAGAGTTACGTTTTATCGTGAGGCGACCTCTAGTGGCCGTGGTGATTATGATGGGAACAGAAGAGGAAGTCAGGAAGTCATTAGCCAGAAAATGAATAAGCAACTGATTTGATGATTGATTAGTGCGAAGGTTCCTGGTTCTAAAACATGAGACTGACCTCACACAACAAGAAACTCAATCTCTGGGTTTTAGATAATTGGATGAAACAGGACGTGTGAAGGAGTCTCTTTGGACTGATCGGAGTGTATTTATAGAATATAACTAAGTCATTATAATACGAGTGAATAATGTGTTTATTTGTCCGGACAATGAAAGATTAATGAACAAAACATGGGGAAACAGTTTGTATGTTTTCAAAACAATGGTTTTATGAAATGACAAATCATATCCTCTCGTCCTCCAAACTCTCACAGTTACACAGACTGATTTCAGCACATTAACGACGTGATTAGCAACATGTTCTAATACAACACAATGGAGATGGGATAACTGTCCTTGAATGTGGCTCTTTAGCAGAGAATTAACTCCCATTGGGTCGAATTAAAGCTCATATTATTACAGAGCAGAGTGTGTGTGTGTGTGTGTGCAGCCAAATCTGTTTAAACTAATTAACCATGAATTCACTTCAAAGCAGGATTTTATTCAGATGAGCAGCTTCTCTCTGTGTCTGTGTGTGAAGAGAAGTTCTCAGACATTCTAACATCTGATTGATCCTCAGGAGAAATATTTAACTCTGGATTCAGTTGGAATGTTTCATTCTTCTGTCAGACGCAGAGGAAAATACTCACATACGGAGAAGAGACGTTTGACCTCAGGAAATCACATTAAAGTCATTATTTTATTCAGCAAATCTGTTAATGATGGTCTCAGTCTGTGGTTCATCAGACGTCACATCCTGATTTTTTATTTCTGCTTTCGAGGATTCGCTGCCCGTCCAGTGATTCTGTCCTCCACAAAACTATTTTTGGATTATTCAGAAAATGACATGAGCAACTAAAGTTTCTGATCCTTCAGGTTTAGTTGATCAGATAATCTTCCACAAGATGAACACCACTGATACAGTGTTTGGAAGCCTAAATCCAATCTCCAGAAGTAAAAAGCTAATGTTAGGCTATAAACCAGCTACACCGGTCACATGGCGATAATCTACACACACAGCTTCAACTGGTCATTTCATTTAGCTCTGAGCTCTTCTTCTACAAAAGCCTTTCTTCTTAGAAAGTTAGTGAGGTTGCAGAAGGCAGTGAAAACACAGCACAGGGGCTGTAAGGTGGACTGGTGAGTAGATGGGTTTTTCAATATTAACATCCCCGACAACCTCTGTAGTCTCATTTTAGACCTTTCATTAGCAACGCCTTTTTTTAAGACACGTAAAAGCTTCAAACATCAGGAGTGGGGGATTTACTGACCCATTTTATGTCGGAGAATAAAACCTGAAAATGTGCTAACATGCTAACTGACTTCCTGGTTTTAGGATCAGTCCTGCAGAGCTCTGTAGCTAATGGATGGATGTTATGGATAAATCACTTTGTTATCTCTGGTTGTACAAATACACTTTTAACTCTGACAGAGTTTCAGGATGCGATCTGCCTTCTGTTCTTTTGTTCAAGCTTCTCTAACAAGCAGCTGCCAGTTAAAAACCATCACTAGTTTACAGCAGAAAAAAGGCTCAGCCAGCGCTAAACACACATCTAACACACAACTATCTCATCTACAAACACAAAACCACAGTGTGAAAAACTTACAAACTTGATGTGTCCCAAGAAAATGAGGCAACAAGGAGACAACAGACAGACACAGGATGTTAGATCTAACTCCACAATAATTTATATCTTTAACATTAATAAAGTGAACAGGGTCTGAACAGAGAGAGAGGAGACTGTACATGTGTGTCGGAAACGCTGCCAGACCCGTTTTAGTTTGAAAAGTCCAGGGTTGTGTTTTAGTCTGGACGGACAGAAACAGCGATACAGACGCCCACATTCACTTCCTGATTGGTTCGTATCAGTCACCACGTATCCTGATCCCTGATTGGTCACGCTCTGATCACCTGACCCTTTTCAGCCTCGACTACCAGTGGTGAATGTAACAAGGAGAATGAACTACAGGTGTTTCTGACCTCGGGGTCTTGGTCAGCAGCTGATGTTCAGTCATCTTCTGGAACTAAGCAACCAACTGCTGTGTCGACAATCTACTTCCTGTTTACACTGACAGGAGCATGCCCAGTGTAGGTGAATGGTCTGGACAGAGATCCAGAGCTGTGTCCTGAGAGGATGTTGGTCTCCAGAGACAATCTACGTTCACTCACATCAGCTTCTTTTAATGTCACCACTCTGCAGCTCAGACATTTTGTCTGAGACAGGAGAGATTACCTGGGTTTGAAAACTTGATAAAACACTGACTTCCTAAGAGAAGAACTACAAACACATCACTCTGAGAATTTTCAGCCAGTTTGGACCAATCTGGGACAATAAGGTCCTGATCCCCCCCCCATCACCACCACCTGGTCCAACCCTGTTCCTTCCTCTCAGAGCTCATGTTGCTACTGTAAACTGGATCAAGCAAATGGAACATTGTTTTCTGCTGTTTCCCGTCCATTTAATTACGCTGCACTGATGCTCCTCGTTCAGCCAACAACCGAGAGCGTGAAAATGAAGCGGGACGCAGTCATCAGGGGAGAGCAGGAGGAAAACCTGTCATGGCTGCGTGCAGGATGGTAAATCTAGGTTTATTTTGGCGGTGTTGGTGTGTTGGCGTGCTGATGCAGACTGACCGCTGAGTCCGGGGAGGCGGGGGGGCTACCTGGCTGCTCCAACAGCACCGCTTTTCATTAGAAGGTGCTAACTGAACCCTGCCTCGCCCGCCGGCCTCTTCCGACGCTCGGTGAGATTGTTTAGGCCTCCACCTGAGTCACACACACCAACACACACTGATACACACTGGCTGGCTCTGCTCTTGGCAGCTATAGCTGACACCTGTCCAGGTTGGTTTGATGCATTTCTGACCAGGATTATCTCTGAAAATAATGGAAAAGCCACAAGGACTGTTTAACAGTTCATTTTCCTCAGTCTGTCTCATGCTGTAATTACTGGCAGGCAGCGGTCAATGCGACCATTTTCCCTAATCTCTGTCTGTCAGGCTAGGCAGGACACTGATTCTGAGCTAAAGGCAAATGGACGGACACTTCTCTGCCTTCATTCATTCACACACACTAGCGCAGACACATGATGATTTACGTGACTGCCATATTAACTACTGAACCACACCATTGTGTTTCAGACACTTAAATATTATTTCTACTCTAACCTACACCTTCCGTTTCTTTTATTCTAGTAAAACCTATCCACCTGATTCCCATCTCCCATATTTTACATTTGGCAATTTCGGAAACAACTTCTGGGCATCCTGTTGCAAACCTGAACCATAATTTTCCGGTAACAGGATGCTGATGACTTCTTTCTCGGTCATGTAGTCATACCTCATCCCTCTACTATGGGGCGACCCTAAAGAAACAGCCTCAGATGGTACTTGCACCATCACGAACATCTCATGACAGTGAACAATATGAAAAGTTGGACCAGGGCCTCCACAGTAAGAAGGTTGGTCATTGTTTGGTTAAAGAGGTGGAAACAGCCTCAACTGTAAAGACATAGAGCTGAGTCAGAGCCTGACCCACATCACCAGGTCTGGGTTTGGTTTAAGCATCAGGTGTAAAATACGAATGACCTATGGTGCAGCTGGAGGCTAGAACTAGCTTCTTCTACTTCTACTATATCACTGGAGTTCCACCCATAATCATTTCTACAGCAAGTCAGAATACTTTCAAGTCAAGCTGCATTATCATTCTTATGAGACAACCAGTCGTCTGAATACATACGAACAATACCTGACCCTTGTTATCTCCGCCGGGCAGTGAACCTCAGCTCCTGGCTCCTGGATCTAAAACATCCACTAAAATCCTGAAACACTACAGAGTAAAAACCAGCGTCTGGGCACTATCATATAGCAGTGAAACTACAGGAAAGAGCCCGACAACCCACGAGCTGACTCACCATGTGACATTACCGTTTACGAAACATAGCGGACACCTGTCTCTCATGAAAGGAAGCCAGCCTCTGTTAAACAATCCAGTCAGCTCACAGATCAGGAGGGAGCACTGACGGTGACGGCACAAACGCCAGCTTCCTCCCAACAGTCCAGCCTCCGTGTGCGAACTCTGTTGGCCCTTTAGTAAGCGGCGGAGTAGCCCAGGCAGGATGAGTTAGCCTTCTGCTCGTCTGAAAGCAGCAGGGAAAAAGCACATCAAAAAGGCGTAAATTTCCTCCTTCCGTTTGATCAGTAGGCATGAAAAGTGTAATACTCCATTAATGAAAGTTAGAATATTGATGTTATTATTTCTGCTGTCAAGAGTTATTCTTCAAAGGGAAGAGGAGGGGAGGTGTACACAACAGTGAGGCAAGCGCATTGGCGGGGCCATGGAGGTCCTTTTGCAAAAGCTCTTGAATAGGAAGCTTAGAGTCATGCCGTGTGAGTTCGCTGGTGTGGGGAGTTTTCAAAGCCAGCCTGCAACATTTTCCATATACACGGTTTAAAATGTCAAATCCTCTTTTATTGGTGTAGAAATCTTACTTTGACTTAACAATGAATCTGAAGAACATATATTTGGGACTCGAGGGAGCGGCTCAAAGCTGTAGAGGAAAAAAAATCTGAATCAATCCTAGGCGCACACAGACTATACGCTCCCTGACTGGGTGAGCTGCCTAAATAGGACAATCAGACTTCATCCCTGGTAGTTTCGATCCTCCGCTCCAAACTGTGAAATCAGGTCTTCAAGGAAAAAAAAGTAAGCACATGGAGGAAGAGGAGATACGATCTCACCCCCAGAAAGATCTAAGTGGCTGATTGTGTGAAGAACTTATCAGTCCCTCATCTGTGAGGCTTGAGCAGCTTCCCTCAGGCTCACTGTTTACTCAGATATTAATTACCATATAATTACAATATCATTACACATCCCGCTGTCTGAGCTTCTAGGCCCACGGAAATCACACAGCCTGATAGACGCAATTCCTACATCGGCTGAGTCATTTAACCCCATCCCTGCTGCAAAGGAAGCCAAGACCTCAGACTCAAGGCACTATGGACACGCATTGGCCATCGTCTCTTGTGTTCTGTGATTATTTAAGGTACTTCAAATGAAACTCTACCTCAGGGCCTCACCCTCAGGGCCCTGGGGCCTCTCAGTGATCCGTCCCTGCGAAACAGGAAGCTGACAGACGCCTGCAGAAAGCAGGCGATGATAAAAATAACCCTACGGAGGCTTTGTGTATGGAGGGGCGGTGTTGCGCGGTGTCAGGTGTTGGGCTGCACGACTGTGGCTATTTGAAAGGCAGGCTACCCTGCTTTGCTTAATGCTACACATTGCTTTTGTACACAAACATGCCCAGAGTTGGGCGTCCGTGTGATCCCATTGCATTTGAAGTAAACAGCTCTGCTTCTTCAAAGAGCCGCGGGCGTCCGAGCGTCGACTCCTCAAACTGTTCCAAAGGCTGCTCTCTGAGATATCAATGCTGAGCTAATTGAGGCAGAAGTGAGTATGTTATTTGTCCTGGTTGTTGTGACTGTTTGGATGATTAGTGTACTTGGCTTAAAGGAAAAGACAACTCTTGCCATGTACAGCCAGGTTTACATCTGGGTTAGTCACAGGAGAGCACAGGAAACAAAGGATGAGTTCTGTAACACTTCACTCTCTGACTTCACTGCAGGGAATACTGTCTTCATAAACACTGTAAACACACAGCAAGCTGCAGACCAACATCAACTGATTTAAAACACAGGTTCACTGGTCATGACCAAAACACCAGGCGTTACTCAGGTAAAATCTGGATTCCAGAAAATGCAGCTGAACTTTAATTTGATCTTAATTCATTCAGTTTATTTCTGTGTACTGTTTATTTTCCAGGTGTTTGCAGCAGGAATGGTTCTCATACATGAATAGCTTACACCATACACTCTTTTGACCACTTTATTAGGAACACCTGTTCAACAGCATTAACGCGATATAATCAGCCGTACACGGCAGCAACTCAGCACAGTCAGCAGCATTGCACCTGCTGAAGGCGACCTGCTGGAAGTTCAGACTGAGCATCAGAATGAGGAAGAAAAAAAGATCCAGAGAGCAGCAGTTCTCTGGGTGAGCGTCGGGGCCAGAGGTCAGACTGATGAGAGGCAACAGTTACTCAGATGACACTGGTTACAACCTGCAGTCTGCAGATCACCTCCTGATCCATCACCACCTTCTATCAGTGGTTCAAAACACTGCTGTGATGGGATGGAGATTTGCCGTCTCACTTTGGGCTCCTTAGAACCAACTGATTGTTGATATTTATGTCACAGTCACCCAGATCTCAGTCAGTAGATCTGAACCTTTGGGGCGATGCTGGAACAGGGATTCACACACTGGATGAGCAGCAGATGGACCTCCATGGCTGCTGATGCTTCAGGTCAATATGGACCAAACTCTCTGAGGAATGTTTCAGCTCCTTGTTGGATCTGTACCCACAGTAAAATTAAGGCAGCTCTGAAGGTAAAATGAGGTCCAACCCAGGACCAGCAAGGTGTACCTAATAAAGTGACCAGTGAGGAGTATATTCAGTGTTGGTTGCTTCTGCTATTCCCTAGGCTCGGCCTTTGGTTTGTTTAAAAAGGTGGAAGCTATGAACAACTCATCATAGGATAAACTCACAGGTGGATGGCAGCCAGTTTCTCAGTCAGTCTGTTGTTTCACAGCTTTTCTCACACACTTCACTGTGTTTATTAAAAGAGAGAGAGCTTTATCTGCCTGATTCTCTTTATCTGATCCATCTTCATCATCCTCACCTGCTGTCTGATGCTCCAGCAGCTTCTTATCAAACTAATAGGATCATTACTCTACACCCCTCCTCCCCCCTCCTCCACCCCTCCTCGTCATCTGTCCTTCCCTTTCATTCATTTCAATAAGGAGATTACTCTCTTGTTTACTGCTCTTTGAACATTTAATTTCCCTTAAGCCAATTGTTTCCTCAAAGCGCTCTAATGCCGTCTCTCGGCGAGTTTCAGTGAGGAGCGTTGGTGACCCCGGCGAGGAAGAAGGACTTAACATGGAGGTGTGGGCAGATAAACGGGAGGACGAGATTTATCTTCATGTTCACTGGCTGTATTAGCAGTGAAGGAATCAGCTGGAACATCAGTGTTTCATCTTCATTTAGACACATTAGACCATTCGTACAGTAATTAGATTTAACAGTCCAGATTAGCTCGGTATACAGAGGTCTAAAGAGTCTGTGATTGTGAGCTTTCTAAATAAAGTGAGTAATTGTCAGATCAATTAAATATTCCACTCTGCTGAATGACCATGAGATATACGGTGATGAAATCTGAAGGAGGCGAAGAAGAAGAAGAAGAAGAAGAAGAGGAGGAGATTGTTCAGGGAAACAGTAGAGAAGGAAGAAAGCAATTTCAGTCTGATTCTCTGTTATAAATGTTGTCTGTGGTTATTCACTACTTGAACTCCTCATCAGGTTTGGGTTCAGGTAAAGCTGGTGAAGGTCTGATCAGAGTATGGACCTGGGAATCAAACTGGAATCAGATCAGTTCCTTCAGTTTTCAGACTGCGGCTATCTAGATATGTTTAGTCACTTTCTGTAGCTCTGTTTCTCTTTGCAGTGGGTAAACAGTGAATCAGTGTTTCACTGTGTTTTTATCTCCGGTTTAAAGAGGATCTATAATCATTACCTTCTTCCAGCACGAGGCTGGGCTCCAGGCTGAGCAGCTGGGCGCTGGCCATGTTCCCCAGAGCTGGGCTCCTCAACCCAGTCCTTCTCCAGGATCAGCTGCACCCTGTGGGAGACAGAGACTGGGGAGGAGGGAGGGGAGGAGAGAGGGTGAGGAGGGTGAGGTCCACCAGGTATCAGTTTATTTATAGCACTATTGCTTTTATGTTTGTTAGTCTGGAACAGTTTGTGTTTTGATTCTTTCCTGATTCACCGACTAAAAACCAGCTCCAGGTTCTCTAAGCCAAACTGGAGCTGGTCTGTGCAGTCTAGTCAGTGTGGGAAGAGAGGTCCATGAGCGAGTTCCTGACATCAACAGGATCTGACCGTCTGACCACCCACGAATGTAATGGAAACAGGGACCAGGATTCAGAGCGGGTCAGCTCTGCTCCTCTCTTCAGCTTCAGCCCAGTTTCACAAAACTGCTCACATGCACTGCTTTGTAGATGGTGTCAGTGTATTCACACTGCACATGAATCTGCACAATTACTGCTATTAGTTCAGGTCAATTATAACATTAAAATAATAACATTCAATTATAATCAAAAGAATTCAAATGATCTTGCTCTCTGACATACCCCAAAGAAACTTTGACTGTGTGTTCAGACTCCACAGATTATTGTCTTTGCTTCCTGTATTCACTCATTTTATCTGTATTAAATGCATCTAGCTTTTCACTCCTTCAACACACATACATATTATCTCCTGTTTGTTTGGGACAGGTTTTTTCTTTTCTTTTTGTGTGTGTATGTCTTATGCTGTCAAAATCCTATCTATGAGCTATTTTTTTCCACTCTGTATTCTGTTCTTGTTACAAAATTCTAAAAACAAAATAAATAAATAAAAAATGATCTCCTGCTGCAAACTGCAGCTCACATATGAGGCAGGTTTCCTCCTGCCAGTCTGCTGCACCTCTCTGCTGCTGAGAGGAGGTCTGTTTAGTAAAAGCTTTAGTCTGGTCTGACTCAGCCTGCAGCCACACACCCATCCTCACAATCATTTTCCTTCTTCAGATTCCCACCAGTGTTACATCAGCGTCTAGCATATTTCCACGGCCCGGCGCGTCCTCTGCGTTGTCCTCTGGCGTGGGGCGCCGTGCCGGCGGGGCGGGGTCCTGATGCCATTAGTGGTGTTTATTGTGTGGGCGGCTTGACACCACCCAGGCCTTTAATCAGAGGCCTGCGGGCCGTCCCTCACTGTTTTGCCTGATACCTCCGTATTACAGCCTCCACCACACAGAGGCTGTCCTTCAGCAACAACACACAGAGCCAGGAGGCAGGTACACTCAGAGGAAGGCGGCGACTAGAAACCAACCTCCACCTGACTGACGGAGTCAGCGGGTCAGAGGAGGAAACGCTGTGGGCGTGTTGTTGTTAGCGATCAACAGTTTTAGTGATGGAGGAAGCGCCGGGTCTTTAACAAGTCTATCATTCAGTTATTAATCAGTGGAGAAACTGATCAGCGTATTAATCACTGATGATAACCATCAGTCACTATGTCTCAACTCCAGTTTAAAGTTTCCTGCTGGTTCAGTCAGGCGGTGGAGGCGTCTAGCCAGCAGCCACAACTCGTCCTGTAGCCGAGGGGCAGTGATGATGGCATATCGCCGTGGGAACAGAATTGGAGCTGGAAATTTGTTTGAGTTGGTTCACACACACATCAACACACACTGTTTCTGAACTCACCATGACAGAGGAGGCCGCCGCTCCTGGTGTCATCCTCATCACTCTGCAACACAACAACAGCAACAATAGAACTTCTTCACACAAGTCAGTCAAACACTGAAACAACAAGTCAAATAAAGCGAAAAGCAATAAAAAGACTTTTCATATTCCTATAACAAGGTGGTGCAAAAGTGATTCAGTAGATTACTCAATCACAGTCTGGTACTGGCACTGAGCATCTCATACCTTTTCCACAATATATTACTTCTTTCCTTCTTTCCTTGAAAAATGAAAACGTTATTCACAAATATTACAATTTTCTCTTAAATATTACAGATTATTTCGGATTGTGTCTTGAAATACTTGTTACTTATTTAATTTAGAAATTTATAAATCTAATTTTTGGGACTTTTTGCTCCAGATTTTACGTCTTTTTAACGAATTCTTGAAATGTGTACTTTTTCTCAAAGTGAAGCAAAGACAGACTTTTCCCTTCTTCTTGTATATTTCAGCTTTTCCCTCTGATTTGAATAGCTTTTTGCTCCAGATATGATCTCTTCTTTTCTTATAATATCTGACTTTTCCTCATCATACTGAGACTTCACATTCTACAAATTCTATTCGCTCTCCATCACAGTGGCTCTAATGATCTGTTGTATGTTTCTCTTTCATGTACAGTTCAGTGCCTGGTCTTGGCTGAAACTAGACTGATCGAGCTGTGGTGAATAATCACGTGCAGCCTGTGTGTACAGGAGGACTCAGGACATCATTAATAGTATGTGAGGGGATAATTTGGTTGTTGTGTAATTGTTTGTTATATAGAAAAGTCATTCCCTGAAGGAGAGATGAGGAAATCTAACCAGTCATGAAGTCCTAAAGGCAATTACAGCTCCTCAGGGCTCAGTAAAACACACTTCAGAGGGGCCGGAGAGAGGATGAAGCTGCTTTACCATCTCTCAACTGGCATCTTTGTTTACTGTCTGGCATTGTCAATTGTGGCAGATTGAAGGCTCCTCTAAACGTATTAATGAGCAGCGTTCCATTATCTGATTTCTGCTTTCATTTTCTCCTCTGGATACATACATTCAATCTCTTTCATGTTTCCTCCGTCTGTCTGTGTGGTTTCCTCCTTCCTCCCTACGTTTGGAGGAATGTGTGGATTGTAATAATAGTTGCACTGATGGAACCCGAGGCTGGAACCGGGTCAGTCTGAGCACTGGAGTACAGGTGACAGTCTGGACAGGACGTTTGGGTTCATGGACAAACCACAGGCAGTTTTAAAAGGAAAATCAGCTCCTCCTGCAGAGAGCAGAGTAAACTGTTTCTATGCAGACCTCAGACAGGACTCTGCAGGTGGTGGGCAGCAGAATAAAACACTGTCTGACTGACTGTGGTGATATTTCAGTTCAGTAAAATATCACAGGTTCTTTAACGAGAAACTAAAACATTTTATTCTAAGTCTCTCCTTCTTCTCCTTCATCTGTTTTCCTTGTTTTCTTTTCATTGCCTTCATTTTCATCTTCTTTGTTTCTTGTTTTTTGTCTTCATTGTTTCCTTCCTCATTCTCATTTTCATCTCTTTTAGTTTTTGTATTCAATTTTCTGTCCTCTTTGTTTTGTCACTCTTCATTTTCATTTCTTCATCTTCGTCTTCTTTGTCTTTGCTTTTGTCTTCATCTTCTTCTCCATCTTTGTTGTTTTGTCTTTAACTTCTCCTCCTCCTCCTTCTTTGTATAACTTCTTCTTCTCCTTCTTCCTTCTGTTTGAGTTCAGTGAAGGCTCCTCTGAGCACTACGTCTGTTTTCTTCTTCAGTCTGTGGACAGTGTGATGATGCGTGGAGTCTGGTGATGAACCTGCTCGACAAACAACCTGTTCTGTCGTACTTTAACTTCCTGTTGCCAATGTTTGAAGTGTATTTTCTCCTGACACTCATTCATCTGGTCCTCTGTAGTGGCTCCCCATCAGGTGACAAACTGATTATGGGTAATAATAGGTGAAACCCTGCTTGGTGCCGCTCGTCCTCCTCTCCGCTCAGCTCAGGCGGAGACGACTCAGCGGTGGAAGCTCCTGGGCGTTATGATGGACATTTACTGACTGGGTAAACGGACTGGTGTGTCGGTTTATGGAGGGGCACAGAGTCCCAGGAGAGGAGGAGGAGGAGGGAGGAGGGAGGAGGAGGAGGCTGCTCCTCCTCCCCTCATTAGTAATCTAACAACACACTCACTCAAACCCAGTTTCACTGCGAGTCCAGTGCTGAAGAGGTGAAGAAGGTGAGAAAACAAAAGCAGTGTTGTCAATGTGAACATCTACAGGAGCAGGATGCTAACATTGGCTAACCAGCAATAAGCACAGCAGAGATCTATGAATATAGATTTCTGCGGGTATAAGACAAATTAAATGGCCTGATGGTGGCGCTAGGAGAAGTCAGCAGGATTCATCCTCTGGACCATGAACCTGCTTATCTCTGGTTTATCTCTGGTTTTAACTGGTTTATCTCTGGTTTAACTGGTTTTAACTCTAGTTTAACTGGATTTATCTCTGGTTTATTGGTTTTTATCTACATTTAACTGGTTTAACTCCGGTTTAACTGGTTTATCTCTGGTTTAACTGGTTTATCTCTGGTTTAACTGGTTTAACTTTTAACTCTGGTTTAACTCTGGTTTAACTGGTTTATCTCTGGTTTAACTGGTTTATCTCTGGTTTAACTGGTTTAACTCTAGTTTAACTGGTTTATCTCTGGTTTAACTAGTTTATCTCTGGTTTAACTGGTTTAACTCTAGTTTAACTGGTTTATCTCTGGTTTACTAGTTTATCTCTGGTTTAACTGATTTATTTCTGGTTTAACTGGTTTATCTCTGGTTTAACTCTGGTTAACACCTTTTCACTGCAGCAGGAAAAAAAATCTAATCTAAATGAATATATAAGAGATTAAACACCATCAGTACAGATCAGAGGTCAGTTCACTAATAACTCCTGATGATTTAATGAAGTTTATTAAGTTTTTTATTCTGAACTCAGGCTCTGTTTATCGAACATCCTACAAAATCTGTTTCTATACAACTACACTGCAACAACAACTAACAACCTCTGGATTGTTATTAAAGAGGGTGGATGGAGGCCTGTCAGACCAAAGACCAGGTTCAGGTCCAGAGTCTGGTCTGTGTCTGGTTCACTGTAAATAAACAGTTTAAATCTGGATCGACCGTCTCCCCCCTCCTCTCCATCCCTCAGCCTTTCTCAGCTCCGGCTCCAGGAGAAGGCAACACGATAATAAAACCAGCTCTGTGTGCTGAGGAGACATGAATGGGCTCCTGGAACTAAATATCCCTCCGTTAGCATAACAAAAGCCTTTCCCAGCCACTTCCACTCCTCCGTCTATTCATCCTGTCAAAACATGGCCGGTTGGCTTTTCCTCCTCTATCTCACCCCCTGCTCCCCCCTTCACTCCCCCCTCTGATCCTCTGACAGCTACAGAGGCGGGAGGAAAACCTCCCACCTCTCATCACCATTCAGCGCTGGCCCTTTTGTTTGCCAATTGCCCGTCCTAATTGGTGGTGTTTACAAGGCGCTACGTCAAACTGGCGAGCAGTGAAATCCTGCGGGGGGGGGGGGTAAAGTCAGTGGTTTAAAAAGGCCGATCAGACGAATGGAGGAAACGCATCATTAAAGAGAATGAACTTTTCATTCTGACTGAATTACCCTTTTAAAGTTGAAGCTCAAACGTCTCTGTTGTTTCTTTTTGTCTCAATCACTTGTGTCAGTTTCAGAAACAGATCTGATCTGATCAGGAGAAAAACAAAGAATTAAAGATTCAATAATCTCAGCTTTTATCAGGCTCTGATCGATCGTTGTGAGGAGTCGTCTTATCTGTCATCAGCTCTCAGCTGCTCTGATTAAAGTTATTAACCACATTAATGAGGAGAAAGGACGTTTGTGAAGATTAAAGCAGGAAACAAAGAGCAGACTGATCCTGATTAAAGCAGAACAACAAACCACATTAAAACAAGCTGCTGGTTCACTGTCTGCATTAAACTGTTTTTACACTTACACTGACACAGCAGGAACCGATCATCATGACTGTAACCATCATATCATCTGTGTTTTCAACAGTAAAGAAAAACTCTGAGTGGAACCAGGACGAGAGTTCAGATGTTTACTGGGTCCAGTCTGAACCTGCAGAGTCCAGCTTTATGAACCAGGCCCTGGTTCTGTTCAGAAACAGTTCACACACAACCTGTTTATTTACACTGAACCTGAACCTGGACTCTGGACCTGAACCTGGACTCTGACCACCTCCATATGACTACCAGTAATAATTACAAATATATGATGTGATGATAACCCAGTTGTGTTTGTCGTGTCAGTGTGTTCAGTGTGTGAGTGAGCGGTGCTTTACGTGCACAGCTCCTCCAGTCAGAAATGATTTATTATTACAATGAGGCAGAAACCCATGAGGACTTCCCCTTTAATTACACTCCTCAAATCAAAGCTCAGCCCTGCAGTCATGACTCGCTGCGTCTGTCTGAAAATTAAATGTTCCTAAACAGTCCAGTGAGACGGATAGAAACGTATTAAAGACCCTGATGAAGTCCGCTCCACTGACGCATGACTAAGCTATATTACTTAAAAGGACTCCTGACTCCTTAATCCCACTCCACTCTATCAATTTAGTTAAAAGTGATGAAGCTGGAACTGAAGCTTTCATTTCATTTATTATTTCATTATGTTGGATTTTCACTCACACACACCTTATATTACCTGTGTGTGTGTAAGCTCCGTTTACACCAAACAAAACATTCAACCTTAAAGGTACAGTCTGCGTTCACTCCCAGGTCACATGACTCTGCTGTGGTCGTGGATATTTATCAGTTCCAACTGCGATCAGCAGTGATGGATCATCACCAGCTACATGGAGGAAGTGAAGGGTTGTTCCCTCTGTCAGTAACCTCTGAGACTCTTTGACATCTCAGCTACTGATTCCCTCTGTCTCCATCAAACAGCGAACATCCAGTCCTAAAACCAGGAAGTAAGTTAGCATGTTAGCACTTCCTGTTACCTCGTCCCGAAGTCAATGTGTGTTTAGTTAAATGCCTGAAATGAGGTCTGTGGATGCTAACGAGTGTGTTCTGGAATAATCCAAAACCCACTAAAAAATCCCTCTGGCCTCGCTGTGAAAACGCCGCTGACCTCCCTGCTGCTCTGTACTGTCCTTCTCTTTTATTTGTTCTTGTCTTGTTTTTTTAAATCTGTGTTAATGGTTTTATGACATTACTCATGTGCATCAGTCTCAGTAGTTTGACTGTGACAGACCTGATCAGCTTCAGCTGCTGAAAGTAAAACAAAACCTCTCCGATGAGCTTCATGTCTCAGGCCTTCAGTTCATGTAAGTAATGAAAAATCTTGCTCACATTAACATATTAATTGAGATTTTCTAACAATCATGTTTTGTCAGTGGATGCAATGAAATCAGGCTTTGAGTCAGAGGGGAAATTTAATGAGAGCGCGCAGAGATAACCACTTTGCTGGTTTGTGAACTTAGTCTGCGGCTTCTTGGAGAGAAAGCACTTATCTCACCCCGGGAACCTCGGCCTTATGTAATCTGCTCCTCATTCAGCGCCACCGCCGTCTGATTGTTTGAGAAATGAAAAAGCCATTTTGGAGCGGGCGGCGTGTTGAAAGGAGCCGCCTGTTCTGTAGCGTGGCCCCGTTGTCAAAGCTCACGGGGGTCACCAGAGGTCAAGGGAATTATGATTACGCCACAGCCTCGGCGCTCGTTTGACGGGCTCCATATTCCCCCGAGTGACCCCTCGGTAAAAACCCCCTCTGAGGCTGATGATGAGTCTGGATCGCTCTGCAGAGGAACATGAATGTTTTGTTAAGAGGGGAGCATCACTGTTGTTCAGATCACGAGGTTCATCTCCACAAGATGGAGGTCGATTTCACTTTCTTTCCTGACAGGTTGGACGTTGGTGTAGACGTGGTTTAAACACAGGGCTGGATGGAGAGGTCAGTGAACGTGACACACACACACTGCAGGTTTTTTACTCTAAACACCTCACAGTTAATATGCACTGGGCGATAAAATGATGACGATAATTATGGAAAACTTAAATAGAAATATGACGCTGTGTTCCAGCTGTAAAACAACCAGAGTGAAACCTGAACAACAACAGACCAGAGTCTCTTTCTCCAGCTCCATGTCTCATCACAGAAACATGAACCTGATGACACCTGAACGCCTCACTGAGGAGGAGAGAGGGAGCTTTAACACTGATCTGATTTATATCCTGATCAGTATCGACTGATGTGAAGTAAAGTCCTTCTAACACCATGATCAATAAACCAGACATCAGATATAAAACAACTGATGTGTTTGTCTAAGAACTGATTCATATTCATGCTGATATCCAGTGAGAACTGTTTGCTCCAGATGTTGTGAACCTGTGGATGGAAGCCGTCGTCAGACACTCACCCTCCTGGAGTTGGTCGGTTCACTGGCCAGAGATAAGGAGTCGCTCCTCAGAGACAGGAGGTCGCAGCAGGTTGTGTCTCCTCCGTCGCTGCTGGAGCTCAGACTGGGATCTGTGAACATGTTGACAGCTGCAGGGATCGGCAGGTCTGCAGGTCTCTCCGGTCTCTGAGGCTCGGCTGGTTCCTCCGGACTCAGCGGAGGCTCCGCTGCTGCAGCTGATGCTGATCGATACTGGAAACACACGGGTGCAAAGAATCATCACTTTCCACAGTTTATCCAACAGCTGAGATGATGAATTCACGTTTGAACACCTCAGACTAAACCTTCACTGAGGTGACAAAGACCTGATCACAGTGTGGACGTATTAATAAAGATAAGAGAGTTCAGAATAAAGGACAGGTCCTTGTATGAACTGAGAACATGACACCTCCAAGCTGCTGAGAGATGATCGGACTGAGCTGGATTTCCTCTGAAGTCTAATGAAGAAGGTTTGGAAGTGACTGAGCTCCAGTCCTGAGGGAGACGGCCTGACGTCCAATCCAGTCTCACAGCAGTTAAACAGGCATGAAATTTATATACTGATCTGTGGACACAGGAAGTGTTTCCTGGTTCAGGTTCAGGTCCTGGTCTGGTTGAATCCAGAAACAATTCAGACACAACCTGTTTATGAGGGGAACAGCTTCATAAACAGATCAACAGAATATACAACAATAAACGAGGCTAAACAACTCAAGAAGAAAAGAGTTACCAGCGACTGAATTTCAGTTTTTTCCGTTCAAATGTTTTTGTGTGTAAATTGAAAATGTGAATAAAAACAGGTGGATGGAAAAACACGTCAGTAACACCTTCGAGCTACAGCTGATGAGAGGATGAACACACCTGTCCCACCTGCTCTGTGTCTGTACTGTGTGACAGGTACAGGTGAACAACACCGCCCGACACAAACCAGCAGCCATCACTTCCAGTCTCCGCTCACGTCCCTCACACGCTCCGAGCTGCAGCAGAATTACCATATGAGAGAGTGTTTACTGCTCAACAAAATGTCCGCCTGCCTCCCTGAACGTGGCGTTCATCTTCAGACAGCGCTCGCCAAGCGACGGCCTGTTCGCTACAATTAGGCCCCAGTTGGCAACAGACATCAGCAGCAGCAGTTTAACATCTCACAGAGCCGCAATTGTCCTTTAACTGTTTAGGACTGGAGTCCCAGGAGAGCTAATTATACCCACACACACACACACACACACACACACACCTTGGGAAAGGCCTGATAAAACACGTCACACCGATCGTTTTGATTTCAGCTAATTATCTCAGGTACTACATCACCGCCACTGTAAATAATAATGACACTACTTTGCACTTCAGACAAGGTTCCTGCCTGACTTTGAATTCAGACTCAATCATCACATGGAGGCCTCAGGTTTACACTGTTTCACATGTTGTGTGTTTCAGTGGTGTCACCGAGGTGTGCGGCACACACACTCACACACTGTGTGTTTACTCATTATCTTCAGTGTTGGAGCAGCACACTGTGAAACTCTGTGTTAAGACTTAAACTACATTTGTTTTCTTATAATAACAGGAGTGAGGCTGAGTGCTCATGTCACAGACTGCACATAAACTGCAGACAGTCTGTGTAAACAGTAAATTACATTTACAGTTAAAAACTCTCATCATTAATAAATAAGAATAAATAATGAGTCAAATCAAAAGTAGCAAATAAAACTGTAAGTTAAGAACACTGCAGAAACATTCATGAAGTATAATGTTCTTTGTTTTTGGAAAATGGAAGCTTCTGTTTCCTCTGAGCTTTATTCTGAAAGGACGTCAGAGATCATGACATCCTCAGGAAGTGAGGTCACACTGGGTCAGATCTACACATCTGTCAGTGTCTTAGAGCATCCTCTCACCTCAAACTGTATCTTCACCCTCACCTTTAAACCTGTGGAAGATAACTGAGCTGTTCTTTGACAGACCTAATGTAACACTGAAAATCAAGTTACTCTGACTTTTAAAGCCAGGCTCTTCACAGACCACGACTTCTATTTCTATTTCTACCTTAGGCTTTATTTTCCAATGTCTTGTTCTTCTCAGTGTCTGACAACATGATGAGAGGATTCCTACAGAGACAGAGCTTTTTATTAAAGAGGAAGATCCTTTTAGTTTAACCAGAAACATCTCTATATATCACTACCAGACTCCATTGACAAAAACAGAGATTTAACCAGGAGCTGCTCGAATACCACTGCCTCCATCTGTTAGTGTGTCTGTGTGAGTAAAGGTGGTAAATAAGGTTTAGTTAGATAAACTGTCTTCATGTTGAGATGAATGAACATTTACGTTATCATGAACACGTATGTTCAGGAACAAGTGAAGCTGCAGAAACATGAAAACAAGACATCCTGTCTGATGTGAAGGGTTTTAATCAACAGTCACTTCAGCGCTTTGAGTGAACAGTGAAGTAATAAGGATCAGTGAGAGCAGACCTGAAAGCATGTGTGTTTGATGTGCAGTGTTTAATGAGCAGACTGATCCCTACGCACAGAGACGACTCATGACGAGTTCAGGGTCCTCCGTTGACTGTCAGAGGAACAGGAAGAGACCTCACACTAACATGGCTTTAATTGGTGCAGCTGACTGTCACCAGCATCAACCTCAACACCACACACAGCACAGTGACATGGGGGGGGGGTCAGTTAGAACGAGTGTCACCAACAAAGAAGAAGAAGAATGAAGACGTGTGTGTAACGGCAGATCTGAGGAGGTGAGGACTCTGAGCGTCATACGGTCTGAAAACAAACCACACGAGCAGTTAATCATCCAGCTATAATTTAACTCCGACTCCCAGCATGCATCTCAGCAGGAAACATCCCATGTTACTGTGGTAACAGCAGCTGAGGCTCATGGGTAATGTAGTATTTAGAGCTGTAGTGGTCAGATCATGAATCTATTCACCTGAGAGAGTCCTGAGTCTGAACACACCTGACATCATCATGTGTCCTGGGTGATCAGGTGAACAGCTCAGTACAGGTGTGACCCAGATCCAATCACTCAGACCTCAGACTGTAATTAAAGACTGTACACACCGCTGTCTTTTAGCTGAGTGTACGTTCACCAAACGTCCTGGTGATTTGTTTCACCTGAAACACGACGAGGAATAGATCCGGTCTGTTCTGATTTCTTCTTCTTCGTCTCTACAGAGCAGAGAGGTGAGATCTGAACACACCTGGTCACTGGAGATGTTTCCTGATGCCAGGTGTGAACTGACGTACTCAGAGCTGTTCACCTCTCACTTCACCTGAGACACGTTAATGATGTCAGGTGTGAACAGGACCTGAACGAGCAGCTTTGTTTATCGACACAGAGTCAAAATGAACTCTGATAAGTCAGGGCTGAGTGGGTTTAAACACTACAGAAACCTGGACCTGGACTGAACCTGGACTGGACTGGACTGGACTGGACTGGACCTGGACTGAACCTGGACTGGACCTGGACCTGGACCTGGACCTGGATCTGGACTGGACTGGACTGGACCTGGACCTGGACCTGGACTGAACTGGACCTAGATCTGGACTGGACTGGACTGGACTGGACCTGGACCTGAACTGGACTGGACTGGACTGGTTACAGATCTGAACTAGACTAGACTGGTTCAAATCTGAACTGAACTGAACTGGACTAGACCTGAACCTAGACTAGACCTGGACCTGGACCTGAACTGAACTGGTGGACTGAACCTGAACCTGAATCTAGACTGGACTAGACCTGAATCTGAATCTGAATCCTGGACCTGGACTGAGAACTGAACCTAGACCTGAACCTGAATCTGGAACTAGACTAGACTAGACTGAACCGACCTGGGTCTAGACTAGACTAGACTGGGCTAGACCTGGACCTGGACTGAACCTGGACTGGACCTGGACCTGGACCTGGATTGAACCTGGACTGGACCTGGACCTGGACCTGTATCTGGACCTGGATCTGGACCTAGACTGGACTGGACTGGACCTAGACTGGACTGGACCTAGACTGGACTGGACTGGACTGGACCTGGACCTGGACCTGGACTGGACTGGACTGGACCTAGACTGGACTGGACTGGACCTGGACCTGGACCTGGACCTGGACTGGACTGGACCTGGACTGGACTGGACCTAGATCTGATCTGGACTGGACCTGGACCTGGAGAGTTATTTCTGTCTGACTGATGTTTGATTTGAGTGTCTCTGGCTCAGGACAGAGGAGCTGGTTTAACAGTGTCTCTGCTCACTCTGAGGAGCCGTGATGACCTCTGCAACAATCTGCTGGGTTTAGGATTTTTCACACAGACACGATGTGACGGTTAATAACAGCAGAAGATGGAGGGTTAACCCTGATAAGGTGCAGCAGCAGCAGCAGAGCGTTTCCCCCAGTGAACACTCAGGCCTGTAAATTGTTTATCAGACACTAATGCAGGAGCCTAATCCTATTTGCATTCATATTAGTTCCCCGTATCACCATCTGAGGGAATGACTTATTTGAATTCTTCTGAGGGGTAAATAACTTTATGCGTGATATCAGTATCTTCATAATTCACATCAGTAAAGTCAATTTGGTTTAAGTGCTCCTCCGCCGAGGTTCTGAGGAAACTTATTTGGAGGCGGTTCGGATCAGTGAGCGTGTACACACGAGGGCAGGTAATGGAAATCTGTCAGAGAAAGACGGAGGCAGAGAGTTCTCACATGCGCGCCCCCCCCCCCCCCCCCCAGGCAGGTTTATACACACCGAGCTGAAGCTGCTTAAAGAGGCAGAGAAGAAGAAGCAGACCGATTCAGACCCTGAAACGTCGCATGGGTTAAAGAAACTTCCTGGATCTGCCTCTTTAACCAGATCCAAACACAACGTACTGGATCCCTTCTTACACTGATCAAAGATTCAGATCTAAACTGAATCATTAAAAACTCCACATGAGGTCATTTGGTTTGTTTGCTGAGATTTTGGAGCTTTAAGGTTTGATTTGACCTCCTGATTAAAAAACCTCCATCATGACGTGAATGAAAACCAAAGAGGTGGGTGATGCTTATTGAGATTCCATTATATTTCTACATTACATGGTGGTGAAAACACAAACAGACCAAACTGTCAGGAAGGAAAAAGCAGGAGGTTTGTGATTAAAGCCAGAGAAATCATTGCTCATCTCATCATTCAGGAACACACTGTTCAGAGAAAGAGAATATTTAAAATAGTTCATGATGAACAAATACATTATTGAAATCATCCAGGAAGCCTTAAGTCCATGACGTGTGGAAACTAGACCTGAATCCATAATTGCAGCTCCAAACCCACAAACTCTGAGCACACTCATATGAAAATAAGAGAATCAGTTGGAAAATGGTTTTGAAGAAACAGAAGAAAGCATCAGATTGATGAGGAGGAGCTGTCAGGGAGGCCGGGCTTTCAACTTGATCAGAGACATCGTTTAAACAAAGAACAAAGGCTGCAAATGTGGAGAAGAAAGAGAGAGAAACCTGAGAGAGGAGAGGAAGACGAGACATTTGGCTCCGCCGGCACCAACGAGGAGCCGAGCAGCTGAAGCCATGAATATACATGAGAGGCTGATGTTCATGTTCATCACACTCACCTCCTCTGCCTGAGTGATCACCAGCGCTGGGACGCTGCCACCTGACTCCCCTGCTTCATCCTGATTGGCTGCTGCAGGCGTCAGGTCCTGGTCCTGGTCCTGGTCCTGGTCCTGGTCGCTGTGGTGAACTGACTGGTGCTCAGCTTGGTGTGAACAGACAGAGAGAGGGGGAGTCAAACATCAGGAGGCTGTAGGGGGCGCTGCTCTGAGTCCACACACGTGATAAAATGTAAAGTGTTGATAACAGAGCTGAAATAACCTCCTGAATGTTCCTGAATGTTCCTGAACATTCAGACGTTCAGGTGATGTGAAGAGTCGGCTGTCCGACTGGTGCTCCACATTAAAGGGTCCTGACGGAAACAAAGCCTGCTGAGGTAACACAGCTTATTCTCAGGCCTCTACCTGTTACCAGTCTCTGCAGGCTGGCTCACTCTCTGACTGTAAACTGTCGGAAAAGTTTCTTCATCAAACACATACAAATTCAAACTGACTTCCACTCCTGCACCTGGAGAGACAACAACAAAAATCGTATGTGAGAAAGAGATGAAGTTAAATAATCCTGTGATGAACTCGCTGCTCATCGTCAGCTTCATCTGCAGGAGGAGTCAGCTGCTGCTTCCTGCTGATAAAGATACTGATCTTCACATCAGACTCTCAGAGGCAAACAAACACAAGGCTGAAACTTTGATTATTGATTAATGAGTCATTGGATATTCAGTTTCCTGTCACAGAGGATCGAGGTGGAACCACTGAATCTTCATTTCTTCTTTAAAAATGAATAACTGAACTGTTACCTGAGGACATGAGAGGACAGTCAAACTGTCTCTCTGGTCTTTAGTTTCACAGCTGTACTGATCTCTGACCTGAAGACATTAAAACCACTCAGAGAGAGAGAGAGAGGAAAGGTGTGATCACACCTCAGAAAACACTTCCTGTTGTGGTCTTCAGGCTCAAACTTTGACCGACATGTTCACACCAGTCAAACTTCACAGTGTCCTGTTGTTTCCTGGCTGAACACACAGATCATCACACATCTCTGTTTTATAGATTAAACACTGTTTCCTATATCATCCACGTTTCTTCTTCATATTTTTACCTTTATCAGACACGTGACATCACTTCCTCTGGACAAGTATTTGTTGCACCTCTCGAGGCAACTGACAAATTCACCAACATGAGTCCAGTTTCAGTCTGAGGAGAGAGTTGATCTGCAGATTCACTTTAATGGAGCTTCATTTTTCTCCTGCAGCACTGTCACAGACTGATAACTGATCTGTACGATCAGTTTAGGATCAATACTGTGATGATCTTAATGTTGGACCTGTGACTGAGCTTTAACTAAACGTCACCAGTTTAGATCCTGATACCTGTTCATGTTTGTGCTTTGCAGTGCACATTAACTTCCTGAAACCTTCTGACATCACAGCCACCTCCCTCACTGATTGGTCAGCTGTGTGCAGGTCAGGAAGTGGGCGGAGTCTGAACTTTTCTCTGTTCTTTTTTTATTTGTTACAAAACTATTTCTGTCACTTTTAATGTGAACGAGTGAAGTCGACACAGTGACTGAACATGTGAAACATCATGTCTGTATTTAAACATCACGTCTCCTTCCTCTGCCTGACCTCTGACACAGAGAGGTTAGAGATAAACTGTGTCTCAGTCTGATTATGAAGGCACCGCAGTCTTCAGTTCCTGCAATAAACCTCATCGCAATACTTTGAAAAACCATGTCTCTGTGGATCAGAGACATCAGCCTAGCGTTAGCATTAGCTCTGAGCTCAGTGAAGCTGAAACCGTTGGTCTGATTGGTCTGATCTGAAAATCAGTGGTTGTGCAGTTTACATGTGTGTGTGTGAACGGTGCCATAAAAATACAGTTTATTCTAAGATCATCAAACTGAACTCAGGAGCAGTGGTTGTTTCTCACCTCTGTCCACATCAGCTGTTTGACTCTGGTCCTGGATCTGCTCAGCTCCAAACAGATCCTGATGATGATGATGATGATGACGATCAGACTCTTGTGTTTCTTCCTCAGTTAAAACTCCTCCACACTCACGACCATCATGGACCTCTGATGGATCCTGGTTCAGTTCCTGAACCTCTGTCTGCTCCTCAGGTGGATCTGGGTGACACGTTGTCTGACCTTTGACCTCTTCATCCTGAACGTCAGCCCGATCCAGATCAGAGTGAAGACTCAGTTGCTCCTGATCCTGTCTGAAACTCTCAGGGCTCTGGTTCTGATCCTGGACTATTCGGTCCAGTTCTTGGTCTTGAGGTGGATCCACATCCTCTTCTTCCTGTGTCACCTCAGTGTTGGAGCAGTGGAGCTCCTCATCCACGGGCGACTTCTGGAAACCTTCCTCCATCACCGGTCGATGGAGAGTTTGGTTCTGGAACGAGAGAAATCAGTGACTTCACTCCCAGAGTTCAGTCTGTTGAATAAAACCAACCAGACTTTCTATAACACTTCTCGCACAAACACAACATAACACAAGGTACTTTACAGGCGTCACATCTTCTGTATGTCCAGGACAACATGACTTTCAAAGTCATCAGGCTGACGTTCACTGTAATCAAGAGTCTTGGAACTGCTGTGGTTTGCTCACAACATGACTGATCAGTTACAAGAGGATGTTTTCCTCCAGGATGGATATCTGCAAGAAATGAGTGGTGACAAAACAGGAGCAAAGAGAAAAGTCTGTGGAACTTTCTGAAGGTTGGTGTTTGTCCTGCTGATGGTCAGACCACACTGTGACCTGAAGGAAAATCACAGCACAACATCTTCATCAGCAGTAAAACAGAGCTGCACACACAACTCCTCGCATCAGTCTTCAAATCTCACACACACTCCCAACTGTGTCTCTCTGGACGATCTCTCTCAGAGGAAACAAACAACACTTCCTGTCCTGATGTACAGTCGTACATCTCTGCAGATCATCCTCTCAAGTCTCTTCACTTCACAGCTACATTTCCAACAGTTAACAGAGAACTCCCATGGGTGGTAATTATGCCTGAGCACAGATAACAAGGATTGCATTTCGTACTTGGATGAAAACTATTAAAAAGAGTGTTTTCCAATTTATTAAACACACTGTCTTTAAGTAACCTCTGGACACTTGGCCCGCGGGCTAAGCTAATTTATGAGCTGCTGGGGGAAAACAAACGAGCTCCTCTTTCATGTGAAAATCTTCACAAAAGAGTCAGTACCATGGAGAATATGGGGGAGCAGCGCTGCACATTTCCCTGAATATTCAACTTTGTACATGCAAATTGTTAACATAACTTTTTGATATGATAAAACGACACTACAGTGTCATTTCATGGGCAGGCCTACTGGGGTCTCGACTTGGTGATGATGAAAGAGTCATCTGAGCTTTTCCGAGCCATTACTTCATCCTGCAGGAGGCTCTCAGTGTGTTTAATATCAGCCTCTGGAGGATCGTCTCCAGCAGAGGAGAAGAAGAGGTGCGTTCACCTCCGCTGCCGCGGAGCGCTTTAATGAAAGATGCTTAAAAAAGCATGAAAATGCCATCCCTAATCTGCTCGACCCATCTGCAGAGGAGCAGCTTCAGATCGGAGGCTCGCTCCATTTCACCCCGTCAGTGCAGTCAGGCTCATGATGAGCTTAGAGAGGCTCCTTAAGGAGAATGTTTTCACATTACTCAGGCTTCATTAGGCCAAATCAATACTCGTTTAGCATTGCAGGTTATAGACTCCTCCTCAAGTCACAGCTCCATCTGCACACACTGCTCAGGGAAAATATGAGGAGTCCTTTTAATGAGATGTTTTCTGTCAGCTGCAGAGAGGTGGCGGTTAAAGCAGGGAGGGTCTGAACAGAACTGCTTCAGCTAGAGAAGGTTTCTGAAAGACTTAAAGCCACGCTGTGTAACTTCTGCTGAGCCTCTGCAGACACACAGTGGAAACTACAGGAAGCTGGAGCGTTACATTCTGCTGCTTTATGTTTGGGTTTTGAACAGTTGGTTCGACTGAACGAGACATTTGAAGACGTCACTGTGAAATCTAGACCAGAGGTTTTCAACAGTCGCAGCAGTGACACTGAGATCCAGACTTCCTCCCTCTCAGAGTCTGAACCAACGCACACCTGAACCACATGTAGATCTGACCCAGTGTGACCTCACTTCCTGAGGATGTCATGATCTCTGATGTCCTTTCAGAATAAAGCTCAGAGGAAACAGAACAGAATCCTCCTGTCTGCTGTTCATGGAGACAAAACTATTATACTTCCTGTTTACATCCTCTGAAGCATCGTGGGAACTGTAGTCCCAACACTAAAGGTATGATGAGTGCCTGCTGTCTGTGATGATGACGACTGTTTTCTGACATTTTAATCAGGTAAATAATGAACAGATGAGTCACTGATGAAAGTCATTATTATCTACAGCTCTGAGTCTCTAACTGAGACCTGACACGCAGGTCTGCTCCCTGAAATAGACGCTGGATAGTTTCCTAATTAGGATCAACAGCAATTAATCAATGGAGCTCCCGTCAGCAGCCGTCAGCTCAGCCTGCGACCTGAGGCCAGCTCATTCCGCTCTTACCTGGAAATCTGGAAATCCCTGCGGCCGAGCCTCGACTCTAACGACGGCCTGACCGCCTGATCATCCAGAGGAAAGACGACTCAGTCACTTCCTCCAGACTGATTTCAGCTGATTTCACTGACAAACACTGACCACACTTTCACTCTTCCCCCGCTGAGAGGAGATCCCGCCTTCAGTCACCACTCTGCTATTTATAGGAGCCACAAAGCAGATTAAAGTCAGAGGCTCAGTCTAAACACTGAGCTCACCTGAGAGCGGCCACGTTCACCCGGACACAGACACACTGAGCAGCTCAGCAGCTGACCAGAGATCAGTCTGTGAGAGAAGGAGAGAGCAGGTTTAAACTGCAACACAAAGACCCCCCCACACACACACACTAACACCAGGGCAACATACACATGTCATCCTCTGGTTATTACTACTGTTACCAAAGAAGGTCAGAGTACAACTGTCAGGGGTGTTTCCTGTGGGGGGGGGCAGAAGCTCTGAACAGATGTTCTCTATTAAATATATATATATATATAATATAATATTAAATTCAGTAAATCTGAATGTATTTATTTACAGTGTGTAAATATCGGACCTCTCTGTCTCACATCTTTCTCTAAACTTTAACCAAAGATCTTCAGTCTGAACAAACAGACTCCTGTGTTCTGCTCTGTTAAATCCCTGTTTCTGTCAGTGGAGTCTGGTAGAGATAGATACGGATGTTTGTGGTTAAAGCTCTGTCTCTGTAGGAACCTGTCAGTGTGACTCAGTCAGTGGATGATGGTCTGTTGGATTACTGTTTCTAATGTTTCCCTGACATTGATGAGGGGTGGACATGAAACAGTTGGACTCTCTGATGATTATCTTCCTGTGTCAGAGCTGCTGCTGCTACACTGTCTTTATCTAATATTATTATTATTATTGATAGAGCAGTGAAGTGCACCTGTCTCTCCTCTGACCTGGAGTCAGTGGGAGGTTCATGAACGGACTCCTTCCGGTCTGAAACCGAGCAGGTGTCACCAGATCTCTCCCTCTGTTTGTTGTTTAGTGAACATCAGTGAAATGAAGACTCAGAGCAGGAGAGAGTGTGAGGTGTCTGTGGTGAGAGGAGGTGGAGCTGACAGTCTCTCTCTCTCTCTCTCTCTCTCTCTCTCTCTCTCTCTCTCTCTCTCTCCGGTCTGTAGCGCGTGCGGGTCCGCTCAGTCCGGCAGCAGCGGGAGCGGGAAACTTGCAGCACAAACACACAACCTGAATCCAGCAGCGTCCTGCGATGCTCCTGGATGCTCCTGCGGTTGTAAACCTCCTCTTCCCTTCTGTTCTTCTTCCTCTCCGTCCTCTCTTCCTCCTGCTGTCCCGGGCTAAATCGCGCGCCTTCGCTCTCCGATGTGAGTTCGTCCGTGCGTAATAGTCCGGCTCCGCGCGCGCCGTCATGGCTTATCCTCAGGGCTTCCTCTTCCAGCCTTCCGTGTCTCTGGCTCTGCACTCCTGCCCGTCCTTCAGCTCCGGGGTCATCTTAGGACCGAGGACAGAGGAGCTGGGCCGCTCCTCTTCGGGCTCCGCCTTCGCTCCGTACTCGGGATCGGCGACCTCTCCCGGATTCAACTCCCACCTCCCGTACGGCGGAGAGCCCCGGGCCGCCGCCACACTCAGCTCCTTTGTGGTGAGTGTCCGCACCGGGACGGACCCGGTCTCTGTGCACCCGGGGGTTTAATTTGGGGGGGGTGTGGGTTTTTAATCTGTGATCTGAACAAAGTCCTGGCGCGTAAAAGAGCTGAACCCGAGCAGCTTTAAAACCAGAGTCTGGATGATTCATCATCAGGTTTCATTCACATTCTGATTCATTTTAAAGAGTTTTCTCATCAAGTTCTTTCAGTTCAGTGTGAAATTCTGCAGAAATCACTTCATTTAAATCCTCGTTTCATTTCATATCTGGAGAATATGTGGATCATAAAAACATCTTTCAGTCATTTCTCAGCTGCTGGATTTTCTTTTGAATTGAATCAGTGATTTTTTGAAAACTGTTAAATAAGTGAAGAAGTTACATTTGTTGAGAAAAGCTGAGTTAAACTGGAATTTTACATCAGAGATTTGAAAACATTGATCTTTTCTCTGAAGTGAAACCTGAAGAAGCTGAATTTATTTCAGACTGTTTCTGATCTGGATCTGGATCCACAGAGCAAATGAAATCCTGTTTGTCAGTTTGGTTTTAACTGAACCTTTATCTCAGTCCGGTTCAGATGAAGACTGTGTTAAAGCTGCAGCCTGAAGTCAGAGGAGAAATCAAAGGTCAGAAACTGAGCGCTGCACTTCATCCTAACGCTGCTGTGGTCCTGTTTCAGAGTCCAGGCTACGACCCGTCCTCCGGCATCTCCGGCTCCTTAGACTACCACCCATTCGGGGCCATGGGGCCCTACCCGTACGGAGACCCCACCTACAGGAAGAATGCCACGCGGGACGCCACAGCCACACTGAAGGCCTGGCTCAACGAGCACCGCAAGAACCCCTACCCCACCAAGGGGGAGAAGATCATGCTGGCCATCATCACCAAGATGACCCTGACCCAGGTGTCCACCTGGTTCGCCAACGCCCGCCGCCGCCTGAAGAAGGAGAACAAGATGACCTGGACCCCCAGGAACAGGAGCGAGGACGAGGAGGAGGAGGACAACATCGACCTGGAGAGGAACGACGAGGACGAGGAGCCGATGAAGACGAGCAACGACGAGACGGAGCCCAAGAGCGAGGCCGGTGAGGAGGGAGGAGGAGGAGGAGAGGGAGGGAGAGGAGGAGGAGAGGGGAGGAGGAAAGGAGAGAGGAGGGGAGGAGAGGAGGAGGAGAGGAGGAGGAGGAGGAGGAGGAGAGAGAGGAGGAGGAGGAGGAGGAGAGGAGGAGAGGGAGGAGGAGGAGAGAGGAGAGAGAGGGAGAGGAGGAGGAGGAGAGGAGGAGAGGTGAGGAGAGGAGAGAGGAGGAGGAGGAGGAGAGAGAGGAACACACCGTTCCATATTTTCCAATCAATACAACACTTCCGAATCATCCGATCATCGCTCATTAACCCATCAGCCCATCACAAAATCTGTTCTGATAACGGATCAATCACCGCTCTCTCACATTTCTGAACTGAGGGTTTGAACTGTTTCTTGACATTTAAAGATGAACAATGAAGAAATTCACTATCCAGTCACCACCACTGCTGTTCATTTCTTTATGTTTCATGCTCAATTTGTTAGAGCAGGAACACGCTGAGCCCACCTGCAGCCTTATACCCTGTAACCACCCCCATAACCACCTGTAACCACCCTGCAACCACCTGCACCACCAAAATCACCCCTGTAAATCACACCTGTAACCACCTGCACCACCTGCAACCACCTGTAACCACCTGTAACCACCTCAACCACCCAACTACCGCATCCTCACCTGTAATCACCCCTGTAACTACCTGTAACCACCTGTAACCACCCCTGTAACCACCTGCACCACCCTGTAACCATTCCAATCACCTGTAACCACCCAAAATCACCCTGTAACCACCTGCACCCCTGTAACCACCCTGTAACCACCCCTGTAACTACCTGCACCACTCCTGTAAACTACCCCTGTAATCACTGTAACTACCTGTGACCACCCCTGTACCACCTGTAACCACCGCAACTACCTGCAACCACCCCTGTAAATCTGGCCCCCTGTAACTACTCTCTGTAACTACCTGTAACCACCTGTAATTCACCCCCAACTACCTTCTTGTAACTACCTGTAACTACCTGTAAATCAGCAAAAAAAACTTAACCAAAGACTTCTAAACAAAGATTTGATCAATCAGATGAGCTAACGATTTTCTCTATGATGTTGTTGACTTTATTTTTGTTTTTATGTATAAATTCTCATCATCTGCAGCTCTGCCTGTCACAGTGTGTGGCACCTCCTGACCTGACCTGTGTGTGTGTGTGTGTGTGTGTGTGTAGCTGGCCACGTCTGCCTGGGGGAGCCTCCTGTGTGTTGACGTCAGAGACTACAGCGCAGCGACACTGACCGAGATTCACGGACCCGGACAGGCTTCCTCGTCCCGGCCCCTTACCAGAGGGAGCCCCCTCCCGAACCCCGCCGGGATGCTCAGAGGTCGGAGCTGAGCGACGCCGGAGCTCACGCCAAGGAGCACTGAGACTCTATGGCGCCATCCAGGGCCAAACCTGCCCTCAACCCAAACTGTGGTCCCCATGAGATCGCCATTCGACAAACCAAGGATCTAATGAGTCTCGAGAGCTGGGGCCTCTACCGGACCCTGCCTCTGCCAGCCCCGCCTCTGCCCCGGGACACCTCTACCACACCTCATCCCGGATACTCCAACCACGGCCCCTGGGGGGCCTGCACGCAGCCCTCTGTTCACTTCATCAAGACGATTTAAACGGATTACAGCAGATCACGCTGCAGAGAGCCGAGTACGGCCAGAGACTGTAAATCATGAGGTCAGAGCCAGCTGCTGAGCTGCACGAACCAAGAAGGGCATGACTCCAACGGTAGAGCCCGGGACACGCCCACACTTACTATTAGGACTGAATAGCTGATCGATCCTGTCTGAGAAGTCCTTGGTCCCAGAGACATGACAGACTGAAGGCCTCTACCCAGGCTCCTCAGACTTCATTTAGAACACAATATCCAGCTTTCATGTTGATAAGATGTAATCTTTAGTGTTTCGCACAGAACATGAAGTATCATTAAAACCTGTTTTATTGTTATGTCAAACTGATGACCTGACATTTTCTTTCAAGAAACTCGATAACGTCATCAACCCCACATCAACAGAGAGATGACCGTTGGTCTTCCTGCATGTGATCAGACCAGCCATTAACAGCCCAGACCCATCAGTATACTAGTAGAAACAGATGTTCTTCCATTAGTGTGTCTAATGAAAGGTTTCTGAGCAGCTGAGTTACAGGTCTGCAAGAACAAGGTTTATTCCAAGCTTCCTAACAGAGCTGATCACGCGACAGAGAGCATCAGCTGTCGAGTCCCACAGAGCATCCGCTTCATAATGTTTAAATGAGAGAATCAGAAAGATGACAGAAGATAGAGGATCATCATCATTTCACTGACCGAGGACTAAAGACCCAAGACATCGTCTGATGTAGAGGAGAACATTTCAATATTAAAGCACATAACCAAACTGCACAGCACTTAGTTACTCTTCAATAATACTGAGCCAGAGTGTGACTTAGTTTGATCTGTCACCTCCCTTTCCAACATTAATCGCCAGACCACCCACCCACCTGACCCAGCTGGACTCGGCCTGACCTCAGTCGACTCACTGACCCAGTGACTGTGTGACTGAAGCTGACCCTGCTGATGTTTGACCACTGACTCAGCTGACTCAGCCTGACCTCGGGTTTGACCAAGGCACCCAGTGACCAGCACCCAGTTTGATCTCAGCCTGATCACTCTGGACTCAGTGTGACCCGGTTTGATCATAGTCTGACCTGTCGACCTGGTTTGACCCAGTCCGACCCAGTTTGACTCCAGTTTGACTTTGGGTTTGACTCGTCCGATTCCAGTTTGATCCAGTTTGACCTAGTGACTCCGGGTTTGACTCAGTCTGACTCAGTTTGACTAAGCTGACCGGGTTTGACCTCCAGTTTGACTCAAGTTGACCTGTCTGACCCAGTTTGATCCAGCTGACTCCGGGGACCTTCCGGTTTGACCTAGTTTGACCTGCCTGACCCGCCTGACCTCGCCACTGTCCAGGTTCCTGTTGGATGTTTGTCATGCTGCAGGTTGATAAAGTTAACACAGTGATCGCAGCAGGTTCAGAGAGAAGTCGTCCTGAGTTCAGATCCTGGATCCACACTGAGATCCAGACCTGGGTCCTGAGACGACCTGAGCCTGAAAACTCTCTGCACACAGTGACAGTGACACCTACAGTTCACAGCAGGAACTGCACTGTAACATCCTGCAGTCAGCGCGACTCAGCTAACTTTAATGAGATAATAAACAGGCTGTGTCTGCGTCTCTGTGACCAGGATCTAGATCTGAACCTGAACCAAGACCAGGACCTGGATCTAGACCTGGACCAGGATCTGAGAGAGTCTGAACAGAACCAGAGTCTGGTTGATAAAGATGGAGTCAGGTGCGAGTCTGGAGAACATATTGGACTGATTATAGGACGAGCCCTCATCACTGCAGTAAAACCCAGCTCTCCTCTCTCTCTCCTGTCAGACTGATGAAGGTCAGAATCTTTTTCTCCTTCAGTCTTTCTCATCTCGTCGTCTGTGATTCTCTCTCAGCTCTCTCTGCTTCGTTTCTCTCCACTGATTTAAAGTCCTGCAGGTTAAACTGGACAGACCGTTTGATCTGACTCTGACTGACTTAAAACGCTCGTTAGCTTAGCAACATTAAGGCTACAAACAACCCATAATGCACCTCTCTCTGCAGCAGACTCATACTCAAATATAAAACCACCCAGACTTTATCAAACCTCAGAACCAGAATAAAACACTTTCTCTCCATGTTCATCTAAAATATGAAGTTTCCTTCCAAACATGTTTCCTGTTTATAATTTACTGGAACACAGTCAGTGGAATTAACTCATCTTTTCTTTTCAACTTCATAGAAATATATGAGTTTGGTTCATTTTCAATGAATTCAACTTCATAAATTCTAAATGATAAAGATGACCTGTTCTGACCGGAGCTGCTCTTTAAATGATGGTTTTAAATGACACATTCACTGACATGTCGTCTTTACTGACTCTGAAGCTTCAGCTTCATTTAGCACAAAGAACTGACTCAGACAAGCTTTACACTTTAGACTGAATCAGTTTGAAATTTAAATCAAGGTTCAGATTTTACAGTTCAAACATCGCTCTGAGAGCTGAAGCTGCTGCAGCGGAAACACCCAGGTTTTATACTGAAACATATGTCTGTCGGCTGAAGACGAGAGAAGACGACAAAACACAGCTGTGACATTTTTAGTAATTTTATTTTTTATTTTACTTTTCAGTCAAAACTAATTTTGAATTATCTTTAATTTTGAAATACTTTTACTTTTAGTGGAGTCTTTTTCCACTGTGGCATTTTAATAAATGTGAAGATTTTATTCAAAACTAATGATGAATTCTCCAACTTATATTATATTATATAACATTATATTATATTATATTATATTATATTATATTATATTATATTATATTTATATAACATTATATGATATTATATTATATTATATTATATTATATAACATTATATTATATGATATTATATTATATTATATCACATTATATTATATTATATCACATTATATTATATTATGTTATATCACATTATATTATATTATATTATATTATATCACATTATATTATATTACATTATATTATATTATATCACATTATATTATATGACATTATATGACATTATATTATATTATATTATGTTATATTACATTACATTATATTATATTATATCACATTATATTATATGACATTATATTATATTATATTATATTATGTTATATTACATTATATTATATTATATTATATCACATTATATTATATTACATTATATGACATTATATCACATTATATTATATGACATTATATGACATTATATTATATTATATTATATCACATTATATTACATTATATTATATTATATTATATCACATTATATTATATCACATTATATCACATTATATTATATTATATTATATTATATTATATTATATTATATTATGTTATATTACATTACATTATATTATATTATATCACATTATATTATATTATGTTATATTACATTATATTATATTATATTATATTATATTATATTATATTATATTATGTCATATTATATTATCAGACTTGTTTGGAATAAATTGTAAATTATATTCAGGGCACATCAGAGGTATTTTAACAGTTTGTATCATTTAAACAGCCTGTTTCATCATTTATTAAATCTAATGTTTAAATTAAAATGAACATTTAACATTTGAAACTGAAACAGTTAAAGCTTCCATCTGATTCAACAGAACAAATGTTTCAGTAAGACAAACCTGCTGTCTGTGTGTGTGTGATGACAGACAGTAACACTGATGAGTATCACTGACAGTGATCGGAGGAAACAGGTACTGATCATGTGAATAAAACTGAGCTGAGAGACAAATGATTCTGTAAATCGACTGAAACCTGATGCAGACGTCCTGTCTGGTTTCATGATGGAGGACGTTACAGACAGGGTTTAGAGGTTTGGACTGTTGGTCAGACAGTAAAACACTGAAGACGCTACCTTGCCTCTGATGAACTCTGACCACTGCCTCTCATCTCTGAATTTACAAACCAAACAATCAAGGAAATAATCAGCAGATTACCCACTTTACAGCACCACAACCAAGTAACAGAAAATAATGATATAATACTGTAAGAGTTTGACAGACATTTTCTCTGCACCTAGTACATTTTTCTTTTTATAATACACCATGAAATCTCTGCTCACAACAAACTCAAATTTGTGTATCTATTACAGCTGATCCATCACTACACGGACTGCTGATTGGTGGATTGTACCTGAGCTGGAAATCACCTGTTGAAAGTAAGGTTACCTGTTAACTAACCACAGTTAAATCAGCAGGTTTCTGAATGGAGTTTGCATGAGCTCCCCTCAGTTCCCGTGTGTGTGTGTGTGTGTGTGTGTGTGTGTGACAATTCCACTAGCTTTGAGCCTGGCAGGTCCAGACACCAGTGTTCATCACTGATGACTTTCTCTGCCTTCCCAGCTGGCTTCTGCCTCAGCATCCAGACCTCTCTGGCATGAATCCGAACACAACCACACTTCACCAAACAGCAGCAACAGTCATCAGACCACAACACCAGCGCTTCCTCAGCTACTGAACCTAACTTCTCACCACTGGCATCATCATATGCTTCCTGTCTGTTCACCACTCTGTTCAGTGAAGACAGAGTCAGTGAGGGAGTTCCGATGACTTACTGGTTTTCAGTTACCACCGAATTAATCACTGGTTCAAACTTTAGATTAAATGTATTAACTCGACATTTACCTGTCTGCAGAGCTTTCAGTGAGACAGGTAATTAATAATTGTCTGATTTCTGAATGGGATTTCGTGTGGGGTCAGACATCAGCGCCCCCTGTGGTCACAGAGTGGAGTAACTGCTGCAGCAGATAAAACAGCAGCAACTTCCACCTCTAGCTCCTTCATAGATTTTCCCAAACCTCCTGAGTGACTTCCCATCCCCCATCCTCCCCCCTCTCCTCTTGCTTCCAGCTGCGTGTTTACACCGAGTTAAATGCTGTCAGACATCGTGGAGCATGTTAGCGAGGCAGCGAGAGGCCCAGCCGTGGGCCATCTAACCCCCAGGACTGGCAGATGTCGCGTCGTGATGCCACTCAACCCTCCTGCCACACAGCTCCTCTGCCCTCTCCCCCCCGCCTCACCCCACCAGCAGCCACAGCAGCTGGGCTCTCAGGCAGACCAGCAGGCAGCTCCCTGCAGCTCCACCTAATGTGCTGTCCCTCAAAATACACCAGAGTCCCCAGTGACTCCCACACTGCAGCCACTGGGACTGAACCAGTCTGTTGTCATATCCCCACTGTCTGACCCTGTGAAGCTGCAGCCTGCATCTGATTCACTGACAACACTGAACCATTGAAATACTTTCTAACTGTGACAGACAGAAAACTGCATTTATTCATCATTAATTCATTTGTTCAACAGGAACCAACAGCTTAACATGTGCAGTTATGTTGTTATATATCAATGGAAATAAATTCCTATATTCACATATATATGATCATTCATTAACACATGAAGAACGTCTTTCACTCAGATTCAGTTTGACTGCTCTCAGCTTAAACCACACCTGCACACACTCATCACTGTCATTCACACCTGTGGTTTCACTAATGTCACATAATTAAATAAAATGTCACATTTACAAAAGATTTTTTCTGTTTGTTTGACTGATGTTTCCTCGTGTCTGTTTTCAGAGTGAGATGCTGATTCAGCACAGCTGTTTCTGTTACTGCATCAACCTGCACATCAGGTGAGCTCTGCACAGACGGCAGCTGGAAACTCACACGTCAACAAACAATAAAGTGACATTTTAAAAATGAATCACGTCTTAATCAAAAAGCTCGTTGTGTATTAACAGCCTGAACTGGAACTAAAACATGTGAATTAACTGTGTATGAATGTGTAAACAGATCAACAGTATTACCTCAGGTCGACCTGTCTGCTGTGCCTGTAGCGCCCCCCCACTGCTACCATCAGAACTACATCCATCACCTGTGAATCACAGCAACATCATCACATCATTTCTTATTCATTCTATTTATTTCATATCAGTTAAACATTAGAGTTAACCTGAGGATTCATCATCACCTGCAGCTGTTTGGACTTAATGATCATTTCAATAAAATATGTTTAATGAAAATGTCTCATCACAGGTGTGACTGTAACTCATGATTATTTTCATTATTGATTAATCTGCTGATTATTTTCATGATCAGTTGATTCATTCTTTGGTTTAATAATTAAAATATTCACTTGATTCTAATTTAATATTAAAGGATTCAACTTTAATCCAAACAGAGATTTTCTTTGTTAAAAGTGTTTTTTTGTTTGATCAGTAACTTGATGATTATTGATTATTGAAACAGAAGCCAGTGAGTTTTCCTCCTGTTGATTAAAGACTGTTGCAGAGTGCAGTATAATCCTGGGTGAAAGCAGAGAGTGTAAACTGCAGTGAGCAGTGAGAGCTGCTCCTGCACAGCGTCAGGCTGGAGGTGTAAATAAAGCCGGTGCTGAGTTTCCTCCTGCAGCCGTCGGAGACTTGGCTGGAGCTGAGAGACAGATGGTGCCATTTGCTTGCAGTCATACCTCCAGTGACCCTTACTGTTGAATATCACACAGCAGGAAGCTGCTTCATGTGTTTTACTAGGTGGCATCCTGTTAGCTTAGCCACCGCTAAGCCATTGTGAGCAGAGCTAAAGATCCACATACGCCTCCTGTTATCAGAACGACACACACCAAACTGTCTGATGGTGAATCTTCAACAGCAGCAGCTCCTCGTTTACACTCAGTGTCCAGTTTATTAGGTACACCTGACTGAATCCATCAGTGCTGTGATGAAGCTTCAGACTGTTTCAGAGGAGCTGATTCACCTGGATGATCATGGTGGAGCTTCATGGTTACACGACAGGTGTTTCTATTATTTTGTCCAACACACTTACATCAGTGAGGAGGGACTGACGGACAGAGACATCGGCTCAGTGTGAAGTTAATATCCTGACAGACGGCAGCTGAAACACTCACAGCTCGTTCTAACATTTATTTTTGACGTAAGACCTCGACTGCATGAAGGAAAAGATCGAGAACTACACCTGTAAAACTCAGAGTTCAGGTGAGTCAGGTGAGCTCCTGTGGATGAGTCAACGAGACTCCAGTTTCCACCACGCTGCAGATTAACAGGGATTCACTGGGTTTCACTGTGACGGGCCAAGGTACAGGGGAAGAAATCAAACGCATCATTTCAGGTGAACAGACAGAAGCTCATATGTGCTCAGCGCTGCCCTCTGCAGGAAGCTCAGCTGTGACCCACAGAGACACGCCCGGATCACCCACCACCAAACCACACCCAATAACTGATGTAATGATCTGCTGCATCTACCTGACAGTGAAGTTTAACATCATCACATCAAAGGTCTGAAGGTGGGAAACATCTTAATAAACATTTAGTAACCTAACGATCTCCTGAGAGCGTTTCATCCTTTCTTCAGTCTGAGAAACCAAAACAGAAAAACGATTATTCTTATCATTTGAATGAAAACGTATGAAAGTGAGCAGGTGTTGGAGAATAAATTCACTTATTTTAAAAACAAACGTCACGTCTTTGAATGAAGAGCTCGTTACAGACACTGTTTGATCAATGAGCCCCGAACTTCACCTCCATATAAACACACTGATCAATAACAACAACAACAAACTTAGTTATTACTGAGAGGTTTCATTTGAATAGGGATTTCCTAATGCTGTATGCTTATGCTCTCTCTCTCTCTCCCTCCCTCTCTCTCCCTCCTCCTCTCCCTCCTCTCTCTCTCTCTCCCTCCCCTCTCCCTCTCCCTCTCTGCCTCTCCTCTCTCTCTCTCTCTCCCTCCTCCTCTCCTCTCTCTCTCTCTCTCTCTCCTCTCCTCCCTCTCTCTCTCTCTCTCTCCTCCCTCCTCTCTCCCTTCCTCTCTCCTCTCCTCTCCCTCTTCGTCCTCTCCCTCCCCCTCTCCCTCCCTCCCTCTCTCCTCCTGCAGGTTGTTTCCTCTCAGTCTCTGTTTGTGGACATTTGTTTGGTATGGGGGGGGTCTCAGGAGTCTGGAGCAGCAGTAGCCTGGAGAGGGCCCCCCAGGCCGTGCCTCCACACAGCAGACGGCCCAGCCTCACGCTCCACCTGAGTCAGTCAGAGGCATGCTGGGAACTCCAGTGGCTCAGACTCAGACTTCAGAGCGGTGCGGGAGCCGCCGGGCCGGACCCAACATTCCTCTGAAGCTTCAGCTGTCGTCTCTGCTGGGAGCAGCGCCTCCTGCTGGTCTGCAGGTCAGCCTGGATCAGCACTGTCAACACCTCCGTTTGTTATCAAGGAGCTGGATCCTTAAACCTGAACCCTGCAGCACAGACTCAGAGCCAGATCAGACTCAGGACAGAGGGATTGTAAAACACTGAGGTTTGATCCAGGAGGAGGAGGAAGGAGGAAGAGGAGGAGAGAGGAGGGAGGAGAGGAGAGGAGGAGGAAGAGGAGAGGAGAGGAGGAGGAGGAGGAGGAAGAGGAGAGGGGAAGAGGAGGAGAAGAGGAGGAAGAGAGAGGAGGAGGAGGAAGAGGAGAGGAGGAGGGAAGAGAGAGGAGAGGAGGAGGAAGAGGAGAGGAGAGAGGAGGAGGAGAGGAAGAGGAGAGGAGAGGGAGGAAGAGGAGGAAGAGAGGAGGAGGAGGGAAGAGGAGGAGGAGAGGAGGAGGAAGAGGAGGAGGAGGATAAAAGAGGAGAGGAAGAGGAGGAGGAAGAGGAGGAAGAGGAGGAGGAGGATAAGAGGGAGGGAGGAGAGGAGGAGGAAGAGGAGGAGGAGGAGGAAGAGGAGGAAGAGGAGGAGGAGGAGGGAAGAGGAGAGGAGAGGAGGAGGAAGAGGAGAGGAGAGGAGGAGGAGGAGGAGGAGGGGAGAGGGGGAGAGAGGAGGGAAGAGAGGAAGAGGAGGAGGAGGGAGGAAGAGGGGGAGGAGAGGAGGAGGAAGAGAGGAGGAGGAGGAAGAGGAGAGGAAGAGGAGGAGGAAGAGGAGGGGAAGAGGAGGAGGAGGAAGAGGAGAGGAGGAGGAGGAGGAGGAGGAGGAAGAGGAGAGGAAGAGGAGGAGGAAGAGGGAGGAGGAGAGGAGGAGGAAGAGGAGAGGAGGAGGAAGAGGAGAGGAAGAGTGAGGAAGAGGAGGAGGAGGAGGAGGAAGAGGAGAGAGGAGGAGGAGGAGGAGGAGGGTGAGGAAGAGGAGAGGAAGAGAGGAGGAAGAGAGGAGGAGGAGGAAGAGGAGGAGGAGGAGAAGAGGAGGAAGAGGAGGAGGAAGAGGAGGAGGAGGAGGAGGAAGAGGAGAGGAAGAGGAGAGGGAAGAGGAGGAGGAGAGGAGGGGAGGGAAAGAGGAGAGGAGGAGGAGGAGGAGGGAAGAGGAGGAGGAAGAGGAGGAGGAGGAGGAGGAAGAGGAGAGGAGAGGAGGAGGAGGAGGAGGAGGAGGAGGAAGGAGGAGAGGAAGAGGAGGGAGGGAAGAGGAGGAGGAGAGGAGGAGGAGGAGGAGGAGGAAGAGGAGAAGAGGAGGAGGAGGAGGAGGAAGAGAGGAGGAGGAGGAGAGGAGAGGGAGAGGAAGAGGAGGAGGAAGAGGAGGAAGAGGGAGGAGGAGGAGGAAGAGAGAGGAGGAGGAGAGGAAGAGGAGAAGAGGAGGAGGAGGAGGAGGAGGAGGAAGAATTTATTTTGGATTTTTTTCTCTTTTTGTTTGTACATATTTTCTTTAATTAGATATTTTATTTTATATCAGAGCTGCACGATGTGTTTGAATAACCAGAGGAAGAGAAGCAGAAGGAGTCATGGAGTTCACCGAATGTAGGTGAAATATTTCCCTCTGACGTGAAGTCGTAGAGCAGAACAACTGAATACTGTAGTTCAGAGTAACTGCTCTTAGTTACACTCCAGCAGCTGAGTCAGTGTCAATGAGGGAGAAGAACACCAACACTCACCTGAGACAGGTGCTTTCTTCACGACGCCACGAGCTCAGATGTTTGACCTTTGACCTTTCTCCTGGTCGTGGTTCAGTCGACTTTAACCTCAGGAGTCCAAGATAAATCCATGAGTTTGATCAGAAACTGTTGTCTCCTGTCTTCAAACTGTTACAGCACAGGTGTGCGCTTTTTCTCTTCTTCTGTCTTCTCAGAGTAGACTGAGTTTAGTGCACTGCTGCCTCCTACTGGTCTTACAGCGTCAGTGCTACGTCCACGTCCTCCTCCTCCTCCTCCTCCTCCTCCTTCTTCTTCTTCTTCGTCTTCGTTACAGGTTTACAGGTGTTTACCGCCACCTCCTGGACCGGAGTGTGAAGCACAGGAACTGAATCCTCTGCCGAACCAGTTTCTTTACAGAACCTCATTAAAGACTGTGTGTTTCTATCTTTATTTACAGTCTATGGTAGCTAGGCTACCTGAGGAGGACGTGTTCATCACAATCCAAGCATTAAACACAAGTGTTAAACATCACGATAGAGTCTAATGAAAGGAAAACAAACAGAAAGGACAAAGACACTGATGAATAAAATCAAATAAAATGTGAGTTAATAATTAATTGTGTCTTTAATCTTCTGTTTGGATGTAACTTTGGAGATTTTATCAGATGTTTAACATCGAGAGAAAAAGGGAGAAACACTTCGTGTATTAAAAATGTTTTGTCACGTAGTTATGACGTCAAAAACAGGCGACATGCGGTTTGTTTACCGGCGGGAGAAAATGGAGGCGAACCCGGAGGATGAGCCGGCGCTACCAGCCGCTGTGCTGTGCTCCGGGCTGGGCCTCGGTGTCCCTCCGGTGTTCGGTGAGCAGATGTTGGAGCTGTACCGGGTCCTGACAGCGGCGCTGAGGCGGCGGCGGGAGCGGGAGATGATGGAGCGGGAGCGGCGGCGGCGGCAGTACCTGCGGAGGAGGAGAGCCTTCCTGCTGTCCTCCATCGCGGCTGCGCTCAGCCTCCTCTCCTCCACCAGCAGGCTGGTCTGGGTCCGGACCCGCGGCACCGGACAGAACCTGTGGGAGGCGGCGGAGGCCTTCGACGACGAGGAGTGGAAGGCGCAATTCCGCGTGTCGCGAGCCACCTTCGACTACCTGGTCGAACTGATCGGTTCGGCGATCAAACGTCGCCGGACGAACTACCGCGTCCCCATCGAGCCGCGCCGCCGGCTGGCCATCGCCCTGTGGTGGTTCGCCCGGTCCGGGGAGTACCGCTCCATCGCCGACATGTTCTGCGTGGGGATCGCCACCGTGTGTGTGATCGTGCGCCAGGTGTCCTCCGCCATCGTGGAGCGGCTCTTTCACCGCTTCGTGTCGCTGCCGAGCGGCCCGCGGCTGGACGACACGCTCCGGGCCTTCAAGGACCGGTGCTACCCGCAGTGCGCCGGGGCCATCGGCGGGACCCACATCCCCATAGCTCCACCCAGAGACAACCCCGACCACTACATCAACAAGAGGGGCTGGCACTCCGTGATCCTGCAGGCTGTGGTGGACCACAACGTCTGGTGAGGACCGTGTCCGCTGATACCTGTGCTTTAACGTGAACCGACGGTAACAGGTGTTTCTGTCGCAGCTTCACTGATGTGTACGCGGGCTGGCCCGGGAGCAGCAGCAGCGCCGCGGTCCTGTCCAGCTCAGACCTGTACCTGAAGGCCGAGGACCGCCCAGACGGTTACCTGTTCCCCAGAGAGGTGAGAGCTCAGGTTTCCGGTGGAGAGGAGGTCTGAGTTTCAGGTGAGGGGTCTCACCTGTGTTAACTTCTGCATGCTGAGTTACATCTGAGGTGTGTTTTCCAGAGGTCGATCCTGTCTGAGGGGGTGGAGGTCCCCGTCCACCTGGTGGGCGACGCCTCCTTCCCTCTCAGGCCCTGGCTGATGAAGGGATACAGCGAGGAGCAGCAGCTGTCTCCGGAGCAGCGCCGCTTCACCTACACCCTGTCCTCGGCCCGCTCCGTGGTCGACACCGCCTTCACCCGGCTGAAAGGACGCTGGAGGTGTCTGCTGAAGAAGAGCGACATCGACGTCTCCATGATGCCGCGGATCGTGGCCGCCTGCTGCGTCCTGCACAACATCTGTGAGCTCCGAGGAGACAGTTTCCTCCCGGAGTGGAACATGGAGATGGCTCCGTCAGGAAGTTATCTGAGACAGCCGGAGGTGGAGCCGTGTGAAGGAGACTCGTACTGCAGCGCAGAGGTCATCAGAGACACCATCACCTACAACCTGCTGACCATCCTGCAGTACTGAGCACAGCTGTCACAGCTGGAACTGGATCCTGGTTCACACTCAGACCAGTAAGCCTGAGTGAAACCCAAACAGAGCAGGTTAACTCACTGACCTGAGCCCTGCTCAGGGTTCACAGTCTCACAGTGTACGGACTGGTACACATCACACTGATGGACGACATTCGAAGAAACTGCCTTAAACAATCATGGGGAAAATTAACGATCAATTATGGATGAATCCTTATTTTTTATAAGTGAAAACAGGCTGATGTGTTTTCCCTTCATGAAATCTTTATTTATTATAAATTCCAGCCCAACAACACTCCTCTGTCTTTAAAGTTAAACTGACAGTGAAACTAAAAACTGAGACTCATTTATTTCATTACTTCCTGTTTGGAAAAGTTCTCGGACAGCTCAGTTTAACCTGTTAGAGTCTAACAGCGCCTCCTGCTGGTCACTGCCACACAGTGAACATCATTATGTTGACCTCACTGATACAAATGTTTCATTTCAAGTCCATGTGATTGATGATCGATTATTGATTCTGTTTGTAGCCTGAAGCACAGGTACAGTTTTATGTTACTTGTACTTGCTGGTGTTTACTGTTACAGTATACGTCAGAGAGAAATCCTTCCTACTGCACCACATGTATCTGAAAAAACGTGATGAGTTTATTCAAGACATTAAACCAGTGTTTCCCTCTGTCAGATCAGTGTGTAGCTGTGTGTCCTCCACTGAAGAGACATTTCACCTCTAAACTAACTGAACAAACTGTCCAGTTACAACCCATCAGTCACAGAGGACGACTCTCTGCTGAAGTGAAAGAGTTTAACCAGAAACATCTCTATATATCTCTACCAGACTCCACTGACAAAAACAGAGATTTTACTGGGAGCTGCTGGAATACCACTGCCTCCATCTGTTAGTGTGTCTGTGTTACTGTGTGGTACTTTTACTTCAGTAAAGTATCTGATTACTTCTACCACCACTGAAAGTCACACAGTAACACAGACACACTAACAGATGGAGTCAGTGGTATTCCAGCAGCTCCCAGTAAAATCCCTGACTTTCTAATAATCAATCAATGAATCAATCATTAGTTCACTTTTTACTGGAGCAACAGACAGTTATTATTGATCAGTTATAATAAAATGATTATTTAGATGAATTCACACCTCAACTGACAAACAGTAAGAAAAACTTTCACCGATTAAACTTTGAGTCAAACAATTGAATCTAATGATGAACTTCAGTAGAAATAAACCTGCAGCAGTCGTCAGGTTTCAGCAGCTGGAGTTTAAAGACAGAAGAGAAATGGTCTCAGTGAGTCGAGTTTATCTTCAGTGATCAGACTGAGGAATACGTCAGCTGCTCTTCCTGTTGGCAGAAGGCCGACATACCTGTGTGCAGGTGTCTCGGGGAGGCGGGGCCTCTGATCCTCTCAGACTGTGACTGCAGGTGAAAGATTCAGAGTCTGGATCCTGTCAGAGGATGGAGACCTGCTCCTGCTTCAGTGTCGTAGCTGCAGCTCTGTGTGTCCTCACTGTGCTGTGGAAACTCAGACAGGGCCATGAAGCTGGGTACAGGACCATCGCTGCCGCCGCCGGGACCTCTCTGTTCTTCATCGTGTCTCCAGCTCTGTGGGGGGGGGTCCTCCTCAGCTGCAGCCTCTGTCTGCTCTGTGTCACCAGGAGGAGATCTGAGCTGCTGCCGGTGGAGAACAGAGCTGTACTGATCACAGGTAACACACACACACACACACACACACAGCTCTGCAGAGATCAGAACTACAACCAAAGAAAAACAGAAACATTATAATGAAAATCAATAAACAGGAGAATCAATAACCCCGCACAGACGATCAATAATTAATATTGTTATATAATACTGAATCCCTGTCAGATGTATTGATAATGGAGGAAACAACTGTGATGGATGAACGACCTGACACAGTTTCTGTGAACGCTCTGTAACACGTCCTGCCGACAGTCAGTGAACGCAGCATCAGTTTTGGTGTTTTCTGTGTGTTGTCGTGGGTGGAGACATTTTTCTCTGCTTCACTGAGCAGCGCCTGACAGACAGGAAAAACAGGAGGTTTCAGATCCTGGGTCAGATTTAACCACCATGAGAGAACAGACCCTCTGACCTCTGACCTCTGACCCTCTGAAACTCTGACCCTCTGACCTCTGACCCTCTGAAACTCTGACCTCTGAAACTCTGACCTCTGACCCTCTGACCTCTGACCCTCTAACCTCTGACCCTCTGAAACTCTGACCTCTGACCCTCTGACCTCTGACCCTCTGAAACTCTGACCCTCTGACCCTCTGAAACTCCCCGGCCTCCCCGGCCCTCTGACCTCTGACCCCTCTAACCTCTGACCCTCTGAAACTCTGACCTCTGACCCTCGCCTCCGACCCTCTGAAACTCAGCCTCTGACCTCTGACCCTCTGACCTCTGACCCTCTGACCCTCTAACCTCTGATCCTCTGAAACTCTGACCCTCTGACCTCTGACCCTCTGACCCTCTGACTCTGCCCTCCTCTGACCTCTGACCCTCACCCTCTAACCTCTGACCCTCTGAAACTCTGGCTCTCTGACCTCTGACCCTCTGGCCCTCTGACCTCTGAAACTCTGACCTCTGACCTCTGAACTCTGACCTCTGAAACTCTACAGCTCTCTGAAACTCGGCCCTCCTGAAACTCTGACCCTCTGACCTCTGACCCCTCCCACCCTCCTGACCTCTGACCCTCTGACCCTCTAACCTCTGACCCTCTGACCCTCTGAAACTCCTGACCCTCTGACCTCTAACCTCTGACCCTCTAAACTCCTGACTCCTGACCCTCTAACCTCTGACCCTCTGAAACTCTGACCCTCTGAAACTCTGAGCCTCTGACCCTCTAACCTCTGACCCTCTGAAACTCTGACCCTCTGGCCCTCTGACCTCTGAAACTCTGACCCTCTGACCCTCTGAAACTCTGACCCTCTGAAACTCTGACCCTCTGAAACTCTGGCTCTCTGACACTCTGACCCTCTGACCTCTGACTCTCACTGAAACTCTGACCCTCTGAAACTCTGACCCTCTGACCTCTGACACTCTGACCTCTGACCCTCTAATCTCTGACCTCTGACCTCTGACCCTCACAAACTCTGACCTCACAAACTCTGACCCTCGACCTCGACCCTCTGAAACTTTCTGACCCTCTGAGCACAAACTCTGACCCTCTGACCTCTGACCCTCTGAAACTCCTGACCTCTGACCCTCTAGGCTCGCCCTCTGACCTCTGACCTCTCAAACCCTCTGACCTCTGATCCTCTGAAACTCTGACCCTCTGACCTCTGACCTCTGAAACTCTGACCCTCTGACCTCTGAAACTCTGACCTCTGACCCTCTGACCTCTGACCCTCTGACCCTCTAACCTCTGATCCTCTGAAACTCTGACCCTCTGACCTCTGACCCTCTGAAACTCTGACCCTCTCGCCCTCAGCCCTCAGCCTCTGACCTCCCTGACCCTCCCGAACCTCTGACCCTCTGAACCTCTGACCCTCTGACCTCTGACCCTCTGAAACTCTGACCCTCTGAAACTCTGACCCTCTGACCTCTGACCCTCTGACCCTCTGACCTCTGAAACTCTGACCCTCTGACCTCTGAAACTCTGACCCTCTGACCTCTGAAACTCTGACCTCTGACCCTCTGACCTCTGAAACTCTGACCCTCTCTGCTGCTGCACACTCATCTTTATGTTGATGCTGTAAAACATCAGATCGTAATCAGACCTGAGACTGAGCTCAGATCAGCACCAGGCTGATGTCTGATCCCTGCTCCTGATCCAGACCACCTGAGACTGGATCTAACCAGAGGCAGCAGAGTATGTCACAGCATCTGTTCCTCTCTCAGGATGTGACTCGGGGTTCGGCCACGCCCTGGCTCAGCGGCTCGGTCAGGTGGGGGTGCAGGTGTTTGCAGGTGTGCTGGATGTGAACGGAGCCGGAGCTCAGCGGCTCAGAGAGCGAGGATCTGAGAACTTGCAGGTCTTGCAGCTCGACGTGACCGACTGCTCCCAGGTGGAGACGGTTCACAGCTACATCTGCAGCCAGGTCGGACACACAGGTGAGTCTGAGCTGGTCTCACCTGTGATCTGCTGGAGCAGTGATGACAGAGAGTCTCTGAGGGTCACCTGGTCCTGTGTGCCGTCCCTGCAGGTCTGTGGGGTTTGGTGAATAACGCAGGAATCCTCCTCTGCCCAGCCGACGCAGAGCTCCACCCTCTCTCCGCCTGCAGACACTGCGTGGAGGTGAACTTCCTGGCAGCTGTCAACATGTGTCAGGTCTTCCTGCCTCTGCTGAGACGGTCCAGAGGACGCATCGTCAACATGTCCAGCATGGCAGGTACACCTGGCCGCAGAGCTGCACATTAAAACCACATCAACATGTAAACAGATCTCAGGTGTGTTAACAGGCAGGTGTGCGTCATGCAGGTGAGGTGCCTCTGCCCGGCTTCGCTGCTTACGGAGCCTCTAAAGCAGCTCTGAGTGTTTTCTCTCAGGTGATGAGGCTGGAGCTGGCTCAGTGGGGCGTCAGCGTGGCTTTAATCCAACCTGCAGGATTCAGAACAAGTAGGTCAGAGTTCACCTTCAGATTTTAGTCCACATGTTCATCAGCTCAGAGTCTGACAGGTGTGAACCTGAACAGGTGACCCTACACATTCACAAGCCACAAACTGATCCAGAGTCTGACTCTGCTGCTCTTTGTTTTGTTTTTACTGTTTGTTTTCCTTCTTCCTCTTTTGTTCTTTTTTCATTCACTTCTTCTTTTTAAATTTTCTCTACATCTCCTTTGTTTGCTTTATTTCCTCCTTTGAGTTAAACTGCAGTCTGACACAGTCTGACTCTAAACTCATTTACTCTTTTAAATCACACCTATGTTTTAATGACCCTGTGTTTTTGGGACTGGAGGACTTTACCTCCTGAGCCACAGCAACACAAATACAGTAAAATAAATCAATGAAATCTGCTGTCAACTCAACATCTGTGTAACTTTAATCCAAAAGTTTTAGAACTCACTGAATGAAATCAGAGACAAACATGATTCAAACTAAAGTCTGAACGTTTTATTTCCTGATAAACTCTGAAGATGAAGATGAACCAAAACAACTCCAAGCTTCTTTAAGTAAGATGCATTTGTTTGTGTTTAGTGTATGTTGTTGATTCAGACAGACGGACAGAGCTCAGGTCTTCAGTCAGAGATGAATAAAACCTCTCTCTCCTCTCAGACATCTTTGGAAACAGTGACGACATCGCTCGTTACAGAGACGAGCTCCTCTCAGCCGTTTCCTCCACAGCCAGAGAGGATTATGGGGAGGCGTACATCTCCTCCCTCCCCGTCAGTCTGTCCAGAATGTCCCAGCAGACTCCGGAGGATCTGTCTCCGGTGGTGGACAACCTGTGTGACGCTCTGCTGTCGGTCCGGCCCAGGCACCTGTACACCCCTGGACAGATGGGATGGCTGCTACCGTTCCTCCACCGTCACTGTCCCACCGCCGCCTTCGACCTCATCATCTCCAGGTTCCCTAAACTCACCGACTGTGAACCTGCAGGACTCAGGAGGACCTGAGACCTGAGACCAGAGACCAGGTCCGGGTGGTTTCAGACATCACAGTGAAGCAGAGACTGTTACAATCATCCAGAAATCAAACACATCAACACTGAGAAGAATCCTGTTCCAGCTGCTGCAGATTCCCACAGGACCTGAACGCACCAACACTGATAATGTACCTGGTCACTGTCACTTCATTTGTATTCAAAGTGTCAAACACACAGTTCAGTCAGCACCGACACATCTACATACACATCTCTACATTAAACTCTGAGAGAGAAACGTTTGGGCATTTTCCTTTCTTAAGCAGCAACACACACACACACACACACAAACAAACAACACAACACAACCACTTCTGACACCGTCTCCTCCTGACCACTGAACCACTGCAGCTCATAAACAACCAGACTGAGTCCTGGATCCAGACTCTGATCCTACAGGACTGACTGACACAATCAAACACCATCAGAAACAAACAGCATTCAGAACCCAGGTGTTCTGAGGTGTACTCAGCTTCAACACACAAAGGAAAAGAAGTAAGGTGAAGTGAAATAAAGTACACTGAAGTAAAGTACACTGAAGTACAGTGAAGTGAAGTACACTGAAGTACAGTGAAGTGAAGTACAGTGAAGAAGTTACACTGAAGTACAGTGAAGTGAAGTACAGTGAAATAGTACAGTGAAGGAAGTGAAGTGGGTGAATCAGCTTCATGGAAACACTGGACAACTCAAATTTTAAGGAAACACACTTTACTTTGTGGAGTTCATTGTGTCTGTTGTTGGTTTAGAACCTGTTCAGAGTCAGTGTGGACTCTGGACGTGGGACACAGCTTTAGTCTGTGTTGATTTCCCATGAATCACTTCCTGTCACCCTCTGTAAACTCTTATTTTGTAAAGACCCACAGACTGAACACAGAGGAAACTCACCTGAACAAACTGTTTGTGTAGTGAAGCTGCAGTCACACACTCAGCTCTGCAGCACTGCTCACAGTCTGTTTAAAAATGACCTGACAGACACATGGACACACTGAGCCATGTGTTTAATGAGCTCAGCTCTGCTGCACAGACTGGAAAATACTCTCATCTGTTTAAAATCAGGATGAAGAACATCCTCTCCCTCATCACCTCCTCTGTAGAAAACAGTCTCTGCTGCACAGCCGTAAAAAAAAACATTCATCCTTTCTTTACATAAAAACATGTTTCTGAGTCTCATCATCAGTTCAGTCCTGAGGTTTCAGAAAAGCTTTCTTTGTGTTTGTTTCTTCGACGTTCTGGTTCAGGTCCTCCTCCATCGCCGCTCGCTCACGTTTCTTCACAAACTTCTTCTTCATGCTTCCAACTAAACTCTCGTACCTGAAACACACCAAACACACAGTCAGAGGCTGAAGAGACTGAGGGAGGTTTAAAACACTTCAATACTAATAAACAACAGCCCAGCTTCTTAATAAACCTTTTACAGTGGATTAACAGCTGCTTTCAATATGGTTATCACAACTAGGACACATCAAACTCAGCTGAGGGTAAAACCAGAGAAAAATACAGTTACAGCTTAAACTCCTGCAGTCAAAGTATCAGTACCAAAGTACATTTAAACACTGAACTTCTCATTAGGTTTCTTTTCTGATGTTTTATTAGAAATATCATCAGGTTCAATGAAAAGTGAAAAACATAAATCCAGTTTTAGTTTAAATCAGCTGTTAAAACAAGTGTCAGAAATCTTCTCACAGCAGTGACAGGTTTTTATTAAATGTATTTTCTTAATAATAAAAAAAATCTATTTATTTCTTCATTATATTTTTGTTTTATTCATCTGAATCTGCAGAGTAAGTTATCAGTTATCAGATAAATTAAAGTAACAGAGTACTGAAGTAAATGTACTTAGTTAAGTAACTGAATCAACCTAAACTTTAAACAGTGACGTACCTCAGAGCCATTTCTTCATCTGTGACGTCGGTCTGCATCCTGCTCACCTCCTCCTCTTCCTGTTTCTCCTCTTCATCTCTGGGATTCATCAGCGCCATCAGTTTCTGTGGGTGAAAACCACCATCAGGCCACAGTTACACTACATCTGAGCTTCATCTCTAGACCAAGGTTAGATCAGTGATGAGGTTAAACTCTTCCTCTCTCCTGGAAATCTAAGAATGATCATGTCACCTTCAAAATAAAATACCTCTGCTTTAATGTTTCCACTCAAACAGTGGAACAGTCCGATCTGTTTTCTTCCTGAATATAAAATGTTTCTGTGACACAGAGGAGGAAGACAGTTCTTCTCTCTGGTTCTTGATTTGAATATTTTAGTGAATCATCACTTCAGTAAACAGCTGGAACAAACCTCCACTTCAGGGTTAAAACCTTTGAAGGACATGCGGCCGTACTTCAGGTCTTCACAGGGAACAAAGCTCCTCTCCTCTATGATCAGGTTCCTGAGAGACAGAGGAGAAAAACACTTTCACATGATCACACATACACAACGTATCACAGTTAAATCAGCAGGTTTCTGAATGGAGTTTGGTATGGAGCTCTCAGTTCCTGCAGTGTGTGTGTGTGTGTGTGTGTGTGTGTGACACCTACTCTTTAGCTTTGAGCTCTGGCAGGTCCAGATACCAGTGTTCATCACTGATGATTCTCTTCTCGTCTTCTTCCAGCTGCTTCTTCGTCTCAGCATCCAGACCTCTCTGCATGAACTGAACACAGAACCACACTTCACCAAACACAGCAGCAACAGTCATCAGACCACAACACCAGCGTTTCCCCTCAGCTACTGAACCTAACTCACCACTGGCATCATCATATGCTCCTGTCTGTTCACCACTCTGTTCAGTGAAGACAGAGTCAGTGAGGGAGTCTGATGACTTCACTGGTTTTCAGTTACTCACCGAATTAATCACTGGTTCAAACTTTAGATTAAAATGTATTAACTCGACAGTTGTAAATATGCAGCGCTTTCACTGAGGCAGGAACTCTGTTATTGTCTGATTTCTGAATGGGATTCGGCGTGGCGTCAGACAGCTAGCTCTGCTGTAGCTAACACACACACGGCTGTTAGCTTCCCTCGTTTATGAACAAAGACTGTTTCACTCACCTTCATACGCAGGAGGTTTTTGGAGAGTTTCACGGAGTCGTTCGCCATCGTTCACCGGGTCACAGAGAAAACCAGCAGCTTCTGTTTGTTCAGTGGTTAAATGTTCGGCTGAAGCCACGAGCAGCGGCTGCTCAGACAGGAGCAATCGAACGTCGAGCAGCGTTAGCAGTTAGCAGTCCGGCTAATCTACCGCTGATATCATCGATGTATTATTATTATTATTATTATTATCATTATTAACTGAAGCTTTATTAAACTGGGATAAATGATGATTAAAGTTCAGTGACTGGAGCTTCTTCATCTCATTAACCATGAGGAGATATCAGTGTTTATTCAGAGATCAGAACGTAATAAATGTATTTATTATAAAGTCTGTAGGCACAGTCACAGCCACATCACAGGTGAATACACAGTGTAAATATTCTCAGAAGTGACTCTGATCTGTAAATGATCCATGATCAGAATGAAAAAGATGATTTAAGCTTCTGAACAGCTGTTGAACAAGAAATGAGACCAAACTTCCTCTGAGTTCATTACATTCATTCCTTAGAGTAAATCCGACTCTAACCTTTACAGGAGTAAAGATCCTCGGATCCTCTCAGTGTCACTGCTGCTTCACAGAGATTCATTACAAATCGTCTCTGACTTGTCACAGAAAACAAAGAAAACCCAGAGAGACGTGTCGTTGTGTAACTCGAGAGTTTTGAGCCGTTTGACTGTTTTGTTGAAACTCAGTTTGTGTGTTGAACAATCTGTGAGGACACTGAGGTTCCTCTGCAGACATTCATTCACCACACAGGAAACGTCCTGATCACTCACTGATCATCGTCTGTCACTGCCTGGAACGAGTGATTTACTGGATCCTGGTCTCTGAGGGAGGTCGACTGTCAGAGACCAGAGGAGCACAAACAGAGAACAAGCATCACTCTGCTGATCTGAGTTCAGTCTGTGAGGTTCACACACACACCTTCTCTGATAAACCATCAGCTGATCTCAGCTCAGTGTCAGGACTCACAGTCTCCAGTTAAACTTTCATTCACATCAGATCAATAACTTGAACCAGGATTTACAGGTTTGGATCAGGAACTAGTGTCAGATTCAGATTGAATCAGTATTTAAGTTTCAGATGAGACTGAAGCTCAGAACACAATCAATCACTCAGATCAGGATCAGGATCAGGATTAGGGATGGTGTTACACTGGACTGTGATATACTCAGAGGTGTTCCTAATATTCTGACTCTGTATGTAAATAACAGCAGCTTTCACTCTGAGCTCAGTCACAAACAAAGACCTGAATCTGTGTCTGTGACCTCTGACCTCTGACCCTGTGTCTGAACGCTGCCTCTGAATCCAGACCTCCTGAGCTGGATCAGTTCTGAGGAATCTGCTCAACATGAGGACAAAATGTTCTGACACCGGGTCCCTGAACACAACACCTGTTAGAGGATACTGTTCTCTAATGCTGCAAATAATGGATCTGTGGTCTCTGCTGGTCTCTGCTGGTCTGTGGTCTGTTCTCCAGTCGTCAGATGAACTCTTGGACCACCAGCTCCTTCAGGGAGCGGGAGGACACCTCTCCTCTCTCGGCGTCTCTCAGGCCGGTCAGCTCCTCCTGCAGCTGGGCCACAGGCCGCCTCAGCTGGTAGCCCAGATCCACCAGCAGGTCCAGCAGGGAGGCCCGGTAGTGTTTGAGCCCGTACCGTCTGACTGGGGGCAGGGCCTTCTGAGCGGCGGAGAACGCCTGCTCCGGCCGCTCCAGGTCCCGGTAACAGACGGCGAGGGCGGAGAGGGTGGGGACGGTGAGGGTGGGGCTCTGCCACGGTAACAGCTTCTCCTGGATCTCTAAGACCAGCTGCAGCTGCTCCAGAGCCGCGTCGAACTGCCCCGCCCGCAGTAAAGCGTGCGCCCTCCTCTGCTCCTGCTCCGTGAAGAACCGGGAGAAGTCAGGGCAGAGTCGGACGCAGCGGACCGAGAACAGCTGGGCTAAATAATCCTGCAGGGCCAGGCGGCGCTCAGAGATCATCTCCGGGGAGAAGTTCCCGGTGAGGAGTTTACGGGGCAGCGGCACCTCCTCCAGCTCCTCACTGAACTCCTCCATCAGTCTGTGGTGGAGGCGGGAGAAGTCACTGTAACGACGCTCCACCGAGACACGACGGGAGTCAAAGCTCCCTGAACGCATCACCACGATCTGATACACCTGAGAACAGACAACACGATGGTTTAGTGATGTGTTCACGGACTCACTGTGCAGAAGAGTCTTGAGCACAGTGACTCACTCTCTCATTTCTATGATTCTACTTGTTGTCAACAGGCTGGTTCTCTCCATCCTCCTCCTCATCAGGAGGAGCTGTTACTGTGCCTTAAACATTAAAGTAATGAGAGGAGGAAGCCAGAGAGAGCTCCTGACCTCTGACCTCAGACTGTGTGTTCACGTGTCTCACCACGAATCTGGACAGAGCCTGCTCGATGATTCGAGTGGATGGGATTTCAAACAGCAGCCGGACCGGTCGCTCTCTCTGCTTCACTGCTCTCAGGTTCTGCTGCAGCTCCTTAGTGGTCAGACTGGAACAACTGGGACCTTCAGCTACACACACACACACATGATGTACAGTCACACAGTGTTGTGATATAAAACAGGTGTGTGTGTCAGTGATGAGGCTTTAAAGTCACATCAGAGATTCAACATCAGAATTTAACAACAGCTCATGTTAGAAATCTTCACCATGATCAGGTAAAATAAAACAACAGCTCCTGATTATGAGACAGGGCCCACACTCTCATTCAGCTCTGTAACTCACAAACAGGAAACAGCTCGAGGCGCCTCCTCGCTCCTCTGATATCAACCTGTTTTATTTTATTGAGCTGGAGCTCAAAGGAGGTTTTAACAGACAACCAGGGGCCACACCTGACTGTGACACTGTGACAGAATGAGTCCATCAGCTCCTGATGAGACCTAAAGACAGACCTGCAGTCAGAGCTGTGGGCTCGGTCCTGTCCCTCTGTGGCTCTGCCATCTCACCCTGACAGCTGATCTGTAACATGGAGAACATGAACGCACCATCACACCACAGCTAATAAACCTGCCTCTGTCTGGAACCTGTTCCTCTCTGGGCAGTGATTAGTGTCTGTCTTACCGTCTGTCCTCTTACCGGCTGACCCACTGGTTCAGAGAATCAGAGAGAGCCTCGGTCGCTCATAGAGACGAGTGTTTGTTCTGACACAGGAGAGAAAAGGAAGTTCCTCTGTGGATAAATTCATACCAGTGATGCAAGAGTGAGAGAAACAAACGTGTGCAGAGGGAAGTGAAACTGCCGAGCAGAGCGGTGGTAAACTGTGTCGGTGCCTGTTGAATCAGCAGATCAGAGAACGTTTGGTTTCTGGCTCCTGTTACACCAGGCGGGTGGAGTTTACCACACAGACTGTCACAACGACAAATCTGTTGTGTATAATGAGTAACTCACCTGACAGGACGTTGACTGTCGAGTCGGATCTCAGGTAAAAACACCTGCAGGCCGTCAGGTGTGGTTAACATTCCTCTACGGTGGCCCTGAGGAGCCAAACACAACAACACTGGACAAAACACAAGAATAATATTCCAGAGAACAGGAAACTAAAACTGAGCTGATGTTCACCTCCTCTGTGTGGAGAAACACGGTGTTTTGGACCTCAGGGCCACCGTACTCAGTCCACCCAGGCTGATAAACATGATCACAACAGACAACAACACATCACATATATCATCAGTGTAGTTCAGGTATTCAGCTGCAGTTCCTCTCTGCTCCTCTGGGTGGAGACACTCTCTCTGTTTTCTCTGAATCTTCATTTATTTTCTGAGCAGTTGAAACTCTGACCTCTGACCTCTGACCCTGACGTCCACACTGACACCGAACACTTACTGAACTTCACTGTGACTCAGTTCAGACTTCAGAAACATTTACTGTTCATCTGGAACTGATTTACCTTTAGACAGTTCCTTCACTTTAATCTATGACAGTGACTGGTTTCACTTTTCTTCCTGTATTGATCCTGTAAAGAGACAAATGGATAAAGTTCAAGTTAAAGTCTGGTCTGAGTAATAAACCTGAATCTGTTGATGTATTTCCTCTCTCTCTCAGCTCTCTGCTGAACACTTTAAACTCTCTGAACTCATTTAAGATGATTCATTAACTCTGAAGTTATTTGGTTGGTTCCAAGATGGCAGCTACAGCTGCAGGTGAACTTGGTGAGATACAGTTTGACTGAACTTCTTCTTGTTGTTCCCAGTGTAGAGATCTTATCTGCTGCTTCACAATGTGTCTCTTTACACTGTGTTCTTTTAAAGATTTATTATAGGGTCTAATTTTATTGTATTTTATTTTTTATTTTAATGAAGGACTTTGTATGTTTCACAGAGTTGTGTATGATTAATATCAGTGTATTAACAGTATGATATTACACAGTGCAGCAGTGAGCGGCTCCTGGTGCTCCTCTCTTCACACTGCTGTCCATTTATTAAAAAACAATCCTCAGTCTGTGAACGTCAGCGTCTCTCATACAGAAAATAAGCAGCTGAACGAGCTCTTGTGATGGAAACAAAGGCATTTCTCTGAGGCCTTGTTGTTTGAACAGAGCACGCTGCAGCTCGATGCATTTATTTATCAGTTTTGATCCATTTCTGTCAGTCTGTACCAGCTGGAGGACACAGGTCTCTGTTTGTTCTCAGGCTGTACAGTGAGACTCAGTCAGCTGACGCTCCACTCAACAAACTGATCTCAGGTTTCATCAGTGGGATCTGATTCTGTAATGCAGAGCTTTCCCGCCTGTTTGGAGCAGCTGAACAAACTGTTTCCTCCTCAGATTGATCGTTTTTAAAGGTTTTTATAAAGAGAGAGATGAGAGCAAAGACCAGAGGAAAACTGTCGGACTGTGTAAAAAGGTCACATCAAATGTCAGACCCATCTGAGATTGACTGATAAACAGATGAAGCCTCTGTGTGTTTATCACTGATGGATTCAGCTGCTCTCTGCCATCATGTGTCCTCTGATCAATAATCAATCAGTTCATAAAGAAAGGTCTCCGAGCAGTTCTCCACTGTTAAAGGTCGCTTCACTTTACAGGCAGCAGTGAGGGATTTAAGGCTGATTTTACCCCAGGGTTTGTCTCTCAGGTTGTTCTACCTGTTCATACCTGCAGACAAAACTCGGGGCTGTGAAAACTCCTCTTTCTTCATCTGGTTAATGTGGGAGACATGGGGGAGGGATGGATCCTCGTGATTTAGAGAGAAAATGAAGATGAAACAAGAAAAGTTGATGACAAAAATAAAAATGAATCCACACATGATGAGAAATGAACTCAGAGGAATAAGAGACAGAATCTCTGGACGCCTGATTCTTCCTCTCTGACTGATGTATTCTTTTGTCCTTGTATAATAGCTGTGTTGCGTTCAGGGACATGGTTGTGGGTCAGGGTTAAACAGTGCACAGATAAGCTCTCAGACTGACTGAGACTGTGGACCAGTGATAAGAACAGAAAACATCAGGCTGTGCTGAATGTTGATGAAGAAGTGAGAGGGTGAGAGGTTCCTGTGTCAGAGCGACAGGTGATGATACATGGCTCCTCTGAATCTCTGCAGCTGTTTGCATGTTTATATCCCAGCTCTCTGATCGTATCTGATCACAGCTGAACGTCTTTGAGTTTGTCATTGTACACTGAGGGATGTGCTGAAACTACCTTTATCAAGTCCAACTTGAACTACACGTTAGCTGCACAGCATCACTGCCAAGCTCTTTAAAACAACCTGAGGTCAAACCGATCCTCTGCTAAAAACACAATTTAGAAACACGTTTTCAGAGATCAGGACCTGATTTCTCAACTTTATTAAAACCTATGAACAGCTGAGACAGGACAATGAACAGCTGACATAAGACGATGAACAGCTGAGACAGGACGATGAACAGCTGAGATAAGACGATGAACAGCTGTGACAGGACGATGAACAGCTGTGATAAGACGATGAACAGCTGACATAAGAC
>BRZM01000047.1:4861119-4892300 GCA_033238685.1 Lates japonicus
GATGAACAGCTGTGACAGGACGATGAACAGCTGTGACAGGACGATGAACAGCTGACATAAGACAATAAACAGCTGTGATAGGATGATGAACAGCTGACATAAGGTGATGAACAGCTGTGACAGGACGATGAACAGTGTATTAATATTCTGTAACCTCTATCTATAGAGAAGCTTCGATTGTTCTGCCTCTGACCTACAACCTGAGTGAACAAACACTAATATCGGCTACAGGGTTTCTGGGACCTGAGGTGTTAAATCACACTCACAGAACCAGGAACCAGGAACCAGGTGGAACCAGATCAACCAGGACTAAAATCCTCAGAACTTTAATGACTTTAGACTCAACTTTAGCACCTGAGACTTGACATCCTCGTCCCAGCCTGAGGATCAGCTGTCTGGGGTCTGTCTACAGCTTTTAATTTAGTCCATTAGAATCATCAGCAGCTTGATGAAGGAGGATTTATTACAGGACAGTTGGATCAGCCTGAGACAGATGGACCTGATAACACGGAGTCTGTCCTGCTTCATGATCAGAGATGATGTGTGCAGCCGGTGACCACAGAGCCATAATCACAGTGTTATCATCGGACACCGGGGGCTGGACGGGGGCGGGACGCAGAGATTTTGGCCCCCGTCGCAGATTTGGCAGGTCTTCTTGTTATTGAATATTTCCATTGTCAGAGAAACAAAAGTGCGGTGATCACTGCTGAAATGCTTCACAAAGGAAATGCCTTCTTGCAAACAACATGCCGAGCACAGCAGTTTTGATGTGAAATATGCTTCATTAGAAAAGAACCTTTGTTCACCAGCCATGAGTTTTTCTTTTTGTTGTTTTTTTTTTTTTTTAAGTGAGCTGCTGGGAGCGTTGTGAGGCTTTTGTCATGTGGCATGAAAATACACGCATCACCACACACCTGACTACAACAAGGACTCAGTGGATATCCAGAGTTTTCTGCTGCTGTTTTATGACTGAGCTGTGATATCATAATCATAACAGGAATCTAGTTTAAAAGGAGCTGTTTTATTCAGGTTAATCTGACTGGTTCCTGAAGACTGACGCTGCTGTGTTTTATTTGTTTTATTACAAAACCAAATAAAGTTTTCATTCCTGACGTTTCCTCTGTCTGTGGCTCTCAGCACTGGGCTCACTGGTTCCTATTCCTACGTCAGTCTTTAAAACACCTCCCAGATATTTAGTTTCAGTTTAATCAGTCTCTGTATTTCACTGTAGTTTTTATGGAAATAAACAGGAGGAAACATTGGGGACTATTTTCTGTGGTGGATTAATCCACATTTGGTGAATGTATGTGACAGTTGGTCATTGTTATTTTAATGGTGATAGAGTGTATGTGTGCAGCAGTGATTCATGTCTGTCTGTTGCAGATATCTATCTTTGAGAGGCTTTGTGCAGGTTTTGTTTCAGGCTTTAGTCGTCTGTGTGGAAGCTGAACTCATCACTCTGACTGTGACCTTACAGTCGACCGACTCTCAGCCCAGACAACATCAGCTCCACATCACAGAGGCACAACATGAAATACTGATAGACGTGGTTCACGTTAATACATCACAGCAGAAACCTCCTCTGTTCTTCTGTCGCCTGTAACTTGACAAAGAATAAAGTCTGTTCCTCAGGTTTTCTCTCTCAGACACATCAGCTTCTACAACAGTTGCTACAACAAACTGAAACAATAATTAATTTCAATTTATTTATTTAAAAGGGGACAGTGCAATTTCATAAAACACATGATTATACATGGTTAAAAAAGCCAGAATTAGCCAGAAGGCTAGTTTTCATCTGTAGTCCCCTGGCCATGATGTAAAAAGGCAATAAAATACATCTACAATAAAATTAAAAATTAAAGTTCCCATTAAACAATTTACCACCTCTGTTACTCACTTCATTTTAATAAAACTCACCAACTCTCTCCTCTAAGGCAGAAATCTGTAAAAACCTTTGTGTCTCTTGTCGTGGTGAGTTTGTCAGTGTTGTCTTCTTCACCTCTTTTTGGTTCTTACTAAGCTGTAATGTTCTCACTGCTGCCCCCTGAGGCCAGAGGGTAGAAGACAGAACCAGAAACAGCCAGAGTGACTGGTTTTACCCCAAACAGCCACAGGGGCAACAATAAACCCAGACACACTCCCAGGTGAGTTTTATATTTTATCAGAAGTGTTTTCAAACTCCTTCAGTTTTACGAGAAAAGACTTCAGCCCTGAAGACTGACAGGCTGATTTGGTAAATGTTTGTCTAGTTAACTTCCCCACCTCCAGTCAGAGTTAATAGTTGTCTATTTACTAACCCAGTGATTTAGACTGTCTCTCTACAGATTCATGCTGGCTACATGTTGTCACCCACACCGAGAACTGGACCAGAAATCCTGAGTAATGGACCAAATATCAGATGTTTTCATGTTACAGTGATTCACAGGTGATGATGAACATCACAGGACAAGGTGTGTGTTGTAGGTGTCAAAGGTACATTTATCAAGAAATGGTTCATGTGTTAAATTTAAAAAAAGAAAAGAAAAAGGAAATTACTCACATGGACAGATCCCATATGGTCTAGCAGTCAGGATTCCTGGTTTTCACCCAGGTGGCCTGGGTTCAACTCCCAGTATGGGGATGATGATGATGTCCTTTAGTTTCAGCCTCTGTCAGAAACAGGACTTTCCCTGCAGTGTTATCAATGAATAACAGAGTTTTAATCATCAGATCAAAAACAGAAACAAAGAAATTCAACATTATTAACATGTCAAACCTGGAAACTGACAAACACCCATCTCAGCATGTTTGAACATTTATTGCACATGATGACATTGCACTTTTTATTTTAAATGTTTATGGTAAATTCACACAAACTGCATAAAGTTACAATAATATGCACTCAGTTTATTCATATTTACACAAAACTGTTAAGGAATAAGGTGCACGAAGCTGCACAGTATTCATGTCTTTTGTCCCTAATGTCCATCAAGTCAGAGAATCAGTAGCAAGTCTCTCTAATTATTATTCCCCCCAGAAACAACAGGAGGGTCACTCAGGTCTGTGTGGTGGACCTGAGCTGTCCATAGGTGTCGTCTCCTGCAGTCCACCGTGTCCTGAGAGGAAGGACGAGCCTCCGCTTGGAGTCACACAGACATCGTTCATCTTCAAACCTGCAGAGAAAAGCTCTCTGAAAGACTCTGTGCTGCTGGAAACCACAGCTGGGTTCTTCTGTGGCGGCTCAGGAAGTCTCACAGGATGAGTCCTGAGCCCCATTGCTGATCTGTCCACAGACAGTTTGCAGCCTCTCCTACTGGGGGCGCTGTTCCACATGTGAGTTCCCATATGAACCTGCAACAGGACATGTTGCTGTTATTGGTGCTGGAAGGTCCACAGGGTTTTTATCTCACTCTTGTATCATAATTAAACCATTCAGGACAGAGGGTTCTGGGGTGTTCTCAGATTCCTGTTGGAATGTAAATCACTGTAATATGACACTGTGCAAGTCCCATATGGTCTAGCGGTTCCTGGTTTTCACCCAGGTGGCCTGGGTTCAACTCCTGGTATGGGAACTGTAGGGGGATCAGTCCACTACACTGTAACCTGTAGTTAAACCTGACCACGAATTCAATCAGACAGACAAAAAAAGTCCTTGGTCTGCTGAAGACTCAAAAACCGTCACATTAAAGAGACAATGTGGAGTTTTTGACCAGGATTCATTAAAGCTTTAGTGACTGAATGAATGATTTAGACTGATTCCTCTACAGATTCATGATGGCTAAATAATGATTTCCACAACAAGAGCTGAACCCAAGCCAGTGAAAACCAGGAATCCTAGCTGATTAACTCGAGTCAGTGGATTTGTTTTCAGAAGTTTTGTTTGAGAGAACAGAGACCCAGAGAGTCCAAGATGAAAGCTAGATGTCCTCATACCGGGAGTTGAACCCAGGCCACCTGGGTAAAAACCAGGAATCCTAACCACTACACCATATGGGACTACACCATGATAACTAATCCCATTTTACAGTAGCTGAGTTGGTATTATATTTTACTATAGGAAAGACATTCATGTCTGTATTAAATTAATGGGAGGACCCAACCTGGAATAGATATTTGACAGAATGGAACAAACTGATAAAGACACAAGATCAAGAACCTGAACTTGGATTTAGTATCACCTCTTGAGCAGTTCCCAAATTTAGGTTCAGAACTTGCCCCCAAAGTGGGAGGAGAACAGTTGAGACAAAAGCAGAATCTGTGTTGAATTATGGGCTAAGTGTTTGTGGAAGAAAATGTAATGGTAAAACTAACCTTTAGATTTCCCTTGGTAGTAAAAGCTCGTCCACAGACAGTACAGGCAAACGGCCTCTCCCCGGTGTGAGTCCTCTCATGGATCTGCAGAGCACTGGACGAGGAGAAGCTCTTCCCACAAGTCTTGCAGTGGTGCTGTCTGGGTGTCCGACGAGGTGGTGTAACAGTACATCCAGAGGAGCTCAGTGAATGACCAGGATGATCCCAGCTGTTCCCAACAGAGGAGTTCAGGAAAGCAGTCATCTCTGTCCTCACAGGTTCTGATCCAGTGGATATCACAAGGCTGTTAGAGTTGGACACTTGGTTAGGATTGGAGGATTCAAAGAGACGTGGTGGAAAGTCCCTCATTTGATGAGTGAGCATGTGCTGTTTGAGATTCCCCTTTGTGGAAAATCCCCTCTTGCATGTTGTGCAGACAAATGGTCTCTCCTTGGTATGGCTTCTGTAGTGGATGTCCAAGGCACTTTGACAGGCAAAGCTCTTCCCACATATATCACAAAAGGTGCTCTTAAACATCCCCCTTTCTCTGAGGCTGTGAGTCAGGCTTGGAGAATCCTCTGTGTACTTAGTTAATTTTATGTCAGTGGGTGCTGTAGCACCTGCACCAAGTGTTAAAGTGGTTGAATTGGGCCACGTCTCGAAAGGTTCATCAAGGTTTGTGGTTTTAAAATAAAGTGAAGCTTGGTCATTTGGTGACAGAGAGTGTGTGGAAGCTGAACTATCAGCAGCTTGTTGACTACCTTCATCATTTGGTTCTTCTGGCCTCTCTGTCTTGATCCAGTTGAGCTCGACCTCCCCATGTGGCCCATGGTAACTTTTCTTCTTAGCATCAATTAGATTTTTACCAAATGATGATGGGGACAAATGGATGGACAAGGATTTTAATTTAGACAGTCTAGTCTCACAAAAGCCCTCATCACTGTCATCCAAAAACTTCTTAACGTGATTCACTTTTGCTGTGTCCTTGACTTCTTCATCAGAGTCCAGGGTGTATTTCTGATTTGTGTTGGGTATGTGACCTTCCATGTGCATGAGTACATGCTGCTGCAAGACCACAGCATTTGTAAACTTCCTTTGGCAGACGGGGCACAAGTGCTGGACCCTCAGCGGTATCCCTGCTCGGTGAACAGCTTGATGTGTCTTCAGGTTTCCTTTGGTGGTGAAAGCTCGGCTGCACAGTTTACACTGGTAGGGACGCTCCCCTGTATGAGTCCGATAATGCATCCGAAGGGCACTCTGACAACTGAGTATTCGGTGGCAGACGAGACACTCATTGGGGTCTGACACTGTTATGTCACTGGACCCAGACAGCAGCTGGAGTTTGGGGTTTTCAGAGCGTTTTAATGAGAGGAATCCTGAAAATGAGGTAGAAGGATAGATGAATGGATTTGGTATGACATCAACTGATTCCTCTGACTTTGTGGTCACCATTTTAGAGACAAAGTTTAACGATGGTTTTACATCTTCAGTTTTAAGATTGGTTGTCCTCTGTAGTGTGTGTCCTTTGGTCTCAACTGAGTCAGAAGTCTTTGTAGGGTTTGCTGTTGACCTGAAGTCCATACCTGCTGCTGAATCCAAGTGAAGGTCACCTTGAGAAAAGGGGATGGGTACTAAGATCAGATGCTCCTCTTTTTTGATGAGGGGGGACAGGTTGGTTGACTGGTTCACACTGGAGGTAACTGTATTTGTGGACCCATTGAGCCATTTTGCAGCTGCTTTCTCTGGTAACAAGGACACACTGTGAGGAAACCCGCCGTTGGTTTGGATGTTGTCCAGGTGCTCAGGAACAGGATAAGGGTTCATTTGGATGTACGGGTACCTCTCTTTGTGCCTCTGAAAATGAACCTTTAAGTTCCCGCGGGTGGAGAACCGGTTTCCACAGACGTTGCATTTGTACGGCCGTTCACCGGTGTGTGATCTCAGATGGATTTGCAATGCACTGTCACTCCCAAAGAGTTTCCCACAAAATCTGCACTTGCGTTTGAAGTAAGACTCTTTTGAAGACAGCATGGGTTCAGAAAGGGTCAGGTTCTTACATTTTCTCTGTTTGGCTAAAGCTGCCAGGGCATCCAGATCCTCCACAATCGCACTGATGTTTACAGAGTTTGAAGCTGTGTGCTCAGAGCTCGAGGTTTGAGGTGAGTCAGAGCTCTCAGAGGTCTTACTGATGGAGTGATTATTACTAAACATCAAAGAGGACATCTTGGTTTGAGACAATATTCCCAGTTGGGAGCCGGGTGAACCGCAGCCTTTGAGCATTGCTTTGGAAAGATGGTTGTGAACAGCTGAAGCCATGAGCTCACTGATAGTTTGTGAGGACTCAGAGGTTGGTGGACTTTGGTTTAACAGCTCCAAGTCACTCATGTTAGCTGACTGAGTTGATAAGCATTTGGCTATTCCAGCAGCTGCAGCGAGTTGCTGAGACAGGTGAGCACTGAGAGCTGTGAGCTGATTGGTGGATTTAGAGGATGACAGGCCTTTGGTGCAGATCACCAGGGTCTCCGGGATCTCGGCTCTGTGAGAGGCACACAGCAGAACCTGGTGCCGGATCTGATCAATCAGCTGCAGCTGGTGGATCTGTTGTATTTGCAGAGCGAGGAGCTGCTGCAGCAGAGGCGAGATGGCCGTCTTACTGTGGTGTCTCTCTGAGGGAGTCTGCTCTGAAAACTGAGCCACGGCCACTTTAGTGCTCTCAATGTTTTCAATAATGACGTTGCTCTTCATCCACGAGAATCGCTGGTCAGCTGAGCGGCCATGTTGAGGTACAGATGCTGAGGTACAGAGGACAGTGTTAGATTCACTGCCACAGCTGGAGCTTCCTGAGCTTTCAACACTGCTGTGGCTTCTCCTGCTGATAAAACAATCCATGAATCCTGTGCTGTCTTTGGATCTGTCCTGTGACGGAGTGCTGCAGTTCTCAGAGTTGTTAACCGCTGGCCCCCCTGCTGGCCTGGCTGGTGATGAGGCTGCAGGGAAAGTTTTACTGCAGGACAGCAGATCCTCATCCTCATTCACGATCAGAACCGGAGGATTTGGAGAGCAGTCTGTTTGATGTTGTTCCAGGTCTGATAGAGTGATAAACTCAGCACAGCATCGACTGCAGACGCAGAGATCCACTGCAGGAGGAGAGTCTGAGCTAAGAGAGGCATCTTCTGAAACAGAAGCAGAGCAGGAAATTATCATCATCTGAATAAGGTCTACAGCAGTGTTTCTGACACATAGAATAAAAGAGAGTTCATGCATGTTTTTAATGTTTTTTAACTTAAATTACAAGTTAAAAGCATTCTTCACACAACACATCATCTTTCAAAATAAATGTCCTGTCCAGTATAAAGTCAATGATGTGACCAGTAGAAAATAAGAACATTTCAATTTAAGATTAGTCTGAAATCCAGGAAACAGCAGAGCTAGTTTCTCACCTGAGTGAACTCTGCAAATGTTTTAATTAAGAATTAACAGTGACGTTAATTCTCCCTGTGTAAAACAGATCTTTACATACAAGAGTTTAAATATGTTTCAGGTTTAATTTAAGCTTCAATTCAACAGATTTAACTTTGGTACTGAAGTGAGTTAGAAAAATAAATCATGTATGAAAGTAAATGATGACAGCAGTACAGATCTGTCCCACACAGAAGGACACTACAGTACCTCTACATACTAAACTACTGATATAACTGTCACACTGATCAGCAGGTTCTGTGTGAGAGAAATATTATACAATATAATCAGCTTCTTTTTAAATATTCCACAGTCTGTTCAAAGAAATGTTCCTTTCTCTAAAACTCATGATGCTTTAAACTTCACAGCTTCTCACTTTCTCAAAGATGAAAAACAATCTTTGTGTTAAAATAACTCACCTGTGTTTTCAGACAGAGATAAATGATCAGACTGGATGTGCTGTGGTTTGAGTTGTTTCCTCCGCGACATGTTTCCAACTCTGACTGAATGAAGAGAGACAGAGAGGGAAGGGAGGGAGGGGGAGGGAGGGGGAGGGAGGGAGAGAGAGAGAGAGAGAGAGAGAGACCCCATAGATAACACAGTGTTTGTCATTATAAACCAAACTGTCAGAATCAGCTCTGTGATCACAGACACCAGGTCTCATGATCTGAAATAAATCAGCTCATGTTTCCTGCATGAGACCAGTGACTCACCTGCTCAGGTACAAACACACAGAGACAATGAACCAGGAAACTGATTGTTCCCTTTCAGACAACTTTATTTAACTGCTGTTTATTTAATGAGTCAAAGCTTCAACATTTACCTGTTCACCACGAGGCTGCTGGTTCAGGTAACCTCAGTCGACAGGTGAGGGATTCACCTGGTCGCTCGTCTCTCAGATCACATGACCAACAGATCCTCTGATTCACAGCTGATTCACTCCAAACTCTCTGTCTAAACCCAACCGGTCGAGGCAGATGGCCCCTCCCACCCTGAGTCCGGTTCTGCTCGAGGTTTCTGCCTCTTAAAAGGAAGTTTTTCCTTGCCACAGTCACCTAGTGCTGCTCATGGTGGGATCTGTTGGGTTTCTCTCTGTAAATTTTATAAGATAAAGAGTACGGTCTAGACCTGCTCTATATGTACAGTGCCTCGAGATAACTTCTGTTGTGAATTGGTGCTATATAAATAAGATTTGACTTGACTTGACAAACACACGTCTGTCTGTCTCAGGTGTGTGTGAGATCATCCAGGTGTGCAGGTACGCTGTCATTAGATGTGAAGGCTTCTGATGAGCTCGGAGCCCGGGGCCGTTAGAGACTCAGTCTGAGTCACATCAACACTGAACGTCTGATGTTCAGGAGAATAAACTTCACTTCCTGTCACACTGAGTGCATGAGTGACATCAGCTGATTCACCGATCGATTGATCGTTGTCAGTCCTCAGAGACGCTGGTTTGTTGTGTTACCACAGAACTGAAGCCACAGTAAAGAGAGTCGTGGTGAAGTCAGACTCAAATGTTATGTCTCTTTGTAGCTGCTGTCTGTCTCTTTGAAGCCCAGGCTGGGGGTTTCACTCCTGTGGTAGGAGGTGTGTGGGGGGGCTTTCACATGTCTGTGGCCGGGGTGGGGGGGCAGCAGGGTGGAGGTTAGGACTGACAGATGGTTGGTTTGACTCTGAACAGGAGAAGCAGCAGAGGTTGAAACTCAGAGCTGTCTGCTGGATTTATGATGAGAGGAGCAGCGTGGAGTCAACACACTGTCGAGTCTATTGTGTTAAAGCCCCCCCCCCCCCCCCCCCCAGTCTACAGACAGATGAGTAATGCAGCACAATTATATGTTGAACAGAAAATGTTAGTCAGTGCAGCTGATTTCATCCTGACAGCTGAGAGACGACTCACAGCTGAAAACAAAACCTTCCACATGTTGGAGTTTAAAACTCACTGATTCTATTCAGGTTCATTAATTAGTCAAAAAAACATGAAAACATTTAAAACTACTGCAGCTCCGAGAGACAGGAAAACATCATGAGAAATATTCAAACAAAACTGTCTGTTTTTAATATTGATGTTACTTCTAATTATGATGTTAATAAATGTTTGAAGGATGTTTGAGGAGTTCCTGTTTCATGTGTGTCATGTGTAGTCAGTTAGATAATAAAAATAAACCAGTTCAAAGACACTCATTTCATCCTCAAAGATCAGAATTAACTGGCACATTATTCTGAAGCGTTTCAACATCTCTAAGAACTTAATTGATGAATGTATAATAATCATTTATCATAATGAACACGTGGAAAGTTTCCACACAGATGAGATGTAAACAGGCAGCAGCTTATTCACTGTGGAGTGGTGTCACAGGTGTGAAGCTGCAGTTTGTGAGGATAAAGCACAGAGCAGAAACACCGAGCACATGTCAGCAGCTCTGAGTGTTTTACAGCTCTGTCACTGTCTGACGCCGTGTCTTATTAAAATCCACAGAGTTTACAACCTCAACTCACCCAGACAAAACTTCTCAGGTTTCAGGATCGATGCAGAGTCAGAGCTCAGAGACGGAGAAGACGAGACACGTCTCTGTGGTCGTTCACATTCAGATGCTTTTAAGTCTCAGTGATGGACAAGTCTGCAGCTTTAGACCTGAACTAAGACCTGAACCTGCTGAGTGAGACAGAGCAGGAGATACAGACGGTGACAGTCAGTGTTATTGGACGTGTCAGGTTGTTAGAGGTGTGAGGAGAGGAGCAGCTCTCAGAGGACACGAGTCTTCATCAGAGAGGGACGCTCCTGCTCTGAACCACAGACCAGAACAGTCTGGACTGAGGAGAGCTCGTGGTCAGGGAAGGTGATGATGATCCTTGGAGGAACACAGAGTCTGAGAAGGAGCAGAAACCTGAAGGACTGAGTTCAGACTCTGAAGTCTCTGTAGGCAGCAGCAGAGACCTGGATCAGACTCAGGCGTGTTTAACCAGCAGAGGTCATGTGACCTCTGAGGCTGATCAGAGACCAGACGCTGCATTCAGGACCATCTGTGAAGGGAGGACCACCAGAAGACCGGACCACCAGAGACAGAACCAGGGTCTGAACCAGGAGCTGAGGAGGACTGAGACAGGTGAGACCAGGACCAGGAGACAGATGCATCATGGTCAGAGAACCTGACACAGCAGCTGTTACTCAGAGAGGAGGAGGAGGTGTTTAGGCTGTGTGGAGGAGGCACATACAGCAGGTAGAGAGGAGCTCTCCTCCTCCTCTCGCAGGTTTTCTCCCAGCATGCAGCATGTTTCTGTGTTTGTGTTGTTTGGTGTGGAGACTTCTGGGAGCTCAGTTCTACGTCCTTCTGTTTGATGAAGGTTCGTTCTTTATTTCGACGGCTACTGCGTTTAGTTAAACTTTGCTGTTTGAATTATTTTGATCAATAAAGTTTGAGGTTTGAATCATTGAATTCTGTCTGACGACCTCTTTCATATGCTCCGGTCTCCAAACGAGTCCTGGTTTATTTGTTTTCTTGCTGGGACAAAGGAGAAATGAGGAGGAGATGGTGGAGGCCGGCAGGTGCTCAGGTGTTTAGCAGGTGAGTGACAGAGCAGGAAAACACTGCAGCACAAACACAGAGCAGTTAGAGAAGAGACACTGAGGCTGAGAGTGGATACCACGAGAAAGGCTGAGCAACCTGAGAGGAGAGGATGAAGAGCCGAGGAGAGCTGGAGACCAGGAGCTGCTCCACACCTGAACACCTGCACAGATCTGTGAGTCCTGACTGAGACAGAAATGTGCCCTGAACTCTGATTGAATGTGTTTCCTGTGAATGATCTCAGACTCGACGTCTCCCTCTCCTGGCAACACACAAGAACCAACACGGTCAGTTTAGATCTGTCTTTAATGACATCAGCTGTTTTTCTTACCATCTAACAAAGGTAAAGTCTGAAAACAAACAAACAGATTCAGGAGTAAAAAACAAAGGCACTTCACTTACATCGACCTCCATAAAATAGGTTTTCTTTTCTCTTTTTTACAGATATTTACAGACGTCTCATCAGGACAGAGTCCAGGTTCAGATCCATGACAGGAGGAGGATGTTTACTGTTCAAAGAGTTGCAGCTCAATAACATCTCAGGAACAGAAACATCTGCTGGTGTGATCATGTTCAATATTAGCATCTGGAGCCCTTTAACTGATTTGATCATTTCACTGATAAAATCCAAAGATCAGGGAGAAGATTTCATGATGTTTTTGAGATGAAACTCTTTTCAAACCTGTGGTTAAATAATGACAGAGTTTACATCAGAGCTGTTATTAGTTCTGTAGAAAACATGGACACTAAATAAGTTTAAGGGAATAAAGTTAAAACACGTCAGATAAAATAAAGCATCAGAAGCTGCAGCTGCTTCATCACACCTTCAGTTAGAACAACGATCGATCAGCTCTGCTGCTCAGAGGAGCTGAAATACACTTCCCACAATGCTTCGGGGGGTAGAAACAGGAAGTATAATGCTGCTGTGGATTGGATGCAGAGTTGTGAACTGTGAACCCTGTGATGTCCCTCTCAGCTCAGTGTCTCTGACTCACCTCCTCCTCCCCCTGTGGAGGAGCCTCAGTTTAAAAACCTGAACCACAAACACAAACATTGAGAAACAGAAACTAACACTGAGCAGAGATGGGTTTTCTGGGACTCAAACTTTAAAAGCATTTTGGTCATTTTCAGAACAAATTTATTGAACTTCAAAATCATCCTCACATTTTGGTTAGTCAGCAGGTTTTAGCCTCTTTAAAGGAACAGTTCACAGCTTCTGGTTCTGCTCCAGGTTTCTGCCTCTCCACTGCTCATGGTGGATCTGTTGAGTCTCTCTCTGTAAAGATGATAATCTAAAGAGTTCAGTCTGGACCTGAGAGAACATCTGTTGTGAAACAGATATTTGGTCTGTTCCTGTTTCTGTTTGTATGAATATATATATGTTAGAAATGTTTCTTCTCCTCATCAGATTGATAATTGATGAGTTCAATAAAATTAAATCTAAAAGTGACCAAATGCTCCAAATCAGTATGACGAGACTGTGGAGGAGGAGAGCTCTCACAGTGTGACGATGGTGATGTTAAGAGTGTGTGTGTGTGTGTGTGTGTGTGTCTCAGTGGGAGGAGCTGCGGTCGTTGGCGACGTCCTGCAGGCGGCGGAGCAGGGCAGAGTGATTGTCAGGACAGACTCTCTTGGGAGACGTCTCGTCCTCCAGAGGCATGCTGCGCTTCCTGGTCGGAGTCTCCCCGGTCCGGATCATACTGTTGATCTCCTGGAGACGCTGAGGGGTCAGAGGTCACAGAGGTTAGAGGTGATCTGTGTGTGAGGAGCCTGAAGTGTTTCTTCTCTAATGATCTCTACAGGTCTGCTTTGGATTCCTTACACTCTGTCTCTAAATACTACATTACCCATGAGCCTCAGCTGCTGCTGCTCTGGAGGGGAGGAGGTGTAAATCAGGGAGGAGGTGAACTCAAAACTCAAAACAGAGCATGTTTTCATGGTTGAAACTGGATTCAGGAATTCTCCAAATGCACCCTGGGAGCTGTAGTCCTAAACTGTCTACACTGTATGAGGAGTGTGTGTGTGTGTGTGTGTGAGGGCCTCACGTTGGGGGGACTGCTGCAGATATAGTAGTAAATCTTGTCTCGGGGGGTGGTTGGCGAGGGGGCGGAGCCTGTCTTGTGAGGTGAGATGTAGATGGAGTGTTTGCTGGAGAGAAGCATCCGGCGAGGAGAGCCGATCCTCAGGGTGGGGTATGGACACAGGGAGGGGGACTCCACCTGACAACACACACACACACACACACAGTAAATACAGTAGTCAGCGCAGTGTGTGCAGAAACTGTGGCGGAGACTGTGAGGCTGCCTCACCCCTGCAGAGGGGGAGCTGGGTGAGTATCTCAGAGCGAAGAGTCTCATCTGTTTGATGTAAACATTGTTGTAGAAGTGAATCAGGTCTCCTCGCTCCTCCTCAGCGTCTCCTGCAGCAGAGGAGGAGGCATTCTTGGTGGAGGTGTTGGTGGGTGTGGAGGGGGCGCTGCAGGGCTGGGGGGCCGGTAGGGTGCTGCTGGAGCGAATAGACACTGGACTGTTGTCTCCACCTGCTGGAGGAGCAGGAGAGATCAGTTGACTCCAACATGAACACTACAGGTAGTTTTTGTCAGGTCAGGGAAATCTAAAGTCTCCACTGTGTTCACTCTGAGTCTGGCTGCTGTTTGCTGCTCAGCATGTGGAGGACAGAGGGGTTATACCGCTTTTATTCTGAAAGGACTGAAACAGGAAATGTGCTGTAAAACCAGGAGACGAAGAATGTGCACAGAGCTGCAGAGATGGAGAAATCTAAAACTGATAAATAAAGCTTCAACTGCAGCATATTAATCATTTAAAGAGTTTTCTAACTTAAAGTGGAAGATTTTCACTAAAATAGAATCTGTCACTGACTGAGCCTGTGACCCACTAGCTACAGGTGTTAGCTACAGGTGTTAGCTACAGGTGAGGTGTTAGCTACAGGTGTGGCCTCCAGTGTAAACAGTTTCTCAGACCTGGATCCTGGCTGGAGTCGGTCGATGAGTTCTGTTTGTTTGTGTCGTTGCTGCCGGACTGACGCCTCCTCCTCCCTGAGATCAACACACTCCTGTACACCTGAAACACACACACACACACACACAGAGGTCAGGTGGAGACTGGTTCTTAGATCTATCACTTGTTGGTTTGAGAGGAAGGACCACAGACAGGCTGTAAATAACAGATGGGAGAGATGAGACACACTCAGACAGTCTGTCAGTTTCTAATCTTTATCTATATATTTGAATTATTAAGAATTTAAATTCACATAAGAATATTTCTGAATATTAATAGTGATGATGGTGATGATGGTGTGTTGTCTGCTGCCTTCCTGTGTGTGTGTCAGAGGGTCACTGGTTCTTACGTTGCTGCTGGCCTGAGGCTGAGTCCTGTAACACTTCATGATGTTCTGAAAGGATTTGTCCTCTTTGGTTACCTGATGAAAACAGACACACACACGTTTACTCCAACACAAACACTGTGTGTGTGTGTGTGTGTTCACAGACTGACACACACACTGACCTTGGCCATGACGTACACAGCACACATGAGGAGCTGGTCGAGGTGTCGGTCCATCATCAGCTCGGTGCAGTGAACCAGAGAATATTCGAAACACGTCCAGATCTTCCTCCTCAGCTCTGATGAGATGTCCAGCTTCACACAAAGATCTCTGAGCCGGACGCTGGCCAGGTGGTACACCTGAGACAGGTGAGCAACACAGGACCAAACAACACACAGGTTTACTGTTAACACACCTCACCTCACAGGACAGAGCTCAGAGAGGAAGTCTGCACTTCAGTTTGTATCATGGTGAGTTCAAAGACTGAGGGAGAAATGTGTTTTGTTTGTAGAATAAATGATAATATTTGATGAGAAAGAAACGTAAGATGTTTATGTTTCTCTCTCAGGTGGACTGCAGCCTCCACCTGATGAGAAGTTTAAATACACCTCAGGTGTTCTCAGTTGAAAAAACTGTGAAAATGTTTCTTACTGGACTCAAACACACGTTGAGACTGTACAAAGATCTGAGCTCAGCTTTTAGTCAGTGTGATAAACCTGCTTCTGTAAATCAAGTGTTCACAGAGCAGCAGGAAACAGGAAGTGAAACTGATCTGACCAGGACCAGGTGAGCCTGGAGGGATCCGTTACCATGGTAACTGATCTCTGATGCCTCCTGTCTGATCAAAGTCGGAGGATTAAATCCTGTTTCCTGTCCTCAGGTGAGCAGACTCCTCAGGTGTTCGTACCTTCCTGAAGAACAGCGACAGCGAGCCTTTCCTCAGAGGACTGCTCGCCGCTTTGACGGCTGGTTTGCTGACGGCTGATTGGACGGTGAGGGTGCCGGTCAGAGTCTGGGCGGACAGCGGCTGCAGCGTGGCTCCGCCCTGTCCGGTCACACTCAGGGTGTGGACCGGGATGAAGGTGATTCCTCCGCTCTCATTGGCTATACCTGCAGAGGTCAGAGGTCAGAGGTCAGAGTGTGTCACCTCTCCTCTCTCAGTCGGCTGATCACCTCCGTCTCTCACCCTGCACAGGTATGGTGACCGTCTGCCCGTTGTTGGCGGTGACGGTGGCCGTTGCCATGGTGACCACGGTCTGCCCGGCGGGGATGGCCGCAACCAGGCCGGCCTGTCCGGTCTTGGTGACGCTGGCCGGCGCGGTGCTGCTGCTGCTGGTGGAGGCGGCTCCAATGTCTCCGTCCACCGGGTCCACGAACAGACGGCGGCGAGCTGCGGTGGTGGGGGAGGAGCTGTACCGGTCCAGGAGGGTGGTGGGGGAGGGGGAGACACCTGGGGGAGGAGGAGGGAGGGGGGCAGATGGTTTTACATTCAAGGTGAGGTGATCACATTAATCAATGACACTGATCAGCACCTGGCTGCTACTGACCCTGTTCATTCCTGTGGAAGCAGTGAGGCTGGATTGAATGTGTTTGGGCCTCGTTGTTGTTCAGTAAATAACAACAGTGATCTTCACCTCATTTTAACACCTGATCATTTCTTATTTTGTCCTGATACAAAACAACAGAGAATTCAAACAATAATGACCCCTGACCCCTGACCCCTGACCCCTGACCCTGAGGAGCAGCAGAGAACAGGTGAGACCTTTGACAGTGCTGCTGGTGCTGAGGTCCTGGTGGCTGGTGGGTGTGACGGGGACGCTGCCTGTGCTGCTCTCATCACTCTGCTCCAGGTACTGAGGAGGCATCACCTGAACCACAGGAGAGAACCAGCTGCTTCACCACAGTCTGTGTGTGTGTGTGTGTGTGTGTGTGTGTGTGTGTGTGTCTGTGTCTGTGTCTGTGTGTGTCTGACCTCCTGACAGGCGGGGACGTGGTCTTTAGCTCCTCTCAGACTCTCCCACAGTGGAGAGTCACTGGTCCAAGCCAGACTCTCCAGAACCTGCTCCTCCACCTCGTTCAGGTGTTTCACCACCTCCCGAAACAAGCCCTGCTCCGAGCGCACCAGCACCTCGATCACCTGCACGTGCACACACACACACACACACACACACAGGTGGTGTAGGATCAGGTGTACTGATACCTTGTAGAAGTGATCAGGTGTATTGATACCTTGTAGAAGTGATCAGGTGTATTGATACCTTGTAGAAGTGATCAGGTGTATTGATACCTTGTAGAACTGATCAGGTGTACTGATACCTTGTAGAAGTGATCAGGTGTATTGATACCTTGTAGACGTGATCAGGTGTATTGATACCTTGTAGAAGTGATAGGCAGGGAGCTGGAAGATGGTGATGACGTTGGGGAAGTCTCCTGGAGGTCTGTAGGAGAAGATGACGATCTCCAGGCAGCAGGCGAGCAGCGAGCGGTGGAAGACGTCCTGCTCCAGGATACACTGCAACACACATGAACACAAACACACACTCTCACCACTAAACTCTACACAGCTCTCTGAAACACATTCTGTTAAAGACGTACAGAATGAAAATGTCATTAACAGGACAAAACATCTTGTTTGTATTTACGACCCATGAAGAGTTAGTACTTTTAAATTGCTGTTAGTCGTGTGGTTCCTCCAGATTTATCCCTGAGAGTTTCAGACATTCAGTCTTTGAAGGGAACAGGAAACAGATTCTTTTTAACACACAGGACAGGATGGGAAATGTCCGTTATCTGTGCACCACAGTGATGTTAAAGGCCAGTCATTAGTTGGGGTTAGTGAGCAGCAGCAGATGTTAGAATGTGATGGAGGATGTAGCTCTCGTTAAAGAACAAAGGTTCAGTGTGAACATGTGAACACACCTGGAGGAAAAACTAGAATTACTGCTTCATGTGATGCAGGCCTCTGCACTTAATTAGCCTGATGACATCTACTGAGATGTCGTGTTCAGGAGACGGAGACGGACAGACGATCGGCTCAGAGGAATAATGATAAACCACCTGAGCAGCTGCTTTTAGACGCAGTGAACACCTCAGGTGGTCTGTCAGAAATACTCACAGACAGGTCGGCGTCTCCCAGGATCATCTTCTCTCTCTCAATGATGGACTCCAGGATCCTGTAGTAGAGCGCCTCCGCCAGGTGGAAATACTTCACCGCCATGTCTGGAAGGAGGTCGATGGTTCAGCTCGTTAAACAGATGAATGACTCACTCATGTCCGACTCTGTGTTAGTGTGTTCATGTACCTTTCCCCATCCCCCTGCTCTCTGCTGCATCCTCATAATGCTGAGAGAAGAGGTCAAACATGTCCTTCAGTCGCTTACTGATGACATCACTGGGGTCTCTGGCACAAGTCCTGGGACAAAGAGGAACAGGAAACAGTTTCTGTCACTGCAGCAGATAAACACACTACAGATGACACAACATGAAGGGAACTGAAATATAACTGCAGTAAAAGGACACAAGTAAGAACCAGGAAGAAGCTGCAGAGCAGGAGAAAGTCCACATTTCTCTCAGTAAAGTACATCAAGTCAGTGTTTAAGAGCAGCAGTTGAGTCATTAGAAGAGACAGATACAAGCTTTTAATCGGGTTTCATGTGTTTGAGGAGGAGGGACAGAGCAGGACGCCATCTTGTTTTCATCTCCAGTGAAACTGACCTCAGAGTCTCTGTGAGTTTGGGACTGGGACCCTGTTTGGTTCCCGACAGCAGAGTGTGGAGACGTCCGACGCTCTTCATGGCAGAGGAGAGTGGAGAGGCCAGGCTGTTCTCCTGGATGTACTTCCTCCCTGTCAGAGGAGTGAACACCTTCAGAGCTGAGGCCTGGCGGACGAGAGGCGGCAGGTTAGACACTTCAGACACAACAGGAGGGATGAAGAGACAGAAGAATGCCGTCTCACAGTGAGGCTGGTGTGGAGCCTGTAGGCGGCGCTGTCCTGGTTCTCCACCCCCTCACACAGGCAGGGCCCCGGGGTGCCGATGTCCTCGCTTGCCCCCTCACCAGTGAAGATCCTCTCGTCCAGACTGCCGGTGGCCAGGACGTGTTCCTCATACACCCGACTGAGAGACAGACTGAGGGACAGGACAGCAGGTTAACGTTTACACTGAGAGGACATGGTCGATGGTGAAGATTTAGCTCCAGTTTAGTCACTAAAGCACAGTTTGAAGATGTGGTCTCAGTTTAATGAAGTCAGCATCTTATCTTTAAAATATCAGAGCATCAGGCTCAGAAACAACACAGTGTGAAGACTGAAACAGACTCAGCAGAAACACCTGATCAGACTGTGTGAACACCAACATCAGCTTCCTCACTAACAACATGAAGTTCATCAGACTCTTCAGTCACATCAGTTTCTTTATGACTGTTTTTGTTACTGTCTGCTGATCCTGCTCATGTTTGTTACAGAAACTCAGACTCAGACTCAGGGTCACATCATGAATGAATGTTGTGACCTGATGAAGGAGCTGAGATGAAGCTCTGTAAAGTTCAGTGAAGATAAAAGAGAAACGTTTCAGCTCCACAGTCCTCCTCTCGCTCTGACTCCACATCAATCTGTGTGATGACGCCCACACTCACAAACTGTCTCCAAAGTTCATGGGGTCCAGGAATCCAGTCAGACCGTCTTCTTTCCCTCTGAGGATCTGAAGGACACACAGGACAGGAGGTTTAGTTTACAGTCACACCAGGTCAGACCAGGTCAGACCAGGTCAGACCAGACAGGACCAGACCCAGTCAGACCAGGTCAGAAAGATCCACATCCTCCGGAGAGTAAATCGCTTCATCTGTCTGAAAATATTCACGACAAAAACATCAGTTTGAAAAAATATCTTGATGTGATTTATCGTCGTCTGTGTGTGAAGGTTTAACAGAGAAAATAAAAGACAGTGAGTGAGGGTTAGCGTTAACGTCCGTCTGTCTGTCAGTGAAGCTCACCCTCTTGTGGAAGAGTTTCTTGACGAAGGGTTTCCAGAAGTGTTCTTTGACTCCTTTGGCCTCCAGCACCAGCCCATCATGCAGCTCACACAGCTGCTCTATGAAGCAGAACGGACCGGAGGACGGTCTGTAATCCTTACTGCTGAAGTCCTCTGGTAGACCTGGACCAGACACACAGAGAGGACACTGGTAACCAGAACCACCAGGGACCAGGAGAACCACAGCTAAAACAGGTGCAGCTGCAGCAGAACAGAAGCTTCATGTAAAGGTCAGAGGAAACAGGTGTCAACAGGTACAGGTGTCAGTCTGAGCTAAACACACGACCCAGATCTGAGGGATCAGAACTTTACAGCCACGTTAGTCTTCAGATCTGCTCTGTGTTTGTGTCTTTAACCCTTCATGTCACGTCTTGTATTCTCAGCTCAGGAGGATCAGCGAGGTCTCACTCCGTCTTTAACTCCCTGGCGTCAGTTTATTTTCAGCCGTGTGGACGTGAGAGGTTTCCTGTGTGAGCTGAGTTTGAAGAGATGTTCGGTGGTGAGACTGGCAGGTTTCTGGCAGAGCAGCTTCCTCTGTGTGCAGGTTCAGCTCTGTAATAAAGCCTGTGTTTAGAGGAGGAGGAAACACAGGGTGTCGACAGGAAGACAGAGCAGAGCTGATACTCTGCTCACAGACGCTGGGACCTGAAAATCTCCTGATTTATTCTCCATGTGTGATTCACAACTGTTCAGGCTGATAAGCAGGCTTCCTACACGTCTGAGCTGATCTTACTTTATGGCTGTTTAATGTCGAGTTTCACCACTCTGACCAAAATACTTTCTTTAAATACTAAATGGCCTTTATGTGAAAGACTTAGACCACAAGAGATTTTTAAAATGCTGAATAAAAAAGAGCTGCATTAACTGTTTGGCCACGTGGCTGCATTTCTATTTGGACTGTCATTTGTTTATTTGAACAAGGACAGTAAAAGGAGGACAGATGCCTTGTACCAGGTTTTAGTGATTTCCACCTGTAGTCCCTGAGCAGGTAGATGGAACCATGACTTCATGATGGAGAGAGATATGTGTTCCCTCCTCAGTTCCCTCCTCAGTTCCCTCCTCGGTTCCCTCCTGTGTTCCCTCCTCTGTTCCCTCCTCTGTTCCAGCCTCAGTTCCCTCCTCTGTTCCCTCTTCTGTTCCCTCCTCTGTTTCCTCCTCTGTTCCCTCCTCTGTCCCAGCCTCTGTTCCCTCTTCTGTTCCCTCCTCTGTTCCAGCCTCTGTTCCCTCCTCTGTTCCCTCCTCTGTTCCAGCCTCAGTTCCCTCCTCTGTTCCCTCCTCTGTTCCAGCCTCTGTTCCCTCTTCTGTTCCCTCCTCTGTTCCAGCCTCAGTTCCCTCCTCTGTTCCCTCCTCTGTTCCCTCCTCTGTTCCAGCCTCAGTTCCCTCTTCTGTCCCTCCTCTGTTCCCTCCTCTGTTCCCTCTTCTGTTCCAGCCTCTGTTCCCTCTTCTGTTCCCTCCTGTGTACCCTCTTCTGTTCCAGCCTCTGTTCCCTTCTCTGTTCCCTCCTGTGTTCCCTCCTCTGTTCCCTCCTGTGTTCCCTCTCTAAGGCTCTCAGGACAGAGAGGTCTGAACACTTTACAGTTCATCTCATTAAAGCAGCTCTGTGGTTAGTGACAGAGGGCTGTATTTTAAATGTTGAAGCACAGAGGAGGAAGGTCGTCTGTGTACTGATGTTAGATCTGTAGTTAGAGAACAGAGCTGAGGAGGACTCAGAGAGTCCCAGAGTTCAGTACCTCTGAAGCTGGGGTTGAGCAGGTCTTTCCTGGCGTTGCAGAGCAGAGCGTTGGTGAAGACCAGGTCCAGAGCACAGAGCAGCAGGTGGTACGAGTTCACCAGGTCGTCACTGATCATGGGGAAGTTCCCTGAAGGAGAGAAGAGGAGGAGACGTGACACCACATGAGGAGAGGACCACCACACAGGCAGGTCCAGACCGGCCTCTCTGTCAGGACCTCAGACACTCTGAGGGCTCAGTAAAACCACTGATCCACATCCTGAGCTCCTCCTGTTCACTGTGACACCATCACAGATCACTGATCAATAATAAAGACCTGGAGCTCTGACAAACCCAGGAGCAGGTTTAATTCTGAAGGATTTTACAGAATCCTCTGTGTCCTCTGTAGTTTCATAATTCCAGTTAAAATACAACAGTCTGGGGTTCGCCCCCGTAGCCGAATGGTTGGGGCGCATACCACATGGGCTTAAGTGCCCTAAGCAGCTGGTCCCCGGATCGACTCCCGGTTCGGCCGGACCCTCATTGCGTGTCATTCCCCTGCTCTCTCTCCCTGTTTCCTGTCTCATCTCCACTGTCCTGTCTAAAATAAAGGTGAAAACCCCCCAAAAAAATAAATACAACAGTCTGTAAATCACTGAGTCTCTGAGTGTGAGCGGTGCTGACAAACCGAGGAACTGAGTAACAGCAGTGAAAGCTCTGTAATCTCCTCAGAGGAGAAAACAAAGAGCTGAAGTCTTGATGAGGTCCAGCTCTCAGATCAGATCTGTATGAGCTGCTTTATTAAGAAGGCTGCTCACTGAATCTCAGATGATCTGACTCTGAGTCTGCAACTGATGCACAGGATTACAGAGACCAGTCAGCCTCTCAGTGAACATACAGCAGGGTCAGGGCTGGTGTTCCTCAGACACTGACCTCTCTCTAAAAGGTTAAAGGAGCAGCTTCTCTCTGTTGAATCAATGTAGAGACAGTGAGTCTTTACCTTTAGCGTGGACAAATAAAACCCAGCAGAAGTTAAAGACCTCGGTCACAGTGCAGGGATGACGTCTGGAAAACAGAGACACGACACATCATGTGGACTAAATTGACACAGATCCTGTTTCTCTGTCTGAGGTCAAAGGTCGTGATGTCCCACCTCTGTTTGCGGCTGCGGTGGACTCGTGGTGGCTCCTCAGACGGGGCCTTGAAGATGGCTTTAAAGATGGGAACATACTTCTTAAAGATGACCGCTGACACCGTGAAGTTTCTCTCCAGCTTCTCAGTGCTCTGACGGAAATCCTGAGGCAGGTTGGACATGTCCTGCCACTTCTTCATCTTATTAAAAAACTCAATCAGGCTTGGGGGGGGAGGAGGAGGGGAGGAGAAGAGGAGGGGAGGAGGAGGAGAGAGGTAAACAGATGGTGGAGCACAGAGCAGATATAAATCCCTGTAGACTCTGATTCTGTCACCTGAACCTTTGTGTTAGTTCTAAATGAATGAATGAATGAATGAATGAATGAATGAATACCTCATTTCTGAGCAGCGGAGGATTCTGGTCAGAGAGACGTAGTTCCCCTCTGCGGTGCCTTTTCCCACCGTGGGCACAGAGGACCTGCAGGCTACGTACAGAGCACAGGCCAACCAGTGCAGCTCACTGCCCTGAGCACAGAGAGGAGGAGGAGGAGGAGGAGGAGGAGACAGGAGAGAGGATCTGTACTTCAGTAAAAGTAACAGTAGTTGAATGTAAAAATACTCGATTACAGGTAAAAGAGAGCTAAAGTATTATCAGCAGAATGCTCGTTAAGGATCAGTGGTGATTATACTCTGTGCTATTGTTGAAGTAATCAGATCCTTTACTTCAATAAAAAGAGTAATATCACACTGTAATAATACTCCATTACAAGTTCAAGTCCTGCTTTCAAACTGTAACTGAAGTTCAAGTACTGAAATACTCAGTACTCATACAGGACATGATGTATAGCTGGTGGAGGTGGAGATAACTGAGTATTTATTTATTTATTAACTGATCATAATTGATCACATCTGATCACAACTGATCACATCTGATCATAACTGATCATAACTGATCACATGTTCTGTTTGTTAAACCAGTTTAACTCTAACCCTTCAAACCATCACAACACCAGCTGCTGATCTGTTCACAGACACAGTGTCTGCCTGCCTGTCTGTCTGTCTGCCTGCCTGCCTGTCTCTCTGTCTGCCTGTCTGTCTGTCTCTCTGTCTGCCTGCCTGCCTGCCTGCCTGCCTGTCTGTCTGCCTGTCTGCCTGTCTGCCTGCCTGCCTGCCTGTCTGTCTGTCTGTCTGCCTGCCTGCCTGCCTGTCTGTCTGCCTGCCTGCCTGCCTGTCTGTCTGTCTGTCTGCCTGCCTGCCTGTCTGTCTGTCTGTCTGCCTGCCTGTCTCTCTGTCTGTCTGCCTGCCTGCCTGCCTGCCTGTCTCTCTGTCTGCCTGCCTGTCTGTCTGTCTGCCTGCCTGCCTGCCTGTCTGTCTGTCTGCCTGCCTGCCTGCCTGTCTCTCTGTCTGTCTGCCTGCCTGTCTCTCTGTCTGCCTGCCTGTCTGTCTGCCTGTCTGTCTGTACAGGTGTCTTGTATGAACCTCATATTACAGGTGTGTCTGTCTCTTTATCTCAGAGCTCCTCTGGGTTTAAAGCTGATTCTCTCTGGATGATTCTGCCTCTGGTTTATGTAGCAAAGACAGAATGAGTGGAGTACAACATGAAGTAGAAATACTGCAGTAAAACAGCACAGTAACTGAGTAACTGAGTATCTGAGCAGAGAGCTGAGGCTGCAGCTGAACTATAAATAACCAGAGTTTCTTTAATCAGCAGCTTCTGACATTAATCATCAGACTGAGATCAGGTTACACCACCACCTAAACAACGACTGACGTCTCCCTGAGCACCGGGGACAGTAACTGTAACGGTAACGCTGACAGTAACGACGCTACAGACCGGATGTAACGGGTGAGTTTGTGTGTTTACCTCCAGAGTAAAATTCCTGCTGATGTTCTCGTAGGTCTTCCACGCCTCGGTACTCGCCTCTTCGTCCATGTTCAGAGCCCGACACAGATCCTCAAACCCGGCTCGGGCTTTCTGCAGAAACTCGTCCTCGTCGCTCATTTTGAGTCTTTTCTAACAAACGTAGCGAACAAACCGCGGCTTTACCGGGAGGAGAGCGACACCGGCGACACGGACAGACGCCGTTTCCTCAGCTAGGAGCCCAGATATCACCGTAACAGTGTTATTACGGTGCTGTTCGGTTCACGGCGCTGAGCACTGTGGCCATTTAAATGTCCTTTGACTGACAGATACTATTCTGCGTAAACGCTGCGTACGGAGACGCCGAGTGACGCCGTGAAACGTCACTTCTCTACGTATCTTAGTTAGCGAATACCAGCGTGAGCGTAACGTACCCCAACCCACTAAACGTGCGTAGCTGCGCGTGAATGGGTGGGCCCGCCGTCAATCCTCACACTACTACTTCCGCTTGTTTTTGTTTTCAGTCGCCCTCGCGGAGGTTCAACAGGAAGTCCTTCTGAAAAACCGTTAAAACCTCTTAAATCGTGTTATTTTAAACCTACGGTCATGAAAACGCATGAAAACAGCTTTTTAAACATGTTTAGTTCAGGAAACAACGTTCGGCTCCGAATAAACCTGTTTTCAGCGGAGAAATCAGCCGCAGACACTAAACCTTGGTTCAGTTATCTGATCTGAAACTGATCAAACACGGAGACACTGGTAGTTCAGTTAAAACTACATAAACAGACAGCGGTGGAATAAGTATGTAGATCCTTTACTTAAGTACAAGCACCGATACAACAACGTGAATCTACTCTATTACAAGTAAAAGTACTGAGAGTGCTGTAGTATGGCCTTCAGACTGGATTATCAGGCTGTGCAGGAACATGGAGCTTTAACTCCACCTGTGAATCATAACATTAACTAACACGTGGAGTCAGCTGAAAACTGGACAGTGTGTTAATAATAATTAATAATAGTTAACAAACTTACAGGTGAGCTGCTCCTGCTCTGACCGGGACCAGCTTCCCTGCCATTAGCAGCTGTTAGCGTCCTCACCTGTCACCTGACTCTCAGAGGTCAGGGGTCAGGGTCTGTCCATCTTTGGATTTACAGATTTCTTACACTTACAGGAGCTGTCATTGCACTTACACACCACGAGGAGCAGCTGAATGGTCGACTGTTTACCTGCTCTCACCTGTGATTGGCTTGTTAAAGAGCCAGGTGAGTCTTGTTTATTAGTCATTTCCATTTCTATTCTGTGGATTTTGTTGTGTTTATTTCCTTGTTAGAGATGTTGAAGCATCAATCAACTCATTCAGCAACCAACATTAAAATGATCTCCAAACTAACACAGAATTAAACTGATCATTTTAATGTTCTCTCATTAGATCGGAGTATTTTCTCACAGCAGGTTAATCAATACAATCATCAGTAGATGAACTGATAATCCTGACGTAAACACATCAAACCATAACACGATTCAGTGACAAACAGGACTTTTATTTTGAAGTCATGGCTGACTGTGTTAAAGTGGGGGGTGGGGGTATGTGGGGGGGTGTTGTCACCTACAGTAACATCTGCACAACTTACAGGGACATTTGTCCTCTCACACACAAGCAACGGCTAAATTCCCTTTTCAAGTGAAACACTAACAAACATAAAGTGCTCGTTCCCACAGCTCGGACATGATTCAGCCAATGAGAGAGGACTGGGGGGGGGGGGAGGCAGCAGAGGAGGAGGAGGAGGAGGAGGAAGAGGAAGAGGAGGATTCAGGAATCAGGCGAAGTTTTTCTTCAGGAAGTTGATGAGGCCGTTGGTGGACGAGTCGTGGGAGGTGACCTCCGAGTCGTCCTTCAGCTCTGGCTCAATCTTCTTCGCCAGCTGTTTCCCCAGCTCCACTCTGTGGACAGGAAGGTGGACGGAGGTTAGTCCTGATCACCTGACCCTCTCTGACCTCACAGATCTGTAACGTTCAACACTGTACGACCTCAAGCACAGTCCAGGTCTGTGTTTAGCTCAGAGTCAGAGAGGACCAGGTCAATGTTCACCTGAGGAAGCTGCGACTCCTCAGTAAAACACTAACTTTACTCTGTTTCCTCTGATGAATTCCTGAAGGTTTTTCACATTAAAAGCCTGACAATAACAGGAAGTGTGGGATACTTTTACAGTAGAAAAATTACAGGAAGTGCTGAGTTTCATTGGCAGCAGCTAAAACTCTGTCGAGTTAACAAGTGTAAACCTGAGGGTGAGTGTGACCTGGGTTCATCATGTGACCTGTTGGAAATATGGAAACTGTCTGCTGAGGAAGACAGTGGGGTGCAGCTGAAAGCTGTCAAGTGAACCACAACTCCTCTTTTGTCTATAGAAAACTGCAGGTGTAGCAGTTGTACAGGTGTGTGTGCAGGTGTGTGAGCACTCACCCCCACTGGTCGTAGCTGTTGATGTCCCACATGACGCCCTGCACAAAGATCTTGTGTTCGTACATGGCTGAAAAAAGAAAAGAGGAAGTTACTCATCACTGTTTTAATTCATTCTAGAGAAAACACTTTTTTATTTTAAATGATGTTTGTGATGTAAAAGAAACTTCATGTAGAATTTTAAAGGAAAAGTTCAGAGTAAATGTGATAAACATTAAAACTTAATTCAGTCTGAACAGTGACCTCCTGTGGCCACATCGGTAACTGCAGCCTCTGAGTTAAAGGGTCAACTTATCAATACTGAACTGATTCCTGATCAGTCATTTAGACCCAAACACATAGTTTCCTTTAAGAAACAGAGACCAACATTAAACTGGTCTCAGCTCTGACACATGGTGACTTTAGTGTGGAGGTCTCTGCACTCTTCTTCTGTGGTGTTTACATGTGTCCTCCTCCTCCTCCTTTGGTTCTGGTTCTGTTTGCTGACTCAGCTCCCAGTACTCACCAACCAGAGCTCCCAGCACGAACGGACTCAGCTTCTTAAAGACGATGGAGTTACTCGGTTTGTTCCCCTGGAAAACCTGAGGATGAAGAAACCAGAAGTTAACTCATCTGACCTGTGATCAGTTATTTAGTGTTTCTCTTGTCTAATGATGATCTGAGTGACGGTGTTGATGTTTCCTGGATCTTGACGTCACCTTGTGTGGCAGCAGCTTCTCCAGAGCGTCTCCCTTCATGCCGCTGGCCTCCAGCTCTTTACGAGCCTCATCGGAGGTTTTTCCCTTCATCAGAGCTTCTGTCTGAGCCAGGAAGTTCGCCACCAGGATCTGGAAACAGAAGGACATCAGAGACAGGAAGAGTCGAGTGGTCGTAATCATCTCCCTCAGTTTGAATCGGACTAAATAATTCACCTGTTACAGTTATCTGGGAACAAATATTAACTGATGAAATGTTGTTCAGAATAAATCAAAGTACTGCTGCTCTTTCCTGCTGTGAACAAGTAAACAGGTGAGAACAGGTGATCAGATCAGAACAGGTTCTGTGTCTGTGCTGGTCTCAGGTGAACAGGAAGTGCTGCTACAGCAGGTATGAGGAAACAGAGCGGGTCAGTGGGCGTTACCTTGTGGTGGAGGTTGTCTCTGATTGGATGCTGAGACTGAGCAGGAATGAGAAAGTCGGCAGGAATCATACGAGTACCTGGAGAGGACAGGACCTGTCAGAGATGGTGGACTCAGGGGGATCCTGACAGTCCCAGAGAAAGCAGACATTAATGATGAGCTGTGTCGCAGTGTGTTGAGATGCGGTGTGTGACCTTGGTGGATGAGCTGGTAGAAGGCGTGCTGTCCGTTGGTCCCTGGCTCCCCCCACACGATGGGTCCGGTGTGGTAGTTGACGCGGGAGCCGTCTTTAGTGATGTACTTCCCGTTAGACTCCATGTCGCCCTGACGACCAACAGAGTCCGTCAGTCACAGTAACACTGACCAGGTCTGACGTTTCAGCTCCATGTAACGCAGCAGTTTTCATCAGGAGACGCCCACACCCCCCCACCCTAACGTTAACAGGCTGTGAAACCTTCAGCTGAATGAACAGACATGCTTCAGTGTCTCCACCCTCTGAACAGATGGTCTCCCCCCTCCTCCCCCCTCCCTCTCTGACCTGTTGGAAGTAGGCAGCGAAGCGGTGCATGTACTGGTCGTAGGGCAGCATGGCGTGAGTCTCGGCCTGGAAGAAGTTGACGTACCAGACGCCCAGAACGGCCAGCAGGACGGGCACGTTCTTCTCCAGGGGGGCACTGCGGAAATGGTTGTCCTGCAGAGAGCAGAGGATTCTGGGTAATGAGGACGTTAAAGAGCAGCAGCGCAGACACTGGTTTCTGCTCCAGGTTTGTGTTTGGAACTGGAGCAGATCAGAGTGGAGGACGGTCTTCATGTTGTTTGTTGAATATCTGATGTGATGCTGCTTCAGAACAGAATAAAACCAGATCTGATCTTTTTATATTTGAGCTGTGATTTAGTGCGAGTGCTTTTAATTTGAAAGGTATTTTCCCTCCTCTGCTCACAGTTGAGTGTTTGACTGTATATTCTGAACCTTAATAAGAAACAGAGACCAAACAGAGAACTGTGAACACTGAGAGAAGAAGTGTTCCTTACCATCCAGTGAGCTCCTGCCAGAAGCTGCTCAAAGTTTTCAAAGCCTGAAACACAGAGGGACACACACAGGACAGAGGTCAGAGGTCAGAGGTCATGTGACTGCAGGTGGTGACAAGAGTTCAGGATCTTTGTAAAGTGACAGTAAACTGATCAGAGAGAAAAACTCTCAATGAGAGATAAAGATGTTTTCTGTCAAAGACACAAACTGATTCACATGAATGATGAAAAACATGAAACATGTTCAAATCCATTTAGAGACAAATAAAAGTCAGAGCTGTGGTTTTAACCAGAGTCTGAGGAGGAGGATGGAAGAGCTTTATCTTCACCTCCTCCTCTGACACCTGCACACACCTGTCCCTCCATCTCACTGTTAACACCTCAGACAGAGGAAACTGTGTGAGCAGCAGCGCATGGTTCTGTCAGGTATCACAGAGCGAGGCTGGGAACACACCTGTTCACATCAGTCTCATCCATTAAACAGCATCAATCACTGATCAATACGCAGCTGTGGTCAGAGTGAAGGTTAGGACGTACCTATGTGCAGAGCGATGGACAGACCGATGGCTGACCACAGAGAGTAACGACCTCCAACCCACTGCAACATGACATCACACAGTCACTCCACCAATCCAATGACTTTCAAGGCTCCAGGACCTTGAGGTCAAAGTCAGTTCAAACCCTCTCAAACAGTTAGTGTCAGTTAGTGAAGGTTTAAACACCAAGAGTCATCTGCTTTACATGATACACACAAACACATCATCAGACAGACTTACATCCCAGAACTCAAACATGTTCGCTGTGTCGATGCCAAAATCCTTCACTTTGGCCTGAAGAGAGAAGGTGAAGAGGAGACGTTAGCTAACACACACAGATCACAGTGAACACACTGCTGTGTATCTGTTTCTCTTTTTCACTCATTCATTCAATCTGAAACCAGGAGATGATTCATGGATTCATGGACTGACAGGAAATGTTGATGTTTGGTTTTTGATCGTATCAGACATTTTACAGACCAAACCACTGATCCTGAAAGCTGCAGCTGTGATTACATCTAACTCAAACCAGAGCTGCAGTCGAGTCACTCAACCTCAAGTCATGAGTCCTGAGGATCGGGAGTCACGAGTCGTGGACCTGTGCTCCAACACTGACTCAAACAGACAAATACAGGATCAGAGTGTGTGGACTCTCCTTGTTTCTGAGGCTGAGAACCACAGGTCTGAGTCTGGTTCCTGGAAACATTAAAAAGGGTATTTCCTCTGGTGTGACTCTGCACAGAGCAGAGCTGTTCCTGCAGGGACTGATCTCCCTCAGCCTCTGAGCTGCTGATCAGCTGATGACAGAGGGGTTAGGGTTATCTGCTGAGGCTTTAATCAGTCAGAGGACGTTGAACTCACCGAGTTGGTGGACAGAGCCACGAAATGTTTGGCGACAGCAGATTTCTGTGGACGACAGGAGAAGAGAGAAGACATGAGGAGACTGAGAGACAGCGGCTCTGACCTGCAGCAACAAAAACAACTACACTACTGTGTTTCAGACTGAGACGTGTACAGACTGTCTGTCTGTCTGCCTGTCTGCCTGTCTGTCTGTCTCCCTGCCTGCCTGCCTGCCTGCCTGTCTGTCTGTCTGCCTGTCTGCCTGCCTGTCTGCCTGTCTGTCTGCCTGCCTGTCTGTCTGCCTGCCTGTCTGTCTGCCTGTCTGGTCGCTCTGCCTGTCTGCTCTGCCTGCCTGTCTGCCTGCCTGTCTGCCTGCCTGCCTGTCTGCCTGCCTGTCTGCTACCTGCCTGCTATCTGCCACCTGCCTTGCCTGTCTGCCTGCTGTGCCTGTCACAACACTGCCTGTCTGTCTGCCTGTCTGTCTGCCTGCCTGTCTGCCTGTATAACACTGCCTGCCTGTCTGCCTGCCTGTCCTGCCCCTTGCCTGTCTGCTTGCCTGTCTGTCTTACCTGCCACTGTCCTGTCTAATCTGCCTGCCTGTCTGTCACCAACACTGCCTGCTGCCTGCCTGTCTGTCTTATAACATAACACTGTCTGTCTGTCTGTCTGCCTGCCTTGTAATCTGCCTGTCTGCTTGCCTGCTTGTCTGTCTGCACTTAACACTGTCTGCATAGCCTGCCTGCTTATGCCTGTCTGCCTGCCTGTGAGCAATGCTGTATCTTAACATAACACTTAACACAATCTTAACGCCTTTCATCTGTCTGCCTGCCTGCCTGTCTG
>BRZM01000047.1:4892310-4918112 GCA_033238685.1 Lates japonicus
CTGCCTGCCTGTCTGCCTGCCTGTCTGTCTGCCTGCCTGCCTGTCTGTCTGCCTGTCTGCCTGCAGGCAGATCTCCATCCTGTCAGATCCACTCACATCTCTGGCTGTCTGCAGGAACCAGTCTCTGGCGGACTCTGCGTTGGTGATGGTCTCCTGGGTGGTGAACGTCTGTAAAAGGTGAAACGACACAGAGTGAGTCCAGAGGAGAAACTCAGACACATGGACAGAGAAAAGTGTGTGTGTGTGTGTGTGTGCTCGGACCTTGGAGGCGATGATGAAGAGCGTGGTCTCTGCGTTCAGCTGGGCCAGGGTCTTGGCCAGGTGAGTCCCGTCGATGTTGGAGACAAACCAAACGTTGGGTCCTCCGGCTGAGTACGGCTTCAGAGCCTCCGTCACCATCAGCGGGCCCTGAACGCAACACAACAGCACACAGTGACAGTGAGTCAACCTTAACGCTCCTGAAGGGTCTCAGTCAGCTGAACCTTGAACCTGTTTGAGCCTGTTGCATCAGAGCTTCTCATGTTCACAGTGACAACACTTCATCAGTGTTCACACTGCAGCTGCTACTGTTACACACTGATGATATGAACAGAGAACCCTGAACGTCTCAGACACGATTCACCAGCAGCTACTGTTTCCTCGGTTTTATGTCAGTAAACTCAGCTCCTGATAAACAATTCATTCATTAGAGACAATAATCAGCTGATTAATCATTCCTTATGGCCCAGTTTGTTTAATCTGACTTTATATTTTATTCATGTCACGTTTGTTTCTCCACAAACAGACGACGACTAAACTCTGACATCTGTGATTGTCTGTATGGTTTTATATCTGAGTATCATGAAGCTGCATTCTGTCATTCTGTCACATCTGAACAAACTCACAAACTCTCAGCTCTTTGACATGTTTGAAATCCTGATTTGATCCTGGTGTGTGGTGTGAGTCAGTATCAGAGGTGTAGTGTGTGTGTGTGTGTGTTTTCCTGCTCTGACATCAGTGATGTAGAAACCCGAGGTGGACTCTCACCAGGTCAGAGCCTCCGATGCCGATGTTCACCACTTCACTGATGCTTTTCCCACTGAAGCCTTTCCACTCTCCACTGCGCACTTTCTGTAAACACACCACACACAACAGAACACAGGCAGGGTTTAACATGTCCACACCACAAGGATAACACAACTGTACAATCACACACACACACACACACTCCATACGTACGTGACAGAAGCTCTTCATCTTGTCCAGAACCCTGTTCACCTCCGGCATCACGTCTTTACCGTCGACCATGATCGGCGTGTTGGAGCGATTACGCAGAGCGACGTGGAGCACAGCACGACCCTGGACACACACACACACACAGTTATTAGTGATCATTGATTTGAGTCTGATCAACAGTGAATCACCTGCAGCTGGATTCATTTTTCATTCATTCATTAAAACTAATAATAAACAGTAATGAGCTGAATATTCACTGAAACAGAGTCAATGAACAAACACCAGGAAGAAACTCAGTCAAACATTCAGTCAGACAGGATTCAAATATTCAGCTTTATAACTGTGATTAGTGATTGATTCGTTTTGATTGTAAATGTATCAGCTGACGAACTGATCTGATTCATTAAACCTGTTACATCTGTCTGTTTTCACTGATCAATATCAGTCTGCACAAACTGCAGAGTCACTGAGGACGCTGTTACACAACTACACTGCATCATGACCTCAGAGCGTGTGTGTGTGTGTGTGTGTGTCCAGTCACTGTGAGTCAGCAGCTCCTGAAAATCACTGCTGTTTGACTCTGTTGTTAATAAAGTTGAATTGAACTCTGAGGCTGAGGCTGAGGTGGTGAAACACCTGAGGCCTGATCCTCAAGTGTTTCACCACCTCCACCTGAACTGGATGCACAGTGATATGAAGCTAGCTAAACTTATCTTAGCTTAGCTTAGCTAAGCTTAGCTTAGAGCCCTGTATTGAGGGAAGTGAAGGCTCAGTGAGACTGAGACCTGCAGAGGTCCTGGATAAACACAGCGCAGTATGAATCTCTGCGTTTCCCTGTGTCCTGGTTGTTAATGTTCTGAGGCCCTGAACCAGCCCACAGACCAGGAGTTGAGAACCACGGCAGCAGATAAATGTGTGTTTGTGTACCTCGGTGAAGTTGATTTTCTCTCCAGAGAACATCTTCTCTCGGGCCTCCTCCACCCCCCTGGACTTGGCCTGTGAACGTCAGACAGTGAAACACAGTCAGCTCCTTATCTGTGGGTTTTTACTGCAACACACTGACAGAGTGAGGAAACTGCATTTCTTCACTGATGCTTCCTTTGTGCTGTGAGAGGAGGAAGTAGAGGTGGCATTGTGTTTCAGTGTGTTACCACATTCCCTCATGTTAACAGACGGCTGCAGCACGCAGTCTGAAGATTGGACCTTTCTCTTTCCAAACACACTGTCGTAACCTTCCTCTTTCACTGGAGACTTGAGCAACAGAGTAAAGATCAGAGCCTGTGTTCAGGCTGTGTTCAGTGTTGGCACCATGGCTCCTCTGTTTTTATACAGTGAACTTAAATCAGGTTTATTGTTGCTTATTGCCTGAGCTGTCTTCTCTGAGGACTTAGAGGTAGCTGAGAGCTCAGATTCAATGAGAAACCTTCCTGACACAGATTCAAACTGCAGACTTTCCCTTTTCATTCAGCTGAGAGAGGAAATGCTGCAGACTGGTGGACTTCTGTTTCTGTCGGTTTCTCTTTAAAAAACAAAGAGTTCAACTCTGAACTCCTGATTTCATGATGAAGAAAACAAGAGTCAAAGAAGAAGGAAGGAGGAGAGGAAAGACCTCATGAAACACAGCACTGTAACCTTACAGTTATGGTGACAGCTCCTCTGACTCTGAAATAAAAATGTCCTCAGCATGTTCACCTCAGGAGACGGCTCCTGTCTGTGGAGCAGCAGCAGGTGAATGATCACTGTGAACTGATCACAGTCAGGAGTCAAAGATGAGCACAATGTCCTCACTAAGTAACGGACTTGACGTGATGGACTTTATCTTTTGGTCTACCTGTACAGGTGTTGTTTCTGTGACGTCTCACAGTCTGAGTCCACATCTGCCGTCAGTGAATGTGTTTTATTATCTGATTCATCACTGCACAGACTGAGCTCTGTTCTGCTTCCTGGTTCTTTAATCATCTAAAATGTGCACCTCTTGCAGCTCCTGACATGTTCAGACTCCTCTGCTCCTCCTGAGAGTCACCTGAGAGAAGTTACCTGAGGACACAGGTGAGCTGAAGCTGAGAGAACTGATCAAATAATTCTCCTCTTTGTCCTGAAAGTAGCTGGACCAGTCAGATTTACCTGCTCTGATAAAAACCAGCCCATCAGACCTCACCTGTACACCCCACCCCCACCCCCACCCCCAGCTGCATGTGAACAGGTGTCGCAGCTGATTAACATCTGGCAGGACAAGGAGCATCGGTCTAGGTACAGAGACTGGATTTAGGAGCAGCTCAGGCGGTGTTACGATGAGCCGAGGAGCTTAAGGTTGATTAGAGACGACAGATACACAGAGCTCTTTCAAAATAAAAGCCCGTGCAGGAGGCGTCACGTTACCATGTGGCGAGCAGCATGGACATCACTTCCTGGATTTGATGAGGTTCTTGGGAGTAGTCCAGCAGGATATACCATCATCTGTCTCCAGAGTGGTGCTGTCCAACACAGACACATTTAACTATTGCACAGGAAAATATAATCAATCACATCAATGTACCGACAGGAAGTCCAAAACACGTCTCCAGCTCCTGTATCGGCTGACAGACGGACAGGTCTGACTGACAGTCTGACTATCTGACAATTGGTCTGACTGACTGACAGACAGTCTGACTGTCTGATGAACAGTCTGACTGACAGACAGACAGAGTCTGACAGACAGAGTCTGACTGACAGACTGACAGAGTCTGACTGACAGACGGTCTGACTGATGACTGACAGACCGGCGGCAGACGGTCTGACTGACGAGCAGACTGACTGACTGACTTCGGTCTGACTGACTGACGGAACAGTCTGACTGACGGCAGACTGACTGACGGCAGTCCTGACTGACGGCAGACAGTCTGATGTCACGACAGACAGTCTGACTGACAGACGAACAGAGTCTGACAGACAGAGTCTGACTGACGAACTGACTGACTGACGGTCTGACTGACTGACGAACGGTCTGACCTGACTGACGACAGACGGCTGACGGCAGTCTGACGGCTTGACTGACGGTCTGACTGACGGCTGACAGACTGACTGACTGACGGTCTGACTGGCAGACAGACGGTCTGACTGGCAGACAGATGATCTTCTCCATCACTCCTCTCACACTCTGTTCATTTCTGACTGAATTCTTAATTTCTTTTAACTTCACATTTTCTAAAATAATGCTGTATCATCAAAATAACCACATCGCTGCAGTATCTGAGGTACAGTACACACAGTACTGTGTGCTGTTATATACAACATATATACTGCCTGTTTGCTCCCTAGTTAGCTCCAGACACAATAAAACCTTTTGTTTATCATAAACTCCTGTTGCACTGCTAGCAACAATAACAATAATAATAATAATAATAATAATAATAACAATAATAACAATAATAATAATAATAATAACAATAATGATAATAACAACAACAATAATAATAACAATAATAACAACAATAATAATAATAATAACAATAATAACAATAATAATAATAATAATAACAATAATAATAATAATAATAATAATAACTAATAATAATAATAATAATAATAATAATAACAGTAATAATAATAACAATATTAACAATAATAATAATAATAATAATAACAATAATAATAACAATAATATAATAATAATAATAATAATAACAATAATAATAATAATAACAATAATATTAACAATATTATAATAATAATAATAATAACAATAATAATAATAATAATAATAACAATAATAATAATAATAATAACAATAATAATAACAATAATAACAATAATAATAATAATAATAATAACAATAATAATAATAATAAACAATAACAATAATAATAATAATAACAATAATAATAATAATAACAATAATAACAACAACAATAATAATAATAATAATAATAATAATAATAACAATAATAATAATAATGTATTTGGCTTATTATTGGAAGCTTGTGTCTCGGATGAACTGTCGGTGCCATCTTCATCTATCCACCAGCATCAGTACTATCACTGGTAGTACTACCGTACTGTAGTACTATAATGCTGTAGTACTGTAGTATTTTGGTGGAAGTGTTCCCCGGGGCTCGGTGGGACAGGATGTCGGATCGCACGTACTCACCGTGACTCAAACCAGACAGAGATCCGCCTCCAGCCGGACTCCCTCTCTGTCACCGAGAGTTCTGTTACAACCAGCGGCTGCTGGTTTCTGCTCAAGACCGGAGAGTTACCGGAGAGTTAACCAGGCCGTTTCACGTTAACTCCGTGTCTGATTTTACTAATATGAACTTGCTGCTTCCATTATCAGACACTGCACCAACAAGTTGCACTTTCTGTTGCTTTCAATGCTTCAGTTAGCCTATTTGCAACCTGGTTAAACACCGTCTCTGACACATAGCAAACATTATAAACAGTGAAGAAACAGACGGTTTAAAAAGCGGGGAATGTCACCGGGAACAGATTAAAACTCCACCAGGTTTTAAACGGTGTTATGATTTAATCACCGCGTTAATTAAATTTAGCTGGCGTAGCCTCGTTGTTAGCATTCATCAGAGGAAACACGAGCAGACGACACGAATAAAAAGGTTCATTATCATTCACGCAGCCCGGTTTAATATTTTACCTTCAGGAAAATTAACGGACACACGGAAATCAGACCGGGTAACGAGGCTGTCCGATAATGGATGCTGCAGCGTTAGCATGTCAGCTAACACTAGCAACGTTATCTAACCGACCGTCGGTTGTTTAACAGATTAAGGACAGACAAGTGAGGTCTGTATTTGACGGAGTGAGGGCAGGTGAGAACATTAAAGAACCCGTTTCCGGTTGAAAACTACGGAACACCGAGAGGAGCCGATGACCTTCATACAGGCGGAGGATCAGGAACCCGCCGCCGAACACGGAAACACACCGAGGACCACGTTTACCTGATCGCGCATACCAGTCAACTCATCGATGATCAGTTAATACCTGATGATCAGTGACATAGGACAGATGTTACAGCTGTGGTTTACAGAGGTCAGCAGGAGGCCGCGATAAGGTCCTCCTCCTCCTTCATCACTGACCGACCTGTTTTATTTAACCCGGACTGGACTAGACGGACTCTGGACTCTGGTTCCACCTGAAGCTACTGAATCTGTCCTTGTCTCCGTCAGACATGTCCCTCATGTTCAGGCCCCGGCGTTAGCCTTGTACCACTAACCAGCTTCTGGTAGTTCCGGGTCTCGTTGAAAATTCAGGGCCATGGTGGCGGATCAGGCGGTTCTGGTGGTCTGGTGGTTCTGTTCTGGTTCTTGGCGGCCCCCGGTGTGACTCCGACCTCAGCAGTGGTGGACTGGTCCCGGTGAGGAGGTGTGGAGGAAGATGAAGGAACATACAGGCCAGCTTACAGTCACAGCAGTCTGCCAATCACAGCAGGCCTCCCCGCCTCGAGCTAACCCCGCCCCTGAGCCAGTACCACAGGGCTGGATCTTATGGACTGATTCCATCCAGAATAAGAATGGGATTGCTCTGTAAAGTGAGAAAGCATTTTAAACCCCTCCGTCTCCAGCTCTGTGAACCTGCCTCACACACCTGCACGCATCAGAACTCACCTGTAACCACCTTCACATCAGGTCTGGACCTGACACCTGACTATCAGACCCAGACCAGGAGGCTGACCAGTCCTGAGCTAGGCTCAACAACAAACTAACTCATGATACAAATACAATGAAGCAGTGAAGATTCAGGATCATCCTGGACCCGATCAGACCTGCAGGTTCATACCACACACAGACAGGTGGATTTAACTGGAACACCTGAGTCACAGTTTAAACTGGGACTTTTTCATTGTTTTTAAATTCATTAAGCAGAGATAATGTTGACTGGTAGCCCAGAGTTCACTGTATGAGGTCCACACAGGTGAATGAACTCCTGAGCAGAATTGAGACATGACCGTCTGAGACCTCTTCCAACAGGTTCGTCCAGAGAAACAGAGTCTGGACACTTTCACTGTTTCTTGTGTAAATTATAATCTTGAAATCTGGTTTCATAGTGTCTCTGTGGGTTAAACTGTTCACTCAGGTCAGACCTGTTTTGACCTGTGTGTAACAATAATAATGTGGTGAGAGCAGACTCAGTCTAATAGACAACTGTTTATTTGTTGCTCTTAATAAAAAGCTCAAGTTGACTATGGGAGGGCCCACAGAGGACGCCATGCTGCGTTCAAAGACAAAACCTGTGGTTTGTTGTGTTAAAAAGAAACTGGAAGGCGAAAGCAAACACCTCCTCCTGCTCCTCTCCTCACATCATCAACCTATTGACCCTCTCTCTCCCAGCATCATGTAGTGTCGTCTGTATCTTTGTACAACACGGTCAAACCCCACCTAAGGAACTGAAGGCTTCCTGTAAATACCCCCAGTCTTTTCAATGGAACACTACTTCTGTTTCAGTGGCTCTAAAACTAAATCAAACTGAAATATAGCTTGAACAAACATGGAGAGAAAATCTGGTTATTTTCAAATGGGAGGGGCCACATGCTGACGAGCCCCGGTGTGTGTGTTAGTTTGTGGGTCACAGTAACAACTTTTTCCTTTACAAAAGTAACCAGAAATAATGACACAGTTTTAAAGGAGCAGTCCAACATTTTTCTGAAGGAGTCAGATGTTCAGTCTGATCTCACATCTCCTGGTTCCTCCTCTGGTTAACAGTTACATCTTCTTATAACTTTAAGGACTGCTTCAGTGCAGGTTCATTTCTGTTCCTAATCAATCGATCGACTGATCGCTGCAGTTTTTGTCTTCAAGCTTCAGTATCTGTTCAGATTAACATGTTAGAGCATGTTTGTTGACTCAGTTAGGTGGAGTTAGAGGAGCTGGCAGGTGGATGTTGGTTCTTTTAGACAAAGCTAAGCTAAGCTAGCTGTTTCCCTCTGTTCTCAGTCTTTGTGCTAAGCTAAGCTAACAGCTGCTGTAGCTTCATATTAACAGACATGAGCGGGATCAGCCTGAACATGTGACATCCACGTACCAGTAAAATCACCACAGACTAACACATACACACTGAACCTGGATCTCTGAGGACCTGGACTGAGGCTCCTCTGAGGTCTCTGTGGAGCCTCGACACCCAAAGAGTTGAGAACCACTGCTGTGATCAGTTCACTCAACAACCATGTGAAAAGTTTCCAGAAATCAAAGGAAAAGAAAAACCTTGTGTCCTGGATCAGAGCTCCAGATCAGTTTGAACACATCAAGAAAGTCTGAAGATTCAAACATCTGTTTATCAGAGACCAGACGTCTGGAGCATCAGAACAGACTCTGATCAGCTTCATCAATAACCAATCAATAAAAAAGGCTCAGAGTTAATTCACCAGTTTAGATTTCAATGATGCATCATGAAAAGCTGTGTGTTTACAAGAACTGATGAAAGGTTTTAAATCTGTTTTCAGATGAACTTTGACCTTTAACAGTGACTGTTCACTTCTATAAATCACTTTCTTACATTCAATAAAGCATCATTTAAAAGGTTGTTTGTCTGTGTGAACTGGTTCTGACTGAACAGTGTCTCAGGTTCCCTCAGATCTCACGTCTTTAACATCAGCACAGTAAAACAGCAGCGCGTCTCCTGTTTAATGTCTCTAATCTTTGCTGTGACGTTAGCAGTTATTCTCTGACTCTAATCAAGAAAAATAATGTCCTCTACATTTCCTGAGCACTGTTATGTACTTTAAAGGTAGCTTTGCTTTGTCTTTATTCTGTGTTAACAGGAACACACCTGTGTCGATAAAGTTTCTGTTTTAGCCTGTTCTCCTGGGGGGGGGGGTGGGGGGATAGTTAGTTAGTTAGTAAATGAACAAAGTGCAACTCTTTCCACTTCCTGTCAGATTCAGTCTCAACTCATCAGACCTCATTCATTCATTAGTTACCTCAAAAAGAAGTCAGAGTATTGCTAAGAAACTATGTTGCTACACCCAGACAGCTAGCTCGATTCTCTAGTCTCTTATTGTCTACTTATAGTCCAGGTCCAGGTCCAGGTCCAGGTCCTGTGCAGTGCTGCGGGACTACGTTAGTGGCTTCAGGCTGAGATTTAAAGGTGACTGTGGAGTTTCACAGGAACAGACCAGGTTTGTGTTCATGGAGAAATTAGTGTGTTTTTAACGAAGCAGCCCAACTAACGACTACACACAGACTGTAAGACTGAGTAATAATAATAATAATAATAATGAAGAACAGCGCCATCACCTTCAGCTGCTGAAGATTTCAAGTGTCTGAATTAAAACACAAATAAAGTCTCATGTGTTTGATTTCATGTCTGAGTTTAATGAGTCACAGTTCAAACTAAACCACAGGAAATAAACCTGGATTAACTTCAGCTTTACTGAATAACTCATGAAGTTCTTCAGTTTCTTTCTTCCTCATGAGAAGTGCAGTCAGAGCAGCAGCAGGTGAGTGCTGCTCCCTGCTGGACAACAAACACCTCTGCACTCTGGGTTCATGTTCTTTAAATAATCCTCCTTTAACATGATTTATGACTCATTAGATTCAGACATGAAGACAGAGCTGCAGCTGCATTATTCTGTTATTTACATTATGAATGAATGTGCTCATTGTTTAATCATTTAGTCAATGAATCATCAATAACAGTCCCTCAGCTCTTCACAGAGTGTGACGTCTTCAGAACAAGAACATTTAGTTTATTTAGAGAAACAGGAAATCCTCTCGTTTGTTGCCAATGATTTCTCTGAGCTGATGACCGGTTCAGGCTCTGCATTCGACTTCAGCAGTTTCAGTTCAGACAGTTGAAATCTGGCCTCTCTGCTGAAAGCTAAGTGAATATAGAGTGTAGCCCTCGTCTGTGGAGATCAAACTGCGTCTCTAACTAACTGTAACCACACAAGCAGCAGCAGCCTGTGAACGAAGGAATAAAAAGAGAGAAAGAAAACAACTGAACTTTGACCTATGATCCATCTGCCTCCCAGACCGAGTTCACTCAGAGACTGGGAGTAAAAGCTACCAGAGAAACCAGCAGACGACTACGACCTGCTCCTACACTACTGTTAGGACGAGACACAGACTGGAGGAGAAGAGCTGAAACTGATCAATATTCTCATCAATTAATCTGACAATTACTTTCTAGATGAATCGTTTGCTTTATAAAACATCAGAAATCTGGAAAATGATTCTGTAAGAGAGAAAACTCACATTTAACACCTGGAGACAACAAATGTTGAGTTTTTTTGCTTCAGAAATGATTCAACGATTAATCGATTCTGAAAATAGCTGCAGATTAATTTCGTTTCAGCTCCGGTGTGATATCAAAGCTACACACGAGTAAACACTTGATGATCGACGGGGAGAGAAAAAGGAAGCTGCAGGTGAAAGGTGAACAGAGAGAGATGGTGATGGGCTGACGACAGAACGGGATCAGAGTCTATGTCATAGTAGAAAAATACATGTTAGAAAGGTGTGAGTGACCCTGTGGCCTGTTTTGGTGCTGAAGTTACAGGATATATGAACCCACCTCCCCAGATAAAGCTATGTCAGTGAGCATCACAGTAACTCATGTGGACGACCCTCGACAGCTAACAAAAGATTATCAAATACAGGTTTAGGGGCGGGGCCGGGCAGGTAGTTCATCAACCAAAGAAAAAACATGTACACAGAATTATTTCAGCCACCTGGAAATTAACTTGTATGGATCTGGAATTTGTTTTGTGATAAACTGCAATGTTGTTGTTTCCACCGTTGAACCATGTGGAAAGTTAAGTTGCATTCAAGCAGTCTACCCCAGTGCTGGTGACAAATATACAACTAGTAGACAATCTTCATTATTTTAGTCGACAAACTATCTGTTTCCGTTTGTGTGTGAAGAAGTTCCACCTCTGTGCAGAATCTTCCTCCCACTGGGACTACGCAGCCACTTTGTTGTCCTTCTGGAACAAAGGGCAAAAACAAAACACACATTTACAATTAAACGCACATGTCCACACACAGACTGAGACGTCTTCACACAGGTGTGCACGAACAACAGCATCATCTGATCTTCTCAAATATAAACACAGTCTCATTATATTACCCTGTATGCTGATAAGTCGGCGAATTCCCGCCCGGCCTGGTTTCCTCTGTATCCTCCTCTGAAGCCCCCGCCTCCCTGTGGCGGCCCAAACGACCCTCGGCTGGCCGCACGCCCCCGACCTCCGCGGAAGCCCATGCCACCACGCCCGCGGTAACCCCCCCGGCCTCGGCTCTGACGCAGAGGGATACCGAACGTCTCGGCGTTCATCCTCCTCTCCTCTGCCCAGGTCTGCCTCCGCTCCCTGCAGCAGGAGGAAACACAGGAGTTCAGATACAATGTCCTAACTCCACACCTGAGGAGTCTACACCTGAGGAGTCTACACCTGTCCACCGTCGAGACAAACACTCACCGTGGGAAAGCTGAGCCTCCAGACTTGTCATTAGCTTTCCTGAAGAACAGAAAAGACAAACAGTCACTGACTGAAACATCTTTATCATGTCAGGGCAGTGGGAGGAGGTGGAGGAGGAGGTGGAGGTGGACTGGTACCTGGTGTCGTCACAGGAGATGTTGTCGAAGAAGGACTTGGACTTGTCGTAGTAGCATTTGGGGCCCAGCGGGTCACACTCGTCGTCAGCGTTCCCCTCACTGTTCTGAGTCTCCACGCCGGAGTCGCCTTTATCCTCTCCGTTCACCGTCTTCTCTGACTTCTCCGTCTTGTCGTCTGAGTGGGAGGAGAAACAGCAGCTCAGGGTTCGGCTCCACAGACAAACACAGCTGAGACTCAGAGACTGAGCAGGAAAACAGCAGAACCTTTCAGCTTCAGCTTGCTCTGAAACTCCCGGTCGATCTCCTCCTTGTTGAACTGGGCGTTGGCGCTCTCAAAGTCAAAGTCCTTCTCGAACTTCATGGGTCCGTCTCGGCGAACGTTGAAGCGCCCTCTGCCGCGGTGTCCGCCCCCTCGCCCGCGGCGGTTAGCCGGTGCACCGGCAGCTGCTGGATCACAGGAGACGACGACACGTTAGCTGTCATAACAAACAGGTCTGAGGAGGTGGAGCAGAGCAAAACAAAAACCACATGGCAACACATGAGCAAACGTCCACGATGGTGGAGGAGGTCTCAGTCTTTCAGGATGAGTTAGCAAAGAGCCAAGTGCAGGAAACAGCTTGGCTGCAGGTTAGCTTCAAACAGTCACATCAAACATGGAGTGTAATCACCAGCACACAGGGAGCATTCTCTGCTATTCACTGAGTGTCATCGTCTGACTCCATTGACATGAAGAGCATGTCAACCTGCACACACCAGCAGCAGCAAAGAAAAACAGGTCAGAGGGCGATGATGGAGCGGCTCTGAGGATGAGTGCATGGGCTCCACTGTCCAAAAGGAAAGCTTGACAGGCATGCAGAGTCTGATGGGCTGTTGATGGTTTCAGAGCAGAGGGGGGGTGGAGGGTGGAGGGTGGGGGGGTTAACCTGTGGAACGTTTACTGGTATCCCTGCCTTCACCTCGCGCCTGCTCAGAGTCTGGTTTGGGGACTTTGTGGACGTCTGTGCCTGGAACAGCAGAGTCTTTTAGTCTTCCAACACAACGTCAACAGTGAAGAGAAAACAGCCCTGACGGCTCTGATCTCCTACCTTCACACACACCAACAACAACGCTTTCAAAAGTGGGACCTCTGCAACAAAACGTTAACAGATGACACAGAGTGGAAATGACGTTTACTACAGGACTGTGGAGTCACTGAGCCTCAGTCTTCAGCAGGACAGACGCTCTGAGCACAGAGAGGCAGAGAGACGAGCACTGATCGGATTTAAACCACAGCAGGAACTTCACCTTCCTCTACTGTGTCACATGATCAACTGAAAGGATTTTAAACTGTGGACAGAGGAATTATTTCCCCAGTGTAGTTCTAGCTGCGGTGGGTAATGAGGACTACAGAGACCATCATCCTTTGCTCTCCACTCGCTCCCTCGTCGGAGGTGAGAGAGAACAGAACAGGGGAGAGAGGTGTGTGTGTGTGGACAGCTGATAGCAGCAGTCAGACTGAATAAAGGTAAATCCATCTGAATCTGTTGAGCAGACATAAAGTCTGTCAGTGTTATGGATGTGTAGAGTCAGTGAACTCTCCTGACTCAGCACAGGTCTATTTACTGTATCACTGCTACATTCTCACCGATGATGTTTACAGGTTACTGAGGAAAACACTGTCGAAATGATTCTGACCAGTGTTTCTACAGAGTGTAACTCCTGTGCTGTGGGGCGTCTGTGTCTGTGCTCAGTGACACGGTGCTGAGGACTGAGGCTCAGATGAACCAGCAGCACAGATCCGAGTGCTGCTCTGTGGCCTGAGGTCTCACCTGAGTGGCTAAAGATAGAGTGGGTAAGCCCTGCAGTGGGAGCCCTATCTACAGCAGTGATGTGAGAGGCGGAGATGGTTCGGGGTGCAGACCAGCCCTGGCTGCTGCGGCCTCCCCTGACCGTCTCACCCCTCCGCACGTCCACGCCGTCCTGGTGCTGGACCTTCTGGCCGCTCTGCCCGGCGACGGGAGGGGCCGCACGCCCGTGGGTGGGGCTCCTGCGTCCGAGGCCGGGGGCCGGAGCTGTAGCGGTGGCGGCGGTCGGGGCCGACGGCGGGGCCTGGATCACCTGCTCCAGGGTGGGGCTCTTCCTCAGAGGGTCCAGGCTGGGGCTGCTGCGGCCTGAAAGGAAACCAGGACAGAGGTCGGGATTAGCGGATCACATGGCTCCAAACGCTCAGACCACATGAGCCCGGACACCAACAGCACCCAGAGACAGACATGCTGTTTAAAGCAGGAGCTGAACCTCAGGAGCGTTCACACCTGACACGTCTGGACATTCAGCCTGGTTTGTCTGAGCTGGAGCAAAGATCCAACCAATCAAACTAAAGGACGTCTCCAGTTCAAGTTCCATGAACATTTACTGCACGTTTTAATGCAGTTCACAGACAGAGGTCAAACTACATTTTCATTTACTTTGATTTTTGTTTGTGGTGTTTTATATTGAAAACATCACAACAGGTGGACACACACTGTGTGTGTCTGCTGTTTGTCTGTGGTGACGACGTCGTGATCAAAAATCAGCTGCAACTAACGATTGTTCACCAAAGACTAATTAATTGTAACTAACTGATCATTTGACTAAATTTACATGCTCACTCTCTTGGTTTTTTTTTTTTTTTATCTTTCTCTTTATTGATTATTTGTAATCATTTTAGAAAGTTCTTTTTATCAGATTTTATTCTGAATTGTACCTCCTCTGTTCTTTTTTCCCTCCAAAACTGCTGGATCATTTTTAACTGTTTTGTTTTTGTTTGTCTTGTAGAGCACTATAGAAATAAAGTTTATTATTATTATTATAACTGCTGTATCTCAACAAGATCAACATCTGCCCCATCCATCTGATCATCAGCTGTGTATGAGATGACTCTGTAACCATGGTAACATGAAGAGGAGTTTAAATCTGGTCCAAACTCTTGATTACTGTTTGATTTTTTTAAAGTTACAGAGCATCAACATGTGAGGATAATTCTTAACATCAGTTTTTTAATATGAGATTAGTTCACACAGCTAAAACTCATTTCAAGTCATTTCATCCTGAGCAGAAAAACATAAACCAACACATCAGGTTCATTTCTTGTGTGGGTCCATGCAGCTGCTGAAACTGAGACTAAACCGTCCAACCAGAGAGTCCTGTCTGGATAACCACAGCAGATCTTTCTTTTCTTTGGTCTGGACTAAAGGAAGTGAACACCAGGACTACAGGTGTGAAAGCAGCCTCAGTTAGACTCAACAGACTCAGCTCAGAGTGTGAGGCCTGAGGCTGTCGGGCAGGAAACTGATTGAACAGGACATGCAGGTTACAGAGGAGCATTCAGCATGAGGAAACTCAGAGGATGAAACTCACTGCCATGCAGCTTCTGCTACTGGACCTGTTTCTAAAGATGGATGTCATGTCTACTCTCTCATTACAGAACAGAAATTGTCTGATCATTTAAACATGAGGAAAGAACCCAGAGAATCTCTGGACTCTAACAGACCCTGGTCTAACTGAGGTCATTTAGTTCCACCCAGAGGTGAGTCAACACACACATCTGTCATTTCCTCTTCCAGCGGCTTCCTGCAGGTTTTTACCTTCTGTTACAAGGGTACCCAGAGACCGCGAGTCAGGGGGGAGAGCAGAGCCAATAGCACTGCTCTGAGACTGGGTGGAGGCTGTGCTCGTGTCGCTCACAAAGGAGGGCACTGATCGTCCTGTATGGGGAGGAACAGAGTATTGAGGCCAACAACACTCAGTGTGTTGATGTGCAGCAACTGTCTGAGAGGTGGAGTCAGAGAGACGTCCAGGGCCGAGCCGATCACCTGACACCACCACACTGCACCTTGAACCTGAGGCTGTGATGATGATTCAATAAACACTTTACACACAATCAGGACATAAAGTGCACTGATTCTTAATGATGTGGCTGAGACAGAAACAGGAAACTGTTTGTTCTATAAAATAACACGTGAATGTCTCATAAAGCCCAGAGTGTCTTTAGATATGAAAATATTTATTTCACTCTCACAGACGAGAAAGAAAAGATCCATAATTAAAACAGTTGCTGATCTCTACTGATCGACTAATTGATTCATTTTTCAGCTTTAACAGCTGCTCTGCTGTTTATACCATTACATCCACTGACCCTCAGTGAAGCTTCAGTCAAACTGTTTTATTTAAACTTTACATCAGTCTTCTGTGATCGGCACAGCCCTGGTCACACCTGTGTGTGCACCTGTCGAGGAGGAGGGTGAAGGCCTCCACTGAAGCCACAAATCAGCCTCTCCTCAGTTTCTGTGGCATGATTTCTGTAGTCCAGGGGCCATGGTCAGACCCTGAACCCTTGGATGTCATGCCCACCTCAGTCCCTGCTCCCACTGTCTGTTAAAGTCAAAGCTCGTGAGCCTACCGACACCGACGGGTCCAAACTGAGGGGAAACCAGGGGGCTGGTGCTGAACTGGTTGTAGGCGGGAACCGGGGCCCGGTTGAAGAGTCCGTAGGAACCAGCAGACTGGAACGGGGTCGGGGCGGCAGCAGCAGAGGACGAGGAGCTGGAGCACATGGACGACTGAGGAGGAAGAGGAGGAGGAGGACAGGTGGTTAATGTCACACTGAGGACCACAGGAGAGTCAAACACCACAGCGTGGTCTCATACCTGGACGATGGCAGGGTCCTGAGGAAGAGAGCATGGTGGTTTGGGCGGCTCACACACGGTCAGGTCCTTAATGTCGCTGCCTCTGAAGATGATGTACTCAAAGGTGTCGTCTCGAGGAGGGATGGGTCTGTCGGTGGGACGGTCCTCTGTGCCGAAGGACCGAACTGTGGAGGAAGAAACAGCTTCCGGTCAGGATCACAGGTCAAGGTCGACTGACTCCTCACCAAGCAGAAAATTAAACCTCATAATCTGACTTTAACCCAAACATTTTTCAGTGAATAGTGAAACTGTTATAATTTTCACCAACACAGGGTGACGTGTTCAGTGTTGTTTAGTCTTAGTCAGGTCCAAAACTACAAAGATATTCAGTTTAATATCATAAAGAAAAGCATCAAACTGTGACATCAAAAATCTGGAACCAGAGAATATTAAAAAAAAAAAAACATTTCTAATTTAATTGTAATTAATTTTCACCAAACTGAGGCTGTATACAGTTTTAAAAAGGATGAATTAATGAAGCACATCGTATCTCTGTCGTTTGTTATGTCCTCAGTAAATCTTTTGTTTCACATTTTTAAATTTTATTTCAGGGTCTCTGCAGGTTCACCAGATATGTTTAATACACATAATGTAATATCTGGTTCTCACAGTAATAAATGTAATTATGTTAAAGTATGTCACAGTTGTTTATAACAATGTTCTATTAATACCACTAATTTAATCAATAATGAAAGCCGGAGCCGGTGGTCTGCACACAGGTGAGTACTTCACGGTCACACCTGGCTGCTGCGCCAGATAAACTCCTGCTGACGTTTCATTAATAGTTCGGCGTCATAATCTGTTGTTGGTGAACAGGTGAGGTGACTGCGCACTAAGTGACGTCACAGGTTCAGGATGCCAGGCGGCAGGTGAAACCCGACTGAAACCTGTCCGTAAACATTACATAAACATTTTCATTTCCAGTTTGAAGTTAGTGACATTTAACCGCACCTTACCGCCATGCTAACGTTAGCTGACTCACGTTACACACACAGGTTAATATTTATCTGCCCACGTACAATTAAATGTGATTTAGACTGAGCCGAATTAAGTCTTTAAGAGGCTGTTTTCACTCTGTAATGTTTCGCCTCTGCAGACTCTCCGTCTGGCCGAGGTACAGATGCTGTTAGCCGGACTGACGCATCTCACTGTGCCGCTTCGGCTGTTATCATGTTAGCTTACGTTAGCAGGCTAATGTTAGCCTCCTAGCTAACATTATTAATCTGTTTTGGTTGAAACCTGCGGGCCGATTAACATCATCCGCCTGAAGCTGAGTCACGTTTAACCCTTCAGTATGAACAGTGAGCACAGGCTCTCCACCCCCGCAGTAACCGGAGCGGGCCGGTGCCGCAGCAGCAGCCGGGAGCAGCGTCACCTTTAGCCAGTGCGACGGTGGAGTTCTCCGTGTCGATGGTGTACAGGATCCCTTCATAGCGGATCGCGGCCTTCGAAACGAGGCTGATTTTGCTGCCGAGGTAGGGCGTCCCACCGCTCATGGTGTCTCCTACAGCTGGACAGTCCTCACGGGGAACAGAACGGTCGGTTCCTCCGAACCGTGTGGTCAGCAGTACTGATTAAACGCCAAATGTCTCAGATAGTGCTCGTCCTGGGGCTCTGTGTTCCCCGCTACAACATGGCCACCTCCTCCTCCATCGGATGGCTCTGAGCGCGGGGGCTAACGGGAACTCATAATCTCGCGGGTTTACGCTGCGCCGCGAAGTCTAGATCTGTGCAGGTTAGAAGAGAAAACACAGGCCCCGTGTTGACTGAGGAAACATCACTTCATAACATTACAGTGTCCCACACAGACTCTCACTGTCCACTGCCTTTATCCATCCGTCCATTATCTACACCGCCTCTCTGTTAAGGGTCGCGGGGGGCTGGAGCCTGTCCCAGCTGATACTGGGTGAGAGACACACCCTGTACAGGATCACCAGTACTGCTGCCTTCATGACTCTGGTTGTGTCTCTTTGTCATGTTTTGCGTGTTTATCAGCTCTAAACTTCTCTCATGGTTTCATTTAAATAACTGAGTCCAAAGAGACAGAATGATCCTTTAATTCACTAAAAATCAACAATCAGAGTGAAGTCTGAAAACAGAGCCCAGATCAGTGAGTCTGTGTTTCTTCCTCTTTCTCATGAATCACGTGACGACTCCTCAGATTTATCTGGTGGCCCTTTGGAGGGGCTCGACCCACAGGCTGGGAACCAGTGGACTAAACAGTCTGACTGTATCTGACAGAGTTAAAAACAGCTCCACCTGCACATTCATACAAAAGTTATTCAGTCACTGGGACAAAACAAGTACTTTAATGTTTGATACTTTAAATATATTTAGCTCATAATACTCCAGTGATTTTGCTTAAGGAGGATTTTAAAAGCAGGACTTTTACTTGTAATGGATTATTAACAGTGTTAATACTGTTAATAAGTTCATATTGGGTGAAATGAAGTGAAGAATCTGAGTTCTTCTCATGTTACTGAGGATGTGACAGGAAGGTGGGCTCAGTGGTGACTGAATTTAACAAAATAAAAGACTCATCATTATTAAAATGTATTGGCTGAAAGAAATCTTCTTGTCCCCCAGAAATGTGTCCTCCCCTCGAGGAACAATATATAATATATATAAATAATATACAATAAATATAATTTAAGAGAATATATATATAAACATACGTGAATAAAACATGGACAAACATGGAGTCTCATATTTATTAGTTTATTAGTTATTAATTACACCTGTAACCTGTAGCTGTGTGTAAAGGCAGTTTCTGTAGAGCTGTACCTGCAGCACACACTTGAGCTCCGCCACAGAAAATCTATCTGTTCTGTTTCTATGCTCGAAAACCAGCCGGATCCTCGGCGCATGCGTACATTCTAAAATACGATTTGCACAACGGTCCGACATCAAAGATGGCGGGAGCCTCCGACCCACTGGAGGACATGCTCTTCACTGAGGTGGATGAGAAAGCCGTTAGCGACTTGGTGGGCTCTCTGGAATCTCAACTGGGCGACAGAAAGACTCCCGCCGCTTCGTATTCCGACGGGAAACGGGAGGCAGCTCCGGCCGCCGCGGGGCAGTTCTCAGGGAAAGTGCGCGATCAAGTGGGGTCTGTGGAGCCGCAACAAGGGCATCCGAAAGCGGGGTTAACCCAGGAACCCGGCGCTAATGAGCCGCTCTCCGGTCAAACCCTCTCCTCCTCTACCTCCTCCGTCGCCGCCGGGGCCGTAATCACCGCCGGAGCCGGGCTGCAAACAGTTGGAGCAGCTCCCCCGACTGCTTCCCCCGGACCGGGACCCGTAACTTTGCCCACTCAGCCCGCCGCTGCTAGCTTCCACCGGGCGGCTGTCCTGGGTCCGAGCGCGGCTCCCAGCTCCTCCATCGCCCCCGCGGCGGAGCCGATCGGGACCGGGTCTCCCGGACTGCAGAGTTTAAACGGAAACGGCGGAGCTGTAAAGTTGGTGAACTCGCCCGCGGTCCCTCCACCAGCCGGGGCCAGCACTGTTATAAGTACTGTCAGTGCCGGGGGGTCCGCTATCATCGCCTCCATGGCTTCACAGCCGAACTTCCCGGTACCTCAGTCCTCCGTGGCGTCTCCCGCCGTGGCTCTGCAGAGACACCCGAGCCCGGTGGCCAGCGTCGCCCAGAACGGGGTAGACCCTAAGGGTGGCCAGCTGGTGACCCAGGGTGCCCCCTCCCCATCAGCCTCCACCTCTCAGGTCATGAACCACAGCAACCCTCTGATGCACACCAAGATGCTGGTGCCCAGCCAGCCCGTCTCTGGAAACTCTGTCATCCTGGCGAGTACCCCCCCTCCCGCCACAGCCCAGTCCCCCATCAGCCAGACCCAGACCGGGACCAGCACCGCCACCGTCACCCTGGCCCCTGCGGGGGTGAAGCCTGCGATGAACGGCGTGGGTCAGCCCGCCGTGGCCGTGGTGAGGCCGCCGGGCGCTCCGGTGGTCGCCACCTCCATCCAGCAGCAGAGACCCGGGCTGGTGGCGAGCCCGACCCGGGCGGCCGCCCCTCAGCTTCCTCTGGCCGTCCGGCCCCAGCAGCAGACCACCATCCAGCTGCCCCCCGGGTTCACCATGCCTCCTGGTGAGCAAATACACGAGTGATGCACCTCCACCTCACCTAACGGGTCACCTGTTGGTGGGTGATGTCACCTCTGATGACTCAGCAGGTTTAGGTCTCTGTAGGTCAGCGTCTTCCTCTCGTCCTCCTGATTCAGAAAGATACAAAGCAGCTGATGTTTAACTTCAGTTCTGAAGGTTTTTACAGAAGTTAATCCTGGGGTGACTTAGCACCTCACAGAAACAAGGGTCAGGGTTAGAACCTGCCACAGTCTTGATGTTGTGATGAGTTGGTTTCAGACTAACAGAGTCAGATCTTCTGTGATGATGAGGATTCTCTGTTTCATATATAAACTAAATGTTCAGGTTCAAACAGAACAAGACGACGAGTTTGAATGAAACTGATCTAACATCAGTAAGAACTGATAAGAACACTTTAGAGTCACATTGAAACAGACAGAATATTTTTCCTCCAGATGTTTGAAGAGTCTTCTGGAAAAACCCTGAGAACAGCAGGAGGTGAAGTTAAACCTCCGTCTGGCTTTTTGAAAACGTGGCAGAGAATTCGTTTTTTTTTTTTTTTTTTAGTAAAACAAATGATCTGCTCTGTGACTTAACGAGAGGAGCTAAGAGTGTTTTATTATTATTTTATAGACAAAACAGTCAATCAAGAAAATAATCAGCCACAAACTCAGTAAAAATCTCAGACTGTAGAGACAATCAGAAACCTTCTGTTTGTCTCTACAGTCTGAGATTTTACTGGACCAGTGTGACATTTCTTAAACTTAATAAACGAGTTAAAGTGCAGGTGAGTTAATGAGACCTTGTCAGGCCAGGACACAGAATAGTTCAGCTCAGCTCCAGTAAAACAGACTGCAGAGCGTCAGGCATCAGGTGAAGGTTCTGACCCATGTCTCCTCCTCCTCCCTCAGGTATGGTTCTGGTCCGGACAGAGACTGGTCAGCTGGTGATGGTCCCCCAGCAGGTCCTGGCCCAGGCTCAAGCCAAGACGCAGCAAGCCCAAACAGTGACCAACATCGCCCAGAGACCGGCGACCCCGACAGCAGGGGCAGCCATCCGGGTCAGCACCGCCACCACGGTAGGTCTGGTACCAACAGCACGGCTGATTATTATCCTTTGGGTCCTCACGTGGACTTTAATCTGACTCGTTTTGATGATGCTCGAGTGTTTCTGTTTGCCCTCGGTGTTGTCTGCAGGTTCCTGGAACACCTCAGACCGTCCGCCTGGCCTCCCCCGCTCCAACCAGGATGGTTCAGTCTCCCTCCAGCACTGTACAGGTGTGTGACTCCACTCTGAGGAGTGGAAGAGATTAAAGAACTGGACCAGAAACCAGGAGTTTCTCACTGTGACCCAGAATGTTCTCAGTGACGTTTGTTAACATTTAGAACAAATCCTCCTCAGTTACAGTAAAATCAACCCAAATAAAGACCGAGTCCAGAATCAGACCTGATGATGGAGTCAGTAACTGTCTGATCTCACCTGTCTGTCGTTTCCCAGAAGGCCATCACCGTGGCCCCCGGCGGCGCAGCCGTGTCGGTGAAGATGACGACTCCTCAGAAGGCCCCGACGGTGATCACAGCGGGGGGGATGCCCGCGGCTAAACCTGCCAGCATCCCGTCCGCCCCCCTGACCAGCACGACCCCCGCCCCCACCGCCACGCCCCCGGCCAGAGTCACTGTGGTGTCCCAGGTCAGCTGCAGTCACATTCACAGACCGTCTAATGTTCAGAAACGTCCACACGTCGGTTTTAACTGGTTGTTTTCGACAGGAGATGCAAGAAAACGTGAAGAAATGCAAGAACTTCCTCGCCACGCTCATCAAGCTGGCGTCACACAACTCCCCCTCCCCAGATACCTCCAAGAATGTGAAGGCCCTGGTGCAGGACCTACTCGTAAGATGTTTTACCTCACGGGGACCCAGTCAGGGATTTAACTGTATTTACCTGTGCTGTATTCACCTGTATTCACCTGAGTCTAACTGCAGCTCTGTGTTCCATCAGGATGCTAAGATTGAGCCTGAGGAGTTCACCACTCGGCTGCAGGCTGAGCTGAAGTCCTCCCCACAGCCCTACCTCATCCCCTTCCTCAAGGTAACACCACACTCATCTCTACTACTGCAGTACTAATACAGTACTACTAGTATCACTACTACTGCTACTGTTACTGCTTGTACCACTGTTATAAATACTGTTATATTTGTAGTATAAATATTGTTGATTCCACTGCTCCTGCTGTTATTACACATCCAGGAGTACTATTACTGCTTTTAATATTACTTCTACTATTACAGCTACTACTGCTGTTACACTGCTTGTACTGGTATTAGTTACTGTGCTGTTACAGCTGCTAGTATCACCCATACTACTACTGTTAGTGTACTACTAACTAATACTGAGGAAGTACGACTGCTGCTGTTACTGACAGGACCACAGGTCGTTCCATTGTTACTGTTACAGCTGCAGAGCTGTTTTTTTCTAGGACTCACAGTTTTCATTTTGAAATCAAACCTCTGCTGTAAATCAGAGAAAACAACGCAGCCTGTTCCAAACAGAAACAACAGGAGTCAGCCGAGAAACTAACTGACCTGCTGAGACATAAACCAAGAGCTCACACACGTTTCATTTATGTAAGGAATAAACACCTGTCCCACCTGAAGGAAGATTTCTCCTCTTCCACATCCTCGTCTCTAACAGCAGCCTCTCCAGGTGACTCCAGCTCCTCAGAATCATTTTCTGTCTGAGTCCAAACACCTGTGACTTTAACAACAAAACACTGAATCTTCATCCAGGACTGATGGACAGTTCATACAAACACACCTTTCTACATTTCCACCAGTGCAGGAATAACTCTGCATGAGCTGCAGCTGTTTATGTGTAACTGATCTGACCACTGATCTGTCTGACCTTCCTCAGAAAAGCCTCCCCGCCCTGCGTCAGTCTCTGCTCAGCAGCCAGCAGTCCCTAATGACCACCACCCCCAGCACCTCTGCGCCCCCCCCGGCCGCCCCCGGCTCCGTCACCACCGCCGCCATCAGACCGCGGCTGCCCATCAGTCCGGCCGGCAGCACCGTCAGACTGAACGCACCGCTCACAAACACAACAGCTCTGGTACGATGAGGCGTTCAGGTTCATGTGAAATATCTAAACACAGATGATCTGACTCAGGCGTGTGAGCTGCTTAACACGTCTCTGCTGCTTCTTCACTCTGGTTTTCTTTGTAGATTATAAGTTGTTGTTCTGTCTTTTCACAAAGCTACAGAGAAGAGAGAAGTCAGACTGTCCACCTGCTGAGTTTACAGTGTAAAAACATCAGGTCACCTGTTGAAAATCCTCCGTCAGAGGGTCTGAGTGTGACAGAGCATCAGAGCATCTGGCTGACATCTACAGTTAGAAGATTTCCGCAGCTGCATGATGTTAGGAAACAGACAGACACGCAGCTCTCAGACATGATTTTAAAAGTGAAGCAGAAATAAAAATAACAGATCAATATCTGAGAAGGAAGAAAGTAATTCAGGTAATAAATGAAATTCATCAGATTAGATAGAAAGTTAGTGATCACAAAGAAATAGAATATGAAATGTGTATCAGTGAATCCTGATGAAACTCAGCTGCAGAGAAGCTGAGAATATGATAACTTCAGCTGCAGACGTGTTGTTCAGTGTCAGCTACATGTCATTTAACAGGAGCTGTTTAATGGCACAGTGTACTGGAATACACCTGTACATCACTGCAGCCAGGTGAGACATCAGACTGCTGCAGGTGAACAAAGACAAGATTTTCAGACTGTGATTTCCTCTGTAAACACAAAGAGAGACAGGTTTTTATTTCAGAAGATGATGTCTCTCATTTTCTGTTTTAAACTCTGGACTGGAACATGCAGCTGATCCAGAACCAGAACTAACTCAGTCCCTGTCTCCTCCAGGCCGTGGGCAGACCAGGAGTCCAGACTGTGCAGACGCGAACACCTATCGTCATTGGTCAGACTCTCAGACCTCAAGGTGAGTCCGGCTGCAGCTGCACCAGCAGATGGCAGCACCTTCACTGAATCAGCTGATCACAGAGACTCTGACTCTGTTTACTGTGGAAATCTGGATGAAAACACGTCAGCTGATGTGTTGTTTTCCTCAGGTACTCTCATCAGAGGACCCACAACCATCATCGGCAAAAGTGTTGTTAACCTGACAGCTCAGGCCAATCAGAAGAAGCTGAGTGACCCGGGGGGCGGGACGTTCAGGTGAATTATGAACCATCTGTTATGATCAGGTCTGCTGTGTTTCCCTCTTTACTGACCCATCAGTGTTGGACCTGTAGTTCACACATCAGTCACAGGGGGCAGCACCTGCTCACAGCTGTCAGAGCGTCTCTTCACTGTGTCCGACACTAACATTAATATCACAGGTGGATCTCAGCTCTGACTGTCTGAAGAGAGACAAACATCTTCTCTGGTCTGTCAGAGAAAAGCGCAGGAAACTCTCATAATGTCCGTCACAGCCACAGAGTAAAGAACCCTGATCCAGCAGCTGTTTACTGGTTGTTCAGGTGACCTCACCTGTGTCCTAACCTCTCTCTCTCTCTCTCTCTCTCTCATCCTCAGAGATGATGATGACATTAATGACGTGGCGTCCATGGCCGGTGTCAACCTTAACGAGGAAAACGCCCGTATCCTAGCAACAAGCTCGGAGCTGGTCGGCACAAAGATCCGCTCCTGTAAAGACGAATCTTTCCTGCCCACCGGTCTGCTGCACCGCCGCATCCTGGACACAGGTACTGTCACCTGGACACACAGGCTGTCACCTGGACACACAGGTACTGTCACCTGGACACAGGCACTGTCACCTGGACACAGGTACTGTCACCTGGACACACAGGCACTGTCACCTGGACACACAGGTACTGTCACCTGGACACAGGCACTGTCACCTGGACCTTACAGGTACTGTCACCTGGACACACACAGGCACACTGTCACCTGGACACACAGGTATCATTCGGACACAGGTACCTGTCACCTGAACTCGGCGCCTGGACACACAGGTGCCTCACCTGGACACTGAGTACATACTGGACACAGGCCTGTCTGCACCCCAGACTCGAAACTTTTATCACCTGGACTGGGTACTGTCACTAGGACTCAGGCACATCACCCTGGACACACGGGTATCACCTGAACCTGACACCTCACCTGGACTCCAGGCTGTCACTGGACACGGCTGTCACCTGAACACAGTGCCTGTGCTGGGTGCAGGC
>BRZM01000047.1:4918721-4932888 GCA_033238685.1 Lates japonicus
AAAAAAAAAACAAACTATGAAGCCACACACTCGAGAAGAAGAACCAGTTTGTTCTGGCTGCACTGTGGGATGCTGCCACCAGAGGGCGCTAAGACTGTCATATATAATGTAAAGACTTGCCTGCAAGATGCCATGGTTTTAAAAAAAATATAAAATGTATATAAAATCAAACACTTTTTCACAGAGGATCTACTATGAAAACCAGATTTTGTCATGTTTAAAATACTTTATCTTCAAACTTACTTTAAATACACCGTATCACACTGACAAAAAATAAAAATAAAAACAAAAAAACTCATTTCCTTCTGATTAAACCTGAAGAATATGAGATATTCTGCACATAAATATAAACAACTAAGTATGGATTATAATTCTGAAATCTTTTCCTCTTGGTAAAAATATGTAAATCAGGTTTCAACATCACCACAGGTCCATTTTACTGTATATGTTCAAACCATACTGTCACATGACAAAGCCAACAATGTGGTCGCCTTGTACTTAAGATGGATTTATCGTGTTGTGTTTATATATTGCTCAAAGTATTTATCCCTTTTTACAGATGTGTAAAAGGCTTTCTTTTCCCGAAATATACTTGTCATATATTTTTGTATATTAACACATAACTGTACATTAGGGTTAAAGGCAGTGTACCTCAGAATTTATGCAATTATGTCCCATGTTATTGTGGGAGAATATGATGTAGTATTTTACCTAACAGTGAACTAACTACATAATCTGCCCCATGTGTACTTGTTGTATTACTAATATAGTTGTTAATATGTTCCTTTACCAATGACTTAAATACAGATTTATGTACAGTTAGGGTGCCTCAAATAGTCACCATGTCTGATCTCTTCTTCTGCTTTACATTAAGTTTTTGGGTGATTTGTAAATGAAAGTTACCACAGCATCTCTGCTAGAACGGTGCAGGGATGATGTATATTTGTAGGCCAACCCGGAAGTTAGCATCTCCCTGGTTCCCTCGACAGAAAGTCAATTGGTTTTTGGATTGTTGCAGAAAATAAACTCATTGATCAAACAAATGTTTATGATACTTAAACCTTTTGTTCAGTAATAATCTTCACAAATGAACACAACTTTTATGATTTTTGAAGCCTAAATACAAGCTACAAACTACACCACGGTCGACGTCTCCACCACTAAACTTCCAACTGGTCATTTCATTTAGCTCTGAGCTCTTCTACAAAAGCCTTTCTTCTTAGAAAGCTAGTGATAGTTTGAAAGAGCGTGAGTAGAAACTGTCAAGGTGGACTGGTGAGTAGATCGCTTTTCAGGTTCCCCAACAACCTCTGTAGTCTCATTTAGACACTTGTTAGCAACCGCCTTTTTTAATACATGTAAAAGCTTTTTTTAAAAATCACAAATGGTGTATTTTCTGATGTACTTTATGTCATAGAATAAAACATGACTTTATTTCAGCCATTCAAAAAACCCATTGACTTTGGGACGAGGTAAACAGGAAGTGCTAACATGCTAACTTACTTCTGGGTTCCGTGCACTACTCCATTCTGAGGCCTTGTTAAAGGGTCAGTTCACCCAGATTAAGAGAACAACATCACAGACAGCAGACAGACAGCCTCACTTTAATGTGAAAAGGTTTTAAGATACCTGGCTCTGAGATTTCTGCTTTCACTCCACTACAATAGAAATGTATGTTCTTTTGTCTGTGCACCTCACACCTCTGTAAAATTAAAATTATGTTGGTAGAAAGTTGACAACACTGAAATATTACCTCCCAGTAAAGTAGTTATGGTACACAACAGTTATCCAGCAGACAAAGAGCAACATTAACAATAATTTGGAGGCATTTTCACACTCACCTGGTAAATCTAAGTCCAATATTTACTCCTCTTTTTTAGATCTAAGCTGCTTTGGTTCCACTTTCTCTTGCAGGTAAACACTAATGTCTGATCTCCTCTGACAGAGCATCAGACTGCTCTTTGTTTAGCCTGAGGTATCCCTAAAACAAGGCGTCATGGTCCCTCACTTCTCACACCAGATTGTATTTTAAATTTTTCTTCATCTATTAACAAGTTCAATGCATACACATGCTTCTTAACTTGCTTTTTATGTGTGTTTTTTTCTAAATTCTGTTGTTTTCCTCCCTTCTGGTGCCACACTTAGCCTCTCCACTTTATTCTGTGCTTCACCTAGAATTGAACACAGCTCACACCATGAATTTAGCTGCGTCTCTCTGCCATTTGGCGCTGTGTGGGTAATTTTTTTAGCAAAAAACAGCTGCTACTATAACTGGAAACAGACTGAGAGGAGAGTTGCAGGCCGCATAACCAATCCAGAGCAGAAATAAAGACCTCCACAGAGCTAAATGGACCCGCAGGTGAAAAGCTACTCCCTTCACATTTGATCTGATGTTTACACCATATGAAACTATTGATTATTGGAGCTTTTAACATATCAACCACAAATGTGGGTGGAGGCAAATGACTCAGAGTCAGATATCTCAAAAATAAAACCAAATGTGCATGACTTAAGTGCAACCAGAGGTGACAAGACATGTTTCTTTTGGTTGAACTGACCCTTTAAAATCAGAACCGTAGTTTGCAGCTTCACCAATAGATGGCAATAATAAGCCACCAAATCCCACACTTCATACAGAATCAAAGTACAGACGAGTTGAGCACTCGTTTAAATCTGCAGAACTTTTAGGATATTTAACAAATGTTCAGTTTCTGGCTGTGTTGTTATGCTTTCCTCCTCCTCCCCTGCTTTTATAATCACACTGGTTTTAATAGCACGAATCAGTTTCAGATGAATGTGAGCAAGTCCACACACGCGAGAAAGAACCACCCTCTTGAATAAACTTGGCAGTGTCAAAGTGTGTCCAAGCTTGTGCGAGTGTGTTTGAGGAATAAAAAACAGAGCATCCATGATAGAAAAAAGGTGCCTGATCGGCCTCCAGGTGCCTCAAAGACCTGCTGCTCTGCCTGTGTCCTGGTTTCAGAGGCCAGATCATCAGATACCGGCTCTGAATGAGGCTCTATTCAGGTTCCTGGTCTCTGTGGAGAGAGCTGAGGAACTGGAGGTGGAGGAGAGACGTGGGGACACATCACCCATCACTGTCCTGCAGCCCTGCCTGGCCTGGAGAAAGAGGGGCAGCACGGAGGGTGGCGGAGGGGGTGTTGTAATGGTGTCTGTGTGGGGGGTGGGGGTGATGGAGGTGGGGGGTAGTCGGCGGTGGATGACCTCACCATTACGGGAAACTTTCCCACAGCCTGCACACAAAGAAGGCCGTCAAAAGGTAAAAAGGATGAGAAAGAATAGAAATTTAACACAGTGTGTAAAAAAGGAGGCAAAGTGCGGAAGAGTGGTTAGAGGGGCTGTTTCAGAGGGGGAGTCGTCTTCCCTTTTCAGTGATTCACTGATTTTCAGGCTTGATAGAAGCTCTACATTCGCTCAGAAAGGCCTGAGAGAGACTCCGCTCACAGCAGCGACCCTCAGTCTGGCTCCTGTCCTCTCTCTGCTGAGTCACCTGCCACCATTTTGTCCCCTAGCTGGACCTCTGCTTGCACTTCCTGCTGCACTTCCTGTCAGGCGGCCCACCAGCACCTGGTGGCCCGGCGGTTTTCACAGCCACCGCTGCTGCTGCTGCTGCTGCTGCTGCTGCTGGACGACATCACATTCCTGGCATTGCTCGCTCCGAATGGTGTTTGGAAATCCAAAGGCCGGCTTCCGTTCGGGAATGCCTCCCTCACAGAGTCCCTCTCAGCCTCTGATCCCCGGCCTCCTCTCACTTTATTTGAGTTAGCTATTTAAAGCCTATGCTAAGTGCGCTGCTGTTGCTGCTGCCGCTGTTGCTGCTTTGGCTGCACATGGGAGCAAACACACACACTCCATCGCACACACTAAAACCACACCGACCCACAAATAATCCCTCTCCTATTTTTAATTTGGTGGGCAGGAGGGACATAGCCTGCAGCGCTGACTGCGACCAGGCGGACAAACTCACTGATTTTATCTGTAATCTGTCATTTGCCTTTTGTTATTGCACCAAATTTGGTTAGTTTGCAATTAGCGTAGGGTAATATGATGATATATATAGTGTGGCACTAAATGTCAGAGGAATATTGTACTTTTTACTAAACTACAGTTACTTCACAGCTGGTTTCAAGTTGAATATTAAGATTTTAAAAACCAAACATGATCATTTTATAAATTATCATACACTGTTATTAACTCAAAGTGCTATTCTGGATATTTACTTTGATTTTTGAAATGTCAAATTTACCACTAATACTTACATATTCCAAGTCAAACTGGAGTATTTTTACACTGTGGTGTTGCTACCATCCATGACTGTAAATGTTGATGTGTACATATGGTTTTTACTAATAGAGACTTGCTCTACTGTTTATTTTCTCATAGTTTTTGACAGTCTCTTGACCTTTTCAACTTCACCCTAACAGATGGGCCAGAGCATACAAACTCATGCTGTGCAGCTAAGCTTTGTTAAACCCAGAAACCGAAGCCTATCAAACTCTTGACCAAAGCTCTGACTGTGTAGCCCCACTTTACTGAACCGAAACGCAGCCAAACAGTGTATATTACCCATGATCCCCTGCTTTTGGAACCAGGAAGTGCTGTCGCTGTGACAAATATGCCAAACTCTTTCCTGACTGGATATCAGAGATGAACACTGGTTTCTAATGACTTCTAAGTCTTTTTAACTGATCTACAGTTCAGCTTTACTTTTGAACCTGCTGGGCCTGATTCCAGCAGTTTAAGCCGCTGACTATCACTCAGTTAGAGGGAGATCGTACCTGTTGCATAATGTTGCTCTAAATCGTGCCATTTGTAGACTTTACTGTTGAAACCGAGGAACTCTGCAGTCACATCAGAGCAGCTCTTCCTTTAATATCTCTGGTTGTACTGGACCATTATGGTAATGTTGCAAATCAATGAGCAGGACCTCTTTATGAGAACAAGCCCATCTGTATCTCTCAACACAAATACACTTGTATGGGCAGGAAATCAGTGTTACTCAACATCATAGAAAAACAACTTGCTTTAGATTTATGTGCTGGACCGTTTCACACTTCCATAAACAGCTAAATGTGAATGCACACACACATGCACACACACACACACACACACACACAGATATGCCTCATGACCACCTTATGACTTATACACACAAACACACACACACACAGACACGCACACACACTTTGCACGCCAATCAAGACTTCTGGCCTACGTGCTCTCAGGCACATGCTCAGAAAGCAGTGCCTTTATGGCCAGCCGCTTCATTGCATTGTCTCTGGTATGACTGACTGAAACACACTGTTTCACATACACACACACACACACACACACACACACACACAAAAGGTTTGGGTACTTGGGTATCAGCGTCAGTCTTAATGAACCTGTCTCCAGGGGGCGGGGCCGGGGTAATGTCCCACACAAAGAGCTCCCGCTGGGCCACCGAGCCAACCAGAGGCCAACAGATTAACTTGCATTACATCAGCATCCCCACAATACACCTAATGAGGGAGGGATTATGTGTGAGTTTGCATGTGTGTGTGTATGTGTGTGTGTTGCCTCTCATGCCATTGCATCACTAATTAAATGCCATGACTCACTTTTGCTGATTCAGTGGACGTCTGGCTGCGTGAACAGAGACATGCTCAGGGGCCAACGTACATCTTAATGTACATTTTACATCATTAAATCTGCATTTATCAATATTACATATCAACAAAGGATCGACAAAGCTCTGATAAATAAACTGTAATGCTACCAAGCATCTGCCAGACACGGTTAGCAACTAGCTGGTGAAGAAGGTGGAGGATCTAGCAGCTAAAGAGCCAGACATTTCTCCAAGGCGTTGGTAGAGACCAAAAACAGAGTTAAAAGGAAGTACATACTGGATTTACATTCATCAGGTGAACAAAGCACCTCTAACATCTTTACTGTATCAATTACATGAGTCAAGTAAAGGTCAGAGGTTGTGTTTTCAACTTGCTTTGCTGCCCCCAGGTGTCCAAAAAAGACAGAATGATTAAATAAAAACATTATTGAGGCTTTAAAAGTTAATCACAACCATTTCTCATGGAGTTCTGAGATCTGCAGATGCTGCAACGTCTAAAAAAATAGTGAAATGGGTCAAGCAGTTAGACAATCAGACAGATAGTAAGCAAGGCCTCAGTTAAGCTATGTTTATTTTGAAGAAAAAAAATATGTATTTATTAGGCAAACTGTCTGTAGTAAGTGGCAGCCCTACTGGTCTAGAGATTTGAAACTCTGACCATGTAACTGCAACATCCCCCGTTTGAGTCTGAAACTAACAATTATTCCTATTACTTATTAACATGGCAGTTATTTCAGTAATTGTTTGGTCCATAAAACATTAGAAAATAGCGGAAAAATCACATCACAGTTTCCCCGAGTCCATGGTGGTGACTAACCAACAGTCCAAAACCAAAAAATAAAATTGGTTTGTTTACACTCTGATTGTGTTTCTTGCTGAATAACCAGTGTCTCTGTGCTGTCAGTGATTCATTTGATAAGGACAAAAATAAGACCAGGGTTGCACTGAACTGTATTTTCCTTTCAGATTGCACAGTTTACACGTTAGCGTACTGTTTCAGTTTTGCTTTGTTAGAAAAAAAGTCTGTGTAGTGTTGTTTTTGTGTCTCTTTGTGCTGTTTCCTGCCTCTCTCCACAGTGTTTTATTAGACCCAGCGTATCTCTGGTTCACGTTTCAACCATGTTTTTTTCCATATTCAGTTTCAGCCTCATTCTTTCTCCTTTTCTCTTTTATTTCCTGTTATTTGGCTTCTTGTGTGCACTTTAAAAACTTTACAGAATGTGGGAACAAAGTAGTGAGTGTACGTGTTTCTCCTGTGTTGCCTGTCCTGTTGCATCCATCTTTCTTTCCCCCACCGTTCTTTCTCTCTTTTTGCCCCGTCAGTATTCATATTCAGCATTTCTGACTTGTGAGTTTTTGGATGCCATGACCCAGATTTTTCTCTGCTGTCAAGGAGTAGAAGCAGAGCATTAAAAAAAACAGGGGGCCCCGGACAGAGGGGGAGTCAAATCATTAATGAAAATCAATGAACTAGTAAATCTGAGAGAGAGAAAGAGGAAAAAACAAACAAATAAACTGAGCAGAGTGAAAGAGGGTGAGAGCAAGAGATAAACTGAGAAGGGCAGACAGAAATAGAACAGGGTCATATAGGATGGCTGCACAATGGGCACCAGTGTGGAGAGTCTCCAGTATCGGTGCTCGCTGTCCCACATCTCTCCTGTCAACCCCCCTCAAATTTAATCTGTAACTGGGGTAACTGGCAGGATGAAGGGATGACAGGCAACTGGCCTTTACCCAGATGCCTCTACTGTCGGCCTGTCTCCCTCTACAGTCGCAGACCATTACTTATGTGGGTGCAGTTCATGTCGGGGAAACGTGTTCGTCTCCTCAGGCTCAACCGACTACACAGTATCAGCCTGACTGAGAATAAAAAAGGGCTTTGTGGCTTCGCTGTCTTTTAATATTATTTTGTTGGTGTCATGGTGTGTTTATGGTATCAAAAAAGAAAAAGTGGAGTGTCTGCCCACTGTACTTGGACTATATTTAATTGAAAAAGGCAGATATAGGTTCTTCATCAGATAAATCTTGTCATTTAGGCCTGTCCTTGGCCTAAACATACAGAAAGATGGGACGAGTCAAGGAAAACAAAGTCTTGCATGGTCCTTCGCTTTTGAAAATCTAAATTTATCATAATTTCCATGACTGCATGATCTTAGTTTAGTCGTTTCATGTAATTTTCGATGTTGTGTCGCAACTGTCTGAATCCCCTGACCATGACTACCATGTTCCTCGTTGTGTTATAGTGCAGACTCATTCCTGTGAGCATCAGCTGCGACTGCAGGTCCTGCTGCTCACCTGATGCTTAGATTTATTTATCAGGTTTGTTCTGATGTAATCATGAAAGGAAATAAACTGTGAGAGCACGATTTGTTAACTCATTTAAATGTTCCCCCTTTAATCTTAAAAGTTATCCTGTGTTACAGGGCAACAGGTCACCGAAACACCCTGCCAAAGATAATCAAGCGATTGGGTTACTACTCTAGTCACACTGTAAAGAGGCAAAAGGGCATGTATTACAAATTTAGGATGACTAAATTTAGGTTTACTAAAGTTAGGATGACTAAATTTAGGCTGACTGAATTATCAGGATAATTTAAAAAAGCCTCTCAGACTCCAAGTGAAGTCTTCTGAAGTAAAAATAGCTCGACCAGCTTTTCAGTCTGTTCATTTATCCAGTTAACTTAATAATCCTGCCTTGTGAGACGGGCCTCAGGCAAGATTCAGATCAAAGAAAACAAACTACAGACGTGAGTGTGTCCTTATTCTGCTGTCAGCTGCTCTGGAGTGTCGAGTTTACTGAGGTTTACCATGATAATTACCAGATGTGTTCCCAAAATGCCTAATTTGTCTCACAAAGTCTTATACAAGACTACTGGATTAGAGCTCATCTCTGTCTGGCCTCTACTGAGAACCAAACCTCTGCTTTTTACCTGGAACAGCTAATTGTGTCAGACAGGACTGATGAAATCTCACGGTCGTCTTACTTTTCTCATTACTGAACAGAGGCGAGTATTCAGGCCGAGCCCAGCCAGTGTCAGCTGTCAGCGGCTCTGTCTCCACGCCCCCCTCCTCCAGACTCCCTGACTGTGTGAGCTATGATGTCATGCTGCAGCGGGGGTGTGTTTTGGGGGTGTGATTGGGGGTGTGTTTGGGGGGGGTGGGGGGGGGGGGGGGGTTGGAAGGCACGGGGAGCAGGATAACAATGATGGCTGAACCCTTGACCTTCTGGTCGTGACCTTCTAGCACGGAGTCACCAGCCGGGTGAAGCCTCTTTTGCAGCAGCCCCCTCACGTGGCGACTAGCCTGCTCTTAGCATTAGCATGGGCTAATGACCTGGGTCCCAACCTCGAGGCCAGGAGGTCGGAGGAGGACTCTAAGCCAACATCTCCTTTTTTTTTACAAGTGCTCCCGTATCTGCAATACAACGCCAAGTCAACCGCACGTCTGCACAAACACACAAACCGAAGGAGAAAAACAGAAAAACACAGGTAACTCGATGCACGTTCACACACTTCAGCTCGTACACGCATTCAGCCACAAACACAGGAATGCATGCATGCACGCACAATCCCATCCAGGTAGGGTTACCTCTAACATAAACATCTACACCCAAAGAAAGCAACACACCCTCTCAGGGACACATTCCTGTATCCTGAGCCCCACCACTGATAAGAGTCTTGTGTGACCGGGACACATGGGCCGAGTTTGGGCTAATTCAGCACCTGGGAACCCCCTCCGCTCTCTTCCTCCACCCCTGTCTAACTCCTTCTTTGGGAACAAACCCAGCCTTGTGCAACTCCCAACAATGTCAGTGACACTCTACACTGCCACTAATTGTTAGCTCACAATGCTTCCTGGTATTGTGTTCAACAATGCCTACTCTGAATAGAGAGTCTAACCTACTTGTATTGTCGCTAATTGGTTTCTTGAGAGGAGTAGAAAATGGGGAGAGAAAGGGAGAGAGGAGATGTTGGTAATGGACTGCAGTTTCATTGGAGTCGCCAGTAAATAGAGTTCACAAAGGGCTTTGTGGGGTCGAGGGCCGAGGGTCGGAGGTGAAAAAGAAGAGATGCACCTGCACTCTCCACAGGCCGACAATGAGCTTATTCAGCTGCTCTGCCCAGCAGGACAACGGAGGACGGAGGCAGTGGCTGTCCCACAGCCTCGGAGAGACAGCCAAAGACACACACACACACACACACACAGTTAAACAGTGAGAGGAACAAATAAAAGAGAGACTGAGGGAGGGATGTGGGTAAAAAAAGACTGTCCTGTATCTTTACATCTTAAAGAGATGTAACTATGAATGTACTGTTCTGTGCAATGAATGTTTAGAGGAAGAAGACAAGAAAAATGGGAGGAAGAAGAGATTGGAAGAACAGAGGAGGAAGGCAAAAGTGAAAGAAAGCAAGAAAGAAAGTGTGGGTGATGAATGAGAGGAGAAGGAAAGAGATGAACTAGGTGGGAAGACAGAGGAAGACGGGAAAACAGACAAAGAAAAGAGAAAATGGGAGAACAGTAAAAATGGGAAGTAGAAGAGATAAGCTGAAAAAAGTAAAGAAGAGTGGGAGGGGACTAAAATGGAAAGAAGGTAAGAGAGGGGGAAGAGTAGAGAAGACAAGTGAGGAGTTTAAGAGTGTAAGAAGAAAGGTAAAGTGGGGGGAAAGAGAGGAAGAAAAGGGGAGGCAGAAGAGAAGAGAAGAAGTTTGATGTCAGGCTGACTGAGGTTGATGAGGGGGGAGGGGACACAGACGTGACCCAGTTACACACAAGTGGAATGTCAGAAAACAAAAAGCACCGAGTTAAAGGTGAACGTTCGTCTGTCTCTTCCTGTATTTAAATGTGTCACGACTTAATCCTGTATGTGACATGTTGTCGAAGCATATCTTTGTGTCTAATCATACAGTTTGAGCTACATGAATCCTCCACACTCCACACACAAACATGCACGCACATGTGCATATTCAGGCAAATATTTGTGAGTTATGTGCAGGTACTCTGAGGCCACGGCCGTTAATCTGAAGCTTTAACTTTAATCATAAAGATAGAAATCCAAGCTATAGAGAGATAAATCGACTTTTAGTTTCCACAGAAAGAGTAGCTTCCATTCCTTTCATACCCACTATATCAAAAAATACAAACATACAGTACATAGACTACTACATACTCAATAATTCAATGCAGCTGGTGGCCCTAACTTTCACCCTTTCTATTTGGTATTTGCATCATGAGAACGATAGCTTTAGTTTTACTGATCATTATATTTGTGTGAGGGGTAAATGCTTCTTTATGGCCTTTGTGTGAGATCTATGCTACATTTACTGTTTGATTCGGTCTCACCTTGTTTTCAGCTCTGGTAAAAGTCCAGCAGCTAAAGAGGCAGATGTTTTTCTCAGGAGGTGGTAGAGACCAAACCAGAGCTAAAAGGAGAGTGTATACTGGACACCAGTGGGATAGTATTAATATTAATATTACTCTGTGTGTGCTGGATGTGTAAATATACTCGGGACATCCCCTAAAAGTTGATGAGTCGAGGCATAAGCTGAGAAGACCTCAAGTCGACTCCCATTTTGTGAATCACTGCACGTTTTTTTTAGAGCACACAGAGCAGTGCAGGAGGAAACAGTGTGGCAGGCTGTAAACTTTACAACAGAGTCTTGTCTTAAAATGACCGAACCACAAAACTAACTGTGATGGAAGTGGAGACGGTTGATGAGAAATGAGTGCAACATGACAGCGGACAAACCCTTTTCCTCACTGAGTCACAATCACACAGTCGAAAACCTCTACTCTAAAATGACACGTAGAAGCATTTCCCGATTTGACACCACTACCGACAAAGGCAAACATAATTTGTTTGTGTCTTTCAAATCCACCTTAGAAAAACTGTTGAGTGGTGGTTTGGTTAGGTTTAGGTACAAAAACAACTTAGTTAGGTTGAAAAAACCTAATTCATTGGGTTAAAATTACTACTTTATTAAGGTTATGGTGCAACAACACCTGAGTTACCTCTTTGCTCTTGTCATAATTATTATGGCCACTAGAGGGCTTTGTCACCTGGGCACAAACATATGTTGTTTTAGGGCAGCTAAGTTCTTCTCAAGTGTTAATCTCACATTAACACATTCTTCTCTATTCTCTCTGTCCCTACATAAACCTCTTTCAATTCCTGCTTTAAAGTTATTTTAAGTATTATCCTCCCGACCTCCCAGCTCATCTACACTGGCCTGACTGTCTGCTCAGTCACTGAGCACCAGCCAAGATTCTTCCTCTTTGGGCGCAGGGAGTATATCACATCTATCATGTCACGAGACTCGCTCGCATCCAAGAAAAGTCATGAGTCATTAAGTCTTTTTTTGTCTTTTTGTTTTTTTGTTTTGGAGTCTGTCAAAGTCTGAGGGCATCAAAGTTGCAACTTGAGTCAGATGCAGAAAGTTGTTGCCAGTAGCTAAAACACAAGCTGATAAACCTTACCACACCCCTGCACAGTTCAACTCAGTCCAGTTTGTACCTTATAAGGACACAGAGTTTATAACCCAGTGTTTTCACTGCATTTTAAGATGGTTCCTTTGCTGAAAGAGAGAGGTTAATTATTCTTGACAAGCATGCTTTTTTTGGTATTTTTCACCTGATGCTTTAAAACTCAGGGGACTAATAACAGAATATGTATTATGCACTCGTTGCCTGCTGGTTCATGTTTGTTAATATCTTTTTTTTCTTCCACCAGATCCCTCTGCCACTCATTTTCTCTCTTGTTTTCTGAGTCCATTTTTGGTATCTCTTCTTATTCCCTGGCCTTGTTTTTTTTTTTTTTTTTTTTTTTGTACGTGTCTCCCTCTCTTAGGAATCTGCACTAACTTTTAGAAACAGATAACTCTTCCTCTGTCTTTTCCTTTAAATTTCACACAGACATACACACCTATAAACATGCATTCAGAGACAGCAAACATACACACACACACCGAGACACGCTCCTGTGCGTATGTTATATATTGCCATGAAGTCCCAAGGCCATGTTTTTGTTTCCGTTGTAAATGTAACAGGGTAAATGCAGCCGCTGCTGACTGAGGAGTCGAGGCACTGGAGGCACTCCCAGAATGTAAAGCCTGCAGTATTGCATGGTTACATTCGCTGGTTGGAAGGAATGTATGTTACAGTGAGTGTGATATGTCTATATCCGAGTGTGTGTGTGTTTGTCAGCTTGTCTGTGTGCATGCATATACCGCATATGTGCACATTCAGTAACCAAGATCTCAGGCATATACCTATTAACATCATTCAGTTATGTGCATTGCTACATCTTGAACCAGATTTATATTTTTGGATCAGGATCAGGAGGTGACAGGAGCTGATGTGCACCTCCTCAAAATTATAACTACATGTCACGGATGTGGAGAAAAACTGTAATTGGTGAGCTTGGGCCTCTTGTGTTTTCTCCTACATGTTGTGAAAATCAAGTGAAAAAAACATGCAGCAAACTGAAGTTTAGTGTTTCAAAAACACTTGAGAAATTTATGTTTTGTGATCTACCAGAGCCAAACATCGCTGTGAACTTTGTTCCATATCTCAGAGTGAATAACACGATGTAAACTTGACGACCCCGTGCAGGACATAACCTGCTGATGTGATCCATCAATGGTACAACATTTACATCATCCTTATCAGAAGAATGACGGCATATGTTTGTTCAAAAGTTTAAAACAACCTGCATTTGCTTATTCCCGACAACCAACATCTTGTGGTAATGTGAACGATTACTCCTCTCAGAGTAACAAAGGTGGAAATAATAACGTGATGTTGTTGGCAGATGGTCAGACTGAAAATAGCACCGAGGCTGCGCTAATGTGGGCATGTTGCTTCAAGTGCAGATGAGGAGATTACTGTAAATATGATTCAGGATGTGAGGTGATTAGAGTAATAGATCCAAGAGTTTGAAGACTTATCAAACATCAGATCGCTGCACAGAGGTTTCTAATACAATGAGACAGGATTTTGCAACCCTGGAAGTGATGCCAGTTATTTTATCCTCGGTTTTGGCAACTGCAGGGCAACAGTAGAAATACAGCAATAACATTACAGTGTAATCCACCTGGAACATGCACTCGCACGTATTTGATTGGCTTTGCGTTGGGCAAAAGTGGAGCCAGTTTCAGTTTTGTTGACAGGCAACCGAGTGTTTCTTGGTGGATCTCTCTGCATCAGGACCCCCGCTGTGCCATCCGAGTTGTCTCATTGAGATGAATAAAGAGGTTTTTCTTTATGGTGAAGCACTAATGTTGCTCTGAATACAGCCTTGTATGAGGTTGTGATTGATACGTTTCTGCACATGTAGTTCAACTCTTTGACTGATGATACTGATAAGTTTGAAGTTATTAACCTTTGTGGTGTTTCTGTTTGGGGTAATTGAAAATTGCAAGTCAGCACTCTGAGAAAATGAGAAAAACATGCAGTCGTCCTTCGAAGGTGGATTTCAACTCATCCAACACCTGCCCTATTTATCTGATTTGGCCCATCAAGACTACCACCTCTTCCCCA
>BRZM01000048.1:0-33944 GCA_033238685.1 Lates japonicus
AATGTATGAATAAGCTGAGTCTGGAACATCACACCTTTGATTTTGTGGAATTGGAGAACACAGCCAGCCTTAAGGCTTAGCATTAGGTTCCTTAATACTGGGTTCAGCACAATGTGTGAATAAAACAGTGTCAGGTTCCTAATACAGAGTGCTTTGTTTATGTCCCGTTAGTCACAGACTTAAACATTGGAGTGTCTAAGCTTCACGGGGGTTCTCAATCAGACATTAAAAGTTTCTTTAAAAAATTTAGATGTAGTGTGTCCCACTCGCAGTATACAGTCATCATTCTGTTTTTTTTCTGACTGTTAAATCCAATAGTTTGGCCAAATCAAAAATGTGTTAAGCAGTGGTCACACCATACAGTGACAATCGCCTGTCCACCTGAAAAAGATGGGGGCTGGTGAGCTAACCATTAGCACAGACACAATAGATCCATTTCCTCTCCACTCTTGTGTTTATTTGTTCACCATGCTAACAAGCTTGCTAATGGTCAGTAAAAGTTCATTTCACCATTCAATCAAGACAAATTTTCACACACTCACCCTGGCTGTGACCAGTGCAGGATGCATGCACTCTGCTAGAGTACAGCTTCTCTCCTTTGCCTGAGTATACATAAGCAAGCCAAGGCTCTACAACAAGCAGAGAGTGACACCTAACCTACAGTAGCCCTGTAATGGCACGAACACAACAGCATCTACTGGGTATCATTCGCCACCCCTGGAGGTCTGTCTGTTCATAGCAGAGGATGGAGTACAGTGGAGGAATAGTATTTTTTAAACTGGCCCTGCTACCTTCCTTTAGTACGCTTGTCACAGGAAATATAACAGTGTTCAGTATGTACTGTGCAAAAAGTAACCTGTGTTTACATCATCTGAGAAGGACCTATTGTGGAAAATTATATTCAAATTCAAATCATAACTTTTGTAGGAGTCAAAGTTTTGGTTTATGAATTCTAATACTATCGAGTTATCCCCATCTAGTGGCCCGGGGTTGGGATGGAGACTGATAAAGGCCCAGGATGCTACCTGGAAGGTGTGGATAGAGCAGGAGGACAGTCTTTTTACCTCACTTCCTAAGTCCTGGCAGCCACAGACAGTGTCCATCCCTTTCTTATATGTCATCAGAGAATTTTCAGTTTATCTTTAGAATCTTTATTTTTAGTCAAGCTTCGGCATTTTGAGTATTGTGTTCATTTATACATTTTAATAAATAGTTCTTCATTTTTTGGACATCCTTTTGTGGATGGATTATTGGATTGGATTATTTTTTGTGTGGTGCGTCAAAACATTTTTGCTCAGCCACCATAGTGGTTATCAAATAGAACAATAGACCAGGAATAACCACTACAACTCTCATAAGCAAAGGCAGAAGTGGTGTGGTTTCTCACTGGTCATGGCATGGATGGAGCAACAGACACAAGAGACTGTTGTTTCTCCCTCACTGGTTTCTTCAGTTTTTACAATAACCCCAATCTTTTTCAAACTAACCAACAGGTTTTTGTGCCTGAACTTAACCAAACCTTAAAGAATAACTCTACTCTAGACCCACTTTTTTTGAATTTTTACAATTCATTATACCTCAGATGAGATTTGATTTAAGGAAACAATAATACACATGTTGACTGCATTGATTTGTGTGCAAACACATTAAGTGAGTGTTGAGTGTCCTGTGCTTATATTCCTTTCACATCAGTGACTGACAGCATTATTTAACTATTATCCTCTTGTTACAACTAACAGCCATATATCATAGATGAATCCCTACATCCAGATCATAAATGTTTACACCTCTATTTATCTCTCTCAGTACACATCTTCTGTTGTTTATTTTTTTCATCTTCTCTTTTCTGCATCATAGTATTCTTCTTGTAGTTCTGCAATGCAGTACAAGTCTTCTAATTGTCTCTCTTCCTCCATTATGTTAATTAAAAGCCTCCCTGCAAGCTGACAGGAATCTGTTTGATACTTGGTACCACCTGCAAATAGTCCTGGCATGGTTTCCACTCAACACTATCAGGACCCCGCTGCTTTAAATCTCTGCCCATTTCCACCTTTATTGCTGTCATAAAACATGCTGTCTCTGGGTACAGATGTAGCACATGCACTTCCTGGATTTATCAAAACAACAAAAGAAGGAGGGATTATTTTAGTCCCACCGATAGATTTCGCCTCAGCTCAAGATCTGGCAACACTTCCTCTATCTTCTCATTTCATTCCCCTCATTTATTGCACAGGAGGCCTGTGTTTGGCACAGACAGCTTTCTTTGCTTCCTCTTTATTCCTTTCTTTATTCCATTGTCCTTTTTTTCTCTCTTGGCCTCCATCTCTTCATCATTGGTTCCATCTTTTTTTTTTTTACAGTAGGAATCCCAAACCATATCTTTCTTCCAGCATGCTTTAGTTATAGCTATTGTCATCACTGTGTCTCATAGTACCTTTTGAGTGAAACATAAGCATGTGTGGATTAAGGGTTTAATTGGAATCCAGCGTGCTCATCTCGCCAGATTCTGAGGCATGAGAGCCTTTACGTCATGGTGTTGTTTAGAAAGCCACTGGTGCCATGTGATTTCATCTTTTAGAGATTTATTCATCTTTATTCATCCAGCCATCGCCAGAATGAGTTTAATGAAGAACTCCATCAAAATGAATTGGTTAAAAACTGCTCCTACTCAGTATTAGGACCACAAAGCCATACAAGAAACTAGATCAGTATAAATTGATCACATAATTACAATAAATTTTGGCAACAGACTTATAGTCTGTAATAATAAACTAAATTGTTGAAGAGAAACTCAGAGAATCAATGGAAGGAAATTGGCCACATTTTCTTAAAAAATTAGTGTCAGAATTGCATTAATGCACCCAAGTTTGGAGTTACAAACTGACTCTAAGGGCAGAATGGGGCATCTGTATAAACGACATCTTCATTATCTACAAATGATAAACAAACACCTATAATCTCCATTTAACAAGTCAATGGGAAGCTGATTCTGTTTCAAAAGCCAGGCTTTGAACCACATGCCATGCTACTGTAAATATGGTAGGCTCTCAAAATCAAAATTAGATAAAAGGCATAAAAGTAGTTTTCATTGCATAAAGTAATACATACATAACTGTTTTTATTGAAATGGGTCATGGTGGTCTGGAGCTATGTCTGCATGGATGGGGTGTGAAGCAAGGCACTTGTCAGGTCACTGCAATTAACCTGGGGAATTGCGGAATTGTCCAATATTGACATTATTGTCTGATGATAGGGTTGTGCCTGCTTTGCTGTAATTCTCTGCTTTTTGTACTGTATTTTAAAGTGCCTGACCATCAGTTGTGAAATGAGGACGTGGAGTGTGAAGGGACTAAATGTCCAGACATCTTGGGTAAAATCTTTCCCATTCACAGGAAGCTTAAGCCAGTTTTCTATTTTTTTAATTCCTAATAGTGGTAAGGATGATGAGCAGCAGGCAAAGCTGGAAAATTGCTCCCAAGTTGATGTAATTTTTTTATTTTTTATTTTTTTGCATGTGTATGTGTGTCTGTGTAGTTTACATACAAACATCTATCACAACTTGAAGTTCTGTGGATTGTTCCTGGCCATAGGCTCTTTTGACATGCGTATGTGAGCTCACATGTCAGTAGTTGACATATCTCTCTAAGCAAAGTTTTAATCAGCATTTACAGGATTCATTCTGAAAACAAAACTTTTTATTCTAAAAACTGCAATTTTGACAACATATTTGTAAAGACCAAGCTAACCTCCAAATGATCGGTTCCCACAGATGCCTCAGTACAATTACACACATACACACACACATTTCAAACATTAATTCACCATTAATGGATTTCATGAAGCCTTCAGTGAAGGTCGCCTTCACCCCATCATGATGTTATTCAGCTACTGAGTGATAAAAGATTAGGCTAGACTAGAGAATCACATCATAGATTACAAAAGAATACTGGCTATTACTGAACGAAAGAGAAAAACCCAGATGAATTAAAAGCTTTCATATATATACTGTGTATATATATATATATATATATAAATATATATATACACAGTATATATATATGTCAGAGAGTATGTTGAATTGTAGCATTACTTACTTTCCAGGCTTTTTCCTATTATAGTAGCCTAATTATCAAAATGAAATAATGTATTTTCTTCAGGAAAAATGCAACAGCATAGTCAAACACTGTGACTTTTTAATAAGCCACTTTTTTCTTTGAATTCTGTTTGTGTATGTCATGTTAGGAGGATTAAAGTTTTCTCCTTTTCCACAATTAGCTTCAGTTAAGTATTGGGAATGCATTGACATCACTAACTGGTTTTAAACACATTTATTCTGAAGAAGAAATGATGGCAAATAATAAAACTAAAACCTTTACTGTGTCATAAACATTGATTATAGTTTGAAACCAGCATTCTGGCTAGACTAACATACTCACTGTGGTTGTCGGAACACAGCAGGTGCAATCTCTTTCAGTTTTACCTCTAATAAATTGGAACACTTTAAATAACAAGGGGTATTTGACACCGAAATGTTAGTTGGAACTTTGTCCTGACAGTGGGACTAGGGGGTTATACTCTCATCTTTTTTCTAGCACTACCTACCATCAAGCTAAACTTTACAGTTAGACTCAAGAATTAATAAGATCTCAAGGCCATTCAAAGTTGCCATTACATTTACTGAACTCCCCAGAGGATGGACCATTTCCATGTTCCTATTTGAACAACAGCCATGTGCAGCTGCTTCACCATCTATTTAAGTGTCTAAAGCCCAGATGGCCTGCTGTTTATCTGCTTCAGCTAATTAAGCCTGCAAGTATAAAACTTGCATATTTGAAGAGAACACAACTGTGTTGTTTGTTCTTTCATTTTGTTCTATTTATTTGTGTAACACACTCACCTCATAAGATCTTTCAGTTATATGGCCATGTGTCATTTTCTGTTTCACTAATGTTGACATTTGGGTTGGATTTTTGAGGAACTGAAGTTTATTCAGATGAGTGTGATCAGTCAGCTTAGACAGTAGGGTCTTATATCCTGCTTCTCTACATTCCCTCTCTGGTTTCACGCCCTCTTGTTTCTCTTTAAAATCTACAAACGGGAAGCAGCTAGTGGTCACTGTTAGAATGTTGCAATAGGAATCAGCAGGGGAATAAAAGCAGTTACAGGGATTTGTCTGTGGAGGACTAAGCAGTTTGTGGAGTGTGTGTTTCTGTTTGTTAAGGCATACACACCAACTAATGTGCTGAGAATGTGCTCAGAATTGCATAAAACTGCATAAAAACTTTATTTTATCAAATAATAATTAAAATATGAAGTAAGTACAATTTATAAATTGTAGACAATCAATCAAAGAGGCAAATCATGTGAGAATATTTATCTAAAAGCAAATGAATAGGTGACCACGTGCAAAATGAGAAAATAGCATAGGGTGTGTTTTGACAAAACAGCTATAGAATATAGGTTTTGGTGAGTTGCTTGGTTAAATAAACATTAAAAAAGGTTGCATTTTTGTGCAAAAGACATTCATAATGCCCTTGCAAAACTATAAATCCCATCAGCACCATATCAAGTTATGTCGGCAGTAGGGTCGAATGAAGTGGAGAAAAATCAAGCATGATCAGCAGCACAGAGTTGTCACTCCTGACAAAACCACATTTTATTAGTGCTGCTGATCTTTATTTTGTTCATGTTAGAGAGGCTGTCTGAATTCCATCCAAACCCTCTGGCAAAAGAGATCAGACAAATTTCTATATAACACTAAACAAAATATAGGAAGCCATCTAAAAAATATTGTCATATTGAGAGTGACAGTGATTAGGAGAGTTGTGTGCAATGCAATTGTAAAAAAAAAAATAAAAAAAAATGGAGGACCAGAACATGAAAATTTGATGTAAATTAAATGATGATCATCATACAAGGCTTACTTCCTATTGCCAGCAGGTGGCACTACGACTATGAAATGACTTCCTGTTGGCTTTAGGGTATTGTTCCAAGAGACTTTTTTGTAAGTCTTTGGATGTTACATAAGCATACCAAATTTCATGCATGTAAGTGAAACGTACAACCGGGGCTACTTCATGGACATTTCATAGGGAACGCTATCGAGCCATTTTGCCACACCAATGCACAAGATCTACAAAACATGTCAATTTTCACCACACCTCATCTGCAAAGTTTCACAAAAATTATATCTACAATTAACATTGCAATAATAGGTCCTCACACCAGTTGGTGCTTGCTCCCTAAAAAGTACACCTCCCCTGGAGGTTGGGGGTTGCAATAGCATCCTCAGCATGCCAACTTCTCATGGCTATAGCTAAGTGACATCTGTGTGTGGAATCTCTTAGGGACCAGCTGTGTGTTATGTGCATTACGCATTAGTAAACAGTGGTCAATTGAAAAATTTCTTCAGTTCTCACACTGACATTTCACACATTGCATCACATATGGTGGTATGGTGGTATTCTCTAGTTGTTAATCAGTCTCATTTTGATACATTATTCCCCAGTGCCTCCATCAATAAAGTCTGCAAACACAGAACTTGATATTGATATTAATATTGTCCTGGTCTTCTGATATGGACATTTGGCACCAGCAATTCGCCTATGAATAAAATGGTATGGTTAGTACATTAAATGAAATTGAATAGTTAATCAAAATGCAGTGATGTTATTCTGATGCATATTAACAGATGGACATGATTAAAATTGAGATCTGTTGAAAAAATATACATCAGGACACAGGCTGAAGAGGAAAGATCAGGAGGACAGAAAGTGTGGACAGTCACCTTCTTTGTCTGTGTGTCCTGAAAAGCATGATCTCCCAAAAAACTTCACCGCTGGCATCAGCAAACCAGCACAGATGTCTCCGGAGGAGGTTTTGATGGGAGCGAATGGAGAGGTTGGCAGATACGAGGATTACACAGAAAGACAGAGGCGGACAGATACTCTGGAGTGACAAATCAACAGACATAGATAGGTACAGTTTGATTTTTGACAGAAACAAAAGAGCCTGAAGCGGAGGGAAGATGACAAAAGCAAATGCAGAAGCAAATGCCTAAAAAGTTAGCTCATCAGTGGCACTCAATATGCTATTTGCCTTCCTTACTTATACCACATCCAAGCCTATAAATAGCCCAAGGGCATGAGCCCCAAGCTGACAAGAAGGCAGGCAGCAGCAGTTCATCTCAAAATGTTGCTCCGGGTGAGAGGAGGTGATGCCTTGGCTCTGCAAGGCATAACCTGGTAGCTATGAATCCTTCAACACGTGTACAGGGGAAAAAAGATGAGCTGGAAGAGGGGAGGAGAGTAAATCAAGGTAGAAAGAGGAAAGTGGAGAAGAGGAGAAGGGACGACATGAAAGCAAAGTAAAAAAGAGAGATCATAGAAAGGGAGGGGAGAGCAGATGATGAGAAAGAGAGGGAATCAGAAGAGTAGAGAGGAGGAAAGAAGAAATGAGTGGACAGGAGGTTTCCAGTAAAACTATATATATATATATATATATATATATATAATTTATTTTTTATTTTTTTCACCTAAGTAGGATGAAGGTAGGATGAAATGGTAAGCAAATTCCCCAGTATCTCAGAATTTCCTTGTTTGAGATTTTGTGACAGAACTGTACTTTCAGATTTGTTTTAAATCAAGCACTGGCTCTTGTAAAGCAGCTTGAGAGAGTTTTTTTTTTTTTGTTGTTGTTTTTTTTTCACAGAGGAGATTCTTTGCTGTAGGATAGGACACACACTCACAAACACAAAAATACACACACTCTCAGCCTCTGCCTTTTTAGTCTTGATCCCTAACTTCTGCCTCTCTCCAAGTCTTGAGGAAAAAAACTTCCCCTTTTTCCTGAAGATAGAGATAAGAGGAGAAGGAGGAGGTGCCATCCATCCCTTTGGGGATGTCTGTCAGTGTAATGAACGCTCTTATCGCTTTGCCCGCCTCACTTCCTTGGACACGGAGATGACCTCTGTGAAGCGTAACTAAGGTGGTAGTATAGAGGTGCGATGAGGATACATCATTTACCAGGTAAGCGCTGCGGTTGGAAACTATCACTACCACACCAAAACATGAGTGACTCAAGCAGGCTGTCAGATTTAAACCCAGGATAGTTTATCACAAGGTTAGTAATTGGTAAACATGCATTTGGTAAACACAGATAACAGGTTATTTTGTGCTCTTTTATTTCTTTAGCTGCAGGAATGAATATGGATGTGGGTTTATATTTTTAATATATTTTTAAAACATGTACCTTTGCTTTTGGCACTTCAGTACCTTAAAGTTTTGTGTCTGTATTTGGGAATAACCAGTTGTTAACTAGAACATGTGCAAGAATAATGTGTTTTTGATCTATATAACATACTTTACAAACAAAACTCAGCTGTGTATATTTATGCATGATGACACGTGTGTGATACAAGTAGTCACATATGTTTATAGAATAACCTGCCCAGTGTTTTAAATTTTTATACTAATATATGAGCAGGAACAATGGATTAATTAGAATTACATAAACTTGCTATTTTTCACAGTGGGATGAACTACTTCAGCCTAACATTGTACCTGAAATGGACAGTTTGACTCAGTCAGTCACATTACTTCGTATAAATGATGGTCAAGATGGACAAATCAGATTAAGCGTATAATATACTGGCTGAGCCAAGGAATTCTGTTGAAAAGCTCACATTGTGTAAAGACTCTTTGTACCACTCTTTGTTGCTGTCATGTGTTTACAGCTGCTGGCCTGAGTGGCTGGACAGAGGCTTTACTGGTGCCAAGTGCCAACATGACTCTCTAGAGACTCAATTAGAACACAGACACACAGCCTATCAAATGTCATCACAGTGTGTGCGTGTGTGCATGTGTGCGTGCATGCGTGCGTGTGTGTGTGTGTGTGCAAGCATCCTTGTGCAATTGTGCAAGTGTTTTTGCATCTGTGTGGGTGTGTGTGTTACTGAGTCACAGCTGCATACAACCATGTAGACAGACCTTCCACTTAATGAGCTGCTCATTAACGAGCTTCCACAGCCAAAGACGGCTTTTTTTTTTTTTTCTTTTCAGGTCCTTGTAAAGTTCATCCTCCTGGAGGATGTCATTTTTATACTGTCTGTATAGTCTGTATAGTCCTTATAGTACGTAGTAGCCCTTTTGCCTGATCTGAGTGGAAGAAGTAAATGAGTAACTCTAATTCAAGTAGTTGTCACCTTAGCAACATCTTTCAAGGTGTCTTTTGACTAATGCACCTGCAACAGACTGTGCTTGTACATCTGTATGAATGTGTTTTGAAAAGTATTTAATTCATTAATTTCATCTCAATAAATAGAAAAATGGTGACCTTTTATGTGTGATGTCTCCAGGTGATTGACAAAGCCAGAGGCCAGGCTGTTAAGAAGTAGAGTGTAATTCATACATGTTCTTGCAACAGTAGTCAGTGTGAACAGACCACATATAATGGTACTGATTTTTTCGAGCATTTCTATAAATTGTAACATATATTAGGGATTATTTTTCATCAGAAGGGGTACTCCTATCACCTATTAAGGTATCAGATCAACTTTGGGCCAGTTCATTTCTGTTTTAAATGTTTATTATGCACAACTCTAAGGCCTTTGACAAGATATCACTTAAAGTTTGGGTGAAGCATGCATCTATCTATGAATAACCACCCACCACATGTATGAAAACACCAAAAATGTTCTTTTTTTCTTCATCACACCACTCAGGTATAAGTATTCCTACATGTCCAGTGGGTGAGTACCTAAACATAGGTGAACAACTAATGATTACTTTTGTGAACAAAATTTTATTTTGTACATGCCTCAGAAAAAGACAGGCATAAATAATTCAGATGATCTGTATACATGTCTCTTTGCCACTGTCTCTCATCGTCCATCCCCATGGCAGCGTCCCTCTTGATAACCAAATAACCACACTGCTGTATTTTACTGAGAAAGGTATAATGTATGGTGTTCCTCTACTCATATTTTGCACTGCGGTCTCTGACAACATCTGCAAGGTGGAGGAGTTTGCCTTATTAATTTGGGTAGTAGGCAGCCCTGGTAGCAAAATGTCATGGAAACAGCCATTTTCTCATGCTGTGACTGTGAGGTGGCAGCCATCTTTGGACAAAAGGTTTAATGGCATCTGTTAAGACCTCCCAGCAACACCTTATGCCATCTTTAATTTAATTCTGAGAATCATCATTTAGAAGCAGCACACTTCAGTTATGTTGTATGGCTTTGCCTGACAAAACTTTGGATACCCAACCCCAAAAGTCTTGAACGGAGGAACACTCCCACATCATGTCTTTATACCTTCCCAGAGAATTAAGTTGACACATGTTACATTTTTTCTCTCTTTGTCTCATGGGAAACCGTGGGACAGATATATAGTGAACTTAAAGTGGATCATTTGGTGGTTTGGGTTTTTAGAGGAGCAGAAGGTATTTTCCTGCACTTTGTCCCAGAACATGTCTTTTTCCTTTAGGTCAAACTCTATGTTCCACACTTAGACACTATAGACAGGTTCTTCTGATGCCCAGACAGTATTTTAGAGTATATTAATGACACAAATTTCCTGGTGGGGACAGAGTTCACTCAGTCCATTAAAAGACGAAAGAAGCATAGCCTCTAACAGTACATTATGTGATTTAAGCACTGACCTCAGTTGTAAATAGATAAAATATGTAATGACATGAGGCTGAGTTATAGTGCTATTTTAGGTCCCCATCCAAATTTTCCACTACAACTCAGGGAATTTCTAATTGTGTTGGCAATACCAGGTCCATAACGCATAGGGTACATCAAATTTTCCTCTAAATGTCTCCATGAGCCTAAAGAGCATTTATTAAGCCAAGTGTAGCTGAAAGAATTATATGGTATGGTATGATTTTAAAATTAGAGAGGAAAGCCCACCTTGGTGTTTAGATCTGTGCAACATTGAGAATTTGAATTTAGGACAGCTGTTGTTCTATATTAATTTATCAATTCTATCACAATAATAAAATGGGGGAGAGAGCAGAATCATTGTACTTAGTGAGTTAATACTCAGTACATTCATTTTTATTGTGGATATTCCAGTCTGTGATGAAGCAGGAAGTTTTGTCAAAATTATGCGATCGTGTTCATCTTTGTCTGTCACTCTGCTCTGGAGTGATATATGCATTTGAATTCTTAAATATGTAATTTTTAGTAATAAGGGGATATTAACCTTTTATATTTTATCATTTTAGAGGTCTCATTTAACAGCATCAAATCAGATTGTGTACAATTTATTTTATATCCTGATTGCTTTTTGAAGTCCCCAAATACTGCTAGGTAAGAGTTTGATATGTCTGTTAAGTAAATTATAATGTTATCTGCAAAGGCCAGTATAGTATGAGATGTTTGTCTGATTTGGATAGAGGATGTGAGTTCTGTTTCAAGTGTTGAGCCAGCAGTTCAATGGAGGGAATGAACTGACTTTGGGACAGTTCTGACCTAGTTCTGTCTCGTACCATTATAAATTGGAAAAGGATTTGAATTAAGTCCTTTTCTACTAACCATAGCTGAGGGTTTGGAATATGATGTTTATCTAAATATTTGTTTTCTGTTTATTGTTTTTTCAAAGTTACATATCATTTAGATTTATTAGTACACACTGCATCAAAAAAAAAAAGTTAATCAGTTGCACTCCTGTAATCAAGACCATAGGAATAAACATAATAGTATAATATTTGAGCTCTTGTCCTCAGAGCTCTGACTGGACTTGAAGCTCTGGGAGCTCTGGATAAGTGGAGGTTCCTCTGTCTTTATTCTCTATATTATTTTCATGCATATACATCTTTGGATTTCCTACATACTGAAGCATGATTAAGTGTTGATTTAAGCTTTTTTTAAACATAGACTCAACTCCGCAGGGGTAGCTAAGATATTACTAAGATATGACATGCTGACTGTGGCCTTGCTAGAATGTTTTCTTTGTTTGTTTGTTTTTTCTCTCTTTTTTTCAACTGCGCCGTCCATTTTTTCTCTACACTCCTCAACCACATGCACTACATTTACCCACTAACTGTTGTGTTGATGCATATGTGCGTGCAACTAATTGAGTGTGATGACAGGCAGAGGTCATATCATTGGGTTAAAAATAGGCAGGGGTTGGCTGTTTACAGTACTGAGTGACAGACACTATCCTGTATTGTTTACTCTCTAATTTAATTATTTCATTTTGCATTTTAAAGGGGCTATTTGTTAGTTTTCTCTGCCTCCAAACGTGTTTTTTTGCCAGGAGTGGGTGGTTGCTTGTTTACAATACAAGAGGTTACAATATGCCCTCTGAGCAGCCATACTTGTATAGGGGTTTCCGGAGGCCAGAGTGAGTCACTATCAGAAGGTGATGAGAGCAGCAGTGCTACTATTGGAAAAAGTTAGTATGGAGCCCCATGGACTGATGAGTAAGCAGCTAGCAAAACTTACAAATAGCTCCTTTAACATTGGTCTGACATTGGTCACTGAGAATTCTCATTGTGTCCTGGTGTATTGCAATATAAGATTTCACTTGAGAATGTGCATGTCAACAGAGTGCACCTAAATGTAAGAAGCAGACTCTTCAACAAGACATCTACATTTACTGTCCATTACATCATGAGGTAAACTATTCATGATGTAATGTTCAAGCTGAAGACAGCATGAGCAGTTAATATCTCAGTCACCCTGTAAGCTATGATTTTACTAATGAAGCAGCTAATTCATTAAACAATTTATATCTGTTTAGATGAGTCAGTAGCGCAGTTATTATGGTGGCACCAGATGACATTGGATATTTATAGACCCTCATTACTCACCTCAGCAGTTACATCTTATTGGCTGGAGATAATTGGGACCAAATTGAGATTTTTAATTATTTCCCTCTGTATAAAAGGTTAAGCGTGGGAGGAGGGAGGAAAAGTCTATTTCAGTTTTCAGCACAAGTTTAGCTTCTAAGTGACCAGTGCTAATGCTTGCCAAATCCCCTACAGCGATTTCTATCCTTCTCATTCTCCTAGCCAATCTCTTTTAATCTGTCTCTCGTGCTCCTGACCCTCCAGACCCCACAGGGAACAAAGAAATTCCTATTGGTTTAGTACAGAGAACTCAGAGTGCAGTTTAAGCCTCTTGCAAACATCATCCACCCCTACTTTACCCTGGGCTCCAAACATCTGACACATCTTGCTGGACAGGCTCAAACACTTCTTTACTCCCACATACTGAGAGAACAAAGATATGTAGCTCACTACAAGCTCGTCATCATGGAGAGATATTTGCACCTGTAATACAGCATAGGACATCATCTGGTCAGACGATGCTTTTATCAATAAATAGAAGCTAGCTTTTGCATCTCAGCAGAGCATGGACTGGATTGCATGTACACATCCAAGCTATTGAATCTTCAGTATTCCAAGATATAAATAAGGTAATGAAAAAAAAACAAAAACTCATCAAATTTAAACTGCAAGTTAGAGCGAGAGAAATACTTCACCTCTTGTGTTCACAGAAATAGTCATATAAAAGCACAGCTTGTAAGAATCACAAGGTGAATGCTCCCAAGGATTGAAAACAAAATGACTTTCTTAAGGCTGAAAGAGGATAAAATCATATCCTTCAGCTTAGTCAGTTCATGAAGACAGTACATCAGAGAACACTTGAAAATACAAATGAAAGAAAATGAAACATACTGCATGACTAACCTAGACCTTGACATTAAAAAAAATCATAATGTAATATTTTAATGTCAAATTATAATATAATCATTTATTTTTGTTGTCATATCAACCAACTTACTTGCTTTTGAATGCTTGAATGAATTAAGCTGATTTCAGAAGTGGCAGCGCATTAGCAGGCAATAAAATGACTGATGTCTAAAAATATTACCACAAAGGCAACATTTTCTGGAGGAAGTGTTGAGTTTCATTCATGGTAGCTTAACGTCATTTGGGGGAAAAGACAGCATGACATGACTCTTGTTTGGAGTTAGTGTTGTGAAAATGTGGAAACAGAGGAAATGTTGAATTTGCATTAACTGGGGAACAGAAAATTTGAAACAAAGGCCTGCTGCTATTATAAGTCAGCATAAGCCTGGTTCTTTCTATCAGTGTTATCAATAGTTTTGCAGATATTTTCTCAGACACCAAAACATTGTGCAAACTGAAATCTTAACCTGATGATGTTGCAAGGTAAATCTGGGGATAACCAAAGCTGTACCTGTTGTAGCCCATCCACCTTCAATATGTGCATCCCAAGAGCTGTAATAAGTAGTTATCTGATTTACCATATCCTCTGTCATCTCAAACCAGTCTGGCCATTCTCCTCTGACATCTCTCATCAACAAGGTCGCAGGAGATCAGCAGTTTCAGAAACACTCAAACCAGCCCCCGGCACCAGCAATCATATCACAACCAAAGTCACTGCAATCACTTTTTTTTTTCCATTCTGATGTGAACATTAATTGAAGCTGTTTAGAACTGATACAAACGGCCACACTTCAAGGCACAGTAACAAGCCAGCCATCATAGAGAGGGAAAGAAACACAATAGCTTTTAAAAATGGGGTTAACAGCACAGTTTCTCTGGAGGACATTCTTGGTGTAACAAATGGTTGAGTAAAATGTAAGAGAGAGAAAGAACAAGAGAGTGATGTAAAATGCCTGGCTCCTCTCCCACTTATGCACAGCTAGCCAATCACAGTGATTGAAACCAACAATTGTTGGTTTCAGAAAGTTGACAAATAGTTAGAAAGATAGTAGAAAATAGTTGACACAGACATCCCCTATCTGATGTCTGGTGTTGGGGGACAGACTGACCATCACTCCCACTTAAAGTGCAGTTTAAAATCCAAATATTAACTTGTACAGCAGCTTCAATGTAAATTATTTTAAATTGCTGGCCTTTCTGCTTCACAGAGAGCCTCCTTACCCATTTGGCTTCTTAACCTTCATGCATAAAGGAACTCTGTGATAATGCCAAAGGTGTAAAAACATAAACAGAGTGCTGCTATAACTTGGGATCGTTTGCAGCTTGAGTGAGTGCACCGTTAAAACCCATCTGTCCACAGACAAACATGGCCCTAGCCCATCTGGGTTCCTTTTCCTATTTGAGACCATGGGAATATTTAAGGATAATTCCCGCTTATTAGGTACAGCCATCAGACCCTATAAGGGCTTCCCCTTAATGTGTAAGGTCTGTGTGCTTAGCAATGCCTTACACTGCTTAAGTAGAGGTTAGCAGAGGTTCAATTTATAACAGGGAGGCTACTCTAGGCTTTCTTACATGCTGACGAGTGAAACCAGACATGCTTATAGCAAAATGTGTTGGTTGCATTTCTTTTGGCTTGTGTACAGATTTTTTTTAAAAGTACAGACAGAATTTCTAAAGTCCCTTGGGGAAACAGAGCAACATAATTGCAATTCCCTGTTGAACAGTGCATGCTGTAAAAAATTGTTAGTCAAGGCTTATTATTTGAATACACCTCCTCTGTTTACAGCATACTGACCTACCCAGCCAGGGTAGGTCAGTAATGAATAACTTAGTAACATGTCACTGGGTTATAGTAGTAAAGAAGTGGCTCATATGATATGTTTCCCAGCCACATTAGAAATCAGAAGTGTTAATAGCTGTTCTAAACAGCCACACCTGAAGGAGTGAAAAGCTAACTAATACTAGCTTCAATGCAAATGTATATCCTACTGAACCTTTCATCTCCCCTTGTTATTGTTTAGCAGCAGAAGATTAATGTATAAAACCATGTAGGCAATGTCAGCAGGCTTTCTCAGTATATCTGGTCCTATTTATATTATATTATAATATATCACAATATATTATATATTGTAGCCCTGCAATAGACTGGCAATCTGTCCAGGGTATACCCCACCTCTCGCCCAATGTAGTAGTATAGATAATGGGTGAATGGATTATATATTATATATTAGGCTGTGCACCTGCACCTCTCTGAACTTGCTAGAGGAGAGAGTTCTGGTCTGTTTTTTTCATCATGGAATTGCTTTGTATTGAGTGTAGTTTTAAGTGTTGTGTGCGCTACTATTGTGCAGCCAAAGTTGCATTTTTTGCACCAGGGACAGACTTGTGTGGGTGTAGTGTTCTGTGTTTCCCAAACAGACATGGCAACAAGAACATGCTACCATCAATGGCTTTCAGATGGTACTGGCAGACAGGAGTGGATCCAAAAGAAAAGAAAAGAGGCATCATCTTGTTGCTTTTAATAGCACTGGACGGTGCCACCCTGGTCAAATTGCTGTAATAGCTACACTGTAGCTTTAGTCTGTTGGTTAATGTGATCTCTCCAAGCTGCTGACTGTGTTCTGCCAAAGATTGTTTGTGAAGACAAAAGGCAAATCACTATGTAACATCACTCTAAGTCACTGTGGTTAAACTGTGTTTTTGTAGTTAGGCAGAGTCACCACTCTGCCTAACTACAATGATGATTAGCTGATCATAGTTCTTAAATACAGAACTACACAGAGTCTTATTTAACTTTTTCTGCACATCAAATCAATGTTTTGAGTTCATTAACATAATAATTGTAAATCCATCCATCCATTATCTATCTATATAGCTATAGCAGGGGGCTGGAGCCTATTCCAGCTGACATTGGGCGAGAGGCGGGGTATACCCTGTATGGATTGCCAGCCCAACATATATAGGCAAACAACCATTCACACTCATATTCTGCAATTTAGAGTCACCAATTAACCAAATGTGCATGTCTTTGGACTGTGGGAGGAAGTTGGAGTACCCAGAGAGAACCCACACAGGCACAGGGAGAACATGCAAACTCCACACAGAAAAGCCCCGGGTGATCCTAATTTGTGAAAAATCAGGTGTAAAATCAACACGTTCCAGATGTTATTTTAGTATGTCAAATTTGTGATTTCAGATAACAATCAATAAACATTTCTGCTGTTGATCTCATTTTCAGGTTAGAGATACAGGTTGTGAAAAAGAGTTAGGCTAGGATAATTGATGTCAATGCTGATTATTTTACCACTACCACTAAACAATTGTAGTATTTCTGGCTTCTGATCCAACAACAAAGTTGTCTTGTTGACAACAACTTGTAACCCTACACTCAGGAAACATGGGTTTGCTAGGAATTCCAGATGGGACTCCACCCAGTAGACTAGAAACTTGTTACACGTGTTATATTAAAGTCCTTGGTGTGGTTAAACAAACTAGTTCATAACACAAGTTGTCTTACCACTAAAGTCTCTCTCCTCAAAGGCATTTCCAGTCACTGTACAAAGTTGACGTTATTGTCAGATAGTTTCTTTCAGAAAGTTACAGAAATTGTTGGATGTGACATCCCTTAATTCCATTGTCAAAGAAGGGGCTTCAAACTAAGACAGACAGACATTTCATTTCGCATACTGCAGCCTTAATTATTTGTGCTTTTGAGTTCATAAAGTGAGTTCTTTTTTTGTGTTTTTGTTAAATAGTATTAAGTAAATGTAACTGTGCATTTTCCTTTTCACCATCTGGAAAAGCATTGATGCATTTCATAGGCAGTTTTGTTTGTTTTGTGACAATCACCGTTGTTGTTTGCTTGTAAGAGGAACAGTAGTGTTTAAATTGCCCTTGGTTTTTCCTGGGGAAACAGATTGATCGTGTTCATGTTTTATAGTTGCTTATAAAGTTTGCATTAAAGATGAAAACCTTGCATACACAAAAGACATCTCAAATATTACAGTGTCTTCTATAATATATAAATGAAAATACATAGGGACAAGTATAGTAACTTTTTTTCAGTCTCCTTCCAACCTCCACTAATGCAAATGCAATGTGCACACATACACACACACACTTACATACACACAAACCAGTCCTGCGTGACAGTGATTCCCCACATCCTTCATTCAAATACCCTCCAATTTATTCCCCTCAGTAGCACCCTACAATCTGTGGGCAGTAATATCCTGCAGTGTCACATCTTTAGACAATATCTCAATCATGGTGGATGGCTGGGGAAGTGAACCAATAATGTTCTCCTGTTCTTCAGCAGCTGCTGTTAAAACGTCCTTGAGCAACCTTCATCTGCTGACAGAAAAGTATGCCTTACTGGGCAGCTCCCAGCAGCCAACCATGTGAGGCTGTGGTTTCCCCAACAGCTCCCACATGTTAGTGACCATGGAGGTGTGAAGCAGAACATTGCTGAATAGATCATATGTGTTCTGTCAACCCTCAACAGATAAAGAGAAAAAAAGAAAAAAAAATGAATGGGAGGTTTCCCCTCAGGGGGAGGCAGCTTGAAAATGACTGACACCCTCACCCCCTCATGTTCGCCCAAATCCATTATCCATTTCTGATCTCTCAGCAAGGGTCAAGAAGGTACTTCATCTTCAAACAGCTGTGCGAAAGGTGCGCTGGCCTCCTAAGGTGTTTGTTTACATAGACCAGTATGTCATGTAAAGCTAAGAAAGACATTACATACACTGAACATGGCCAAGCCTAAAAACTACCATTTTTTCTGAGTAGTGTCATTACTTTTGGAGTGGATCTGATGTAATGCTTTTGTTAACACTTAAATGCTATTCACAAGTCAGTAAAATCCAGTGTATAGCACTTCTGTAGAGTAGCTGGGCTAATAATAATGTTTGACTTCAGTTTAATCTGACTACAATTTTTTAAACAATTTTTTAAAACACTTGTATAGAGAGTAATCCAACAGGCTCGTTTGAATATTTCTGAAATTGCAACTAACATCCAGTGAGCAGCAGTTCTGCAAATGGAAATGCCTGGTGTTCCTAATAAAGTGCTTAGTGTTGGCCAATAATACATTACTTAGGAACAGGTTACAGTACTGTATTACTTTTTTGGTAATGAGCAGTGTAATGGTTTACAATTTGAAATTATGTAATTATTTTACAGTTACTGAACAGTAACTGGTGTTGGTCAAGGATATGGTTGAGGTGCAGGGTAGGCAGTAACCACCAAAAGAGGAGAAATGTGACTCCAGATGATTTCAAAATTGTCTGATCTAGACACTAATGGACACTATTCCACTACCAGACATGCATGCATCAGTGAAGCAACAGAAAATTAGCTTTTCATCACTGAACAAATGGAATCAAAAAGGATATCTCTGGTGCTTATATGTTTGGGATTGATTTTGGTTCTGAACAACCCTGGCATAAAGATGCTTACATAGTCACTACAAAAACAAACCCACACAGATTCACACACTCACCAACACTGACAGTAATGATAAGGCACCAGGTAGAGTTACATAATCAACAGTGCAGATATTTGATGTTCTGTACATATAGGCTGTCAGGCTCTTTTTATTCCATTCAGTGCTGTCTTGGGCGGGTTCAAACTTCATGTTCCATGTGTTAGCAGTGAAATTTTATTGTGTATGACTGACAAACGTCTGTTATGTGCAACTTATATAGTGCAAGTAGCATTTGCACTAAAATGTTTACAAATCAGTCATTCCTCAACAAAGAAGAGTCATATTCAGCCTGTTAGTGGATTCTAAACTCACAAAGACATCATACTTCTCTCTGGCTTTCACACCTCCTCTCTATGACTATTTTTTATCACACAGTTTCTCTGTTTGAGATTTGTTTGAGATGTCACATGTAAATCTGTCACTATGTTTGGATTTGTATGTGTGTGGTATTATGTCTGACCTTTCCTGAAATACACTTTAGTTTAATTCAGCTGATGTCATGCCAGTGCAATGTTGTCTTTTGTGGGCTTTAGTAGCACAAAGTTACAGATCCTCAGTTCAGAAAGCCAGACCTCCCCTACAGCAATGCCTGACATGGAGTGAATTGGTCTGTCATTTGGTCTATTTGTATTCTGAAATATGGCACTTAGTGATTCAGGTGAAGAATTTGAATGAGAACTGTTAGTACACGGTGTCCTGTCCACTCATCACAGAACAGACAGCAGAACAGCTACCAGGGTTAGCAAGAACAGACCACTTTTTTTACTCAGGCAGAAGTACTTTTACATTTTTACTTGCACCCTGTCTTTCAATTTTTAAGATTTTTTCTTTATTTATTTTTGAATTTTCATTCAAAGAAAAATGAAATAATCTTTATGATAGTTGTTGCAGTAAATGTGCTGACTTCTACCGATCAGTTGTCAGTCACAGTGTATATTGCTGTTTGCTTAAGTGTCTTTTTTGTATGTTGTTTTGTACCACCAGAAGTTGCACAGAGTCTGAAATTTTAAATTGTACTCACAGGCGCTTTAAAGAAAAGTGCTCTACCGATTCAGCATTATACAACATTGCTGGACTCATGAAGGACAGTTTAAAAAAAAAAGAAGAAGAGAGAACTGATGCAGCAGAAACAGTACATTCAGAGAGTATTCAGATCCCTTCACTTTTGTTATGCTGCAGCCCATTTTTTCTCATCCGTCTACACTTAATACTCCATAATGACAAAGCAAAAACATTTTTTGTAAATGTATTAAAAAGGAGAAACTGAAACAACCTAAACCTAAACAGCCTAAGTTCCCCTAAATGTGTAGCCCTGTCTCTTTAAAATTAAGTAAAACAACAATGCTGACTGTTGAAAACTAACTGCTGCAATGCCAATGCAAGGACATGTGATTGCGAACATTTTACATTTGCTATTAATGCAATGAGGATATGCTGTAGTTCTATGTATTTGATAAATATGTTGAATGAACTGTAGGCATGTTGGACAGCTTTACTACATATGCTTGATATACATGAACTTGTCCTCCTCTGCTATGGCCATATTTTCCATTCAGAGCACGGTGTTCTAAAAATATGATACTCCAGTTCAGGTCAGCATTTGATCTATGACTGCATAAAGGTTAGTCAGTTCAGTTTCTGAGCAACACTAATGGAGATGTTACAACCTTTTTACACTGTAACTGCTGGGATTTAAAATGCAATGTGCCTCTAAATATTTTATATCAAAACAAACAAAAACAAAAGTGAAATGAATGAAATTAATTTAAAGATTAGACTAGATTTACTGGTTGAAAAATATCAACATTATGACTTGTGATAGTAGTCACCTCCTGTATTATAAGTTACTGAATGTGTCACAATAGCTGGGATATATCCAGTCACAAAACAAATTGTAATTGTATGAAAATTATAAACAAAAATCATGTTATTTTTTTTACTGTTGCCTTAATTCCTCTTAATTATAAAGTATAGTTGCCAATGAATTTGTGAGTTCAGTCAATATTAAGTACAAGGCTCCTGTCCTCATGAAGGATTTTCAGCTACTTATGGAACATGTGTCTGGAAAAATTGCAAGTCCTTAGGGGATTATGGGATAATGAGTAAACAAAAGGCTTACTTTATTAGGCAAATGTAATTAGAGTGTATCATTATGAATCACTCAGTAAGACCAATTTTCATCTCTTTTCCTCTTTACCTGATCCCTTTTGACAGGACTTATTTCTCGTTTCTGGTTAAGCATTAGAAAGCTATCAGATCATGGGCACTTAAAAGAAGCTTTAGTTTTTCATAATGTTTACACTTGCACATAGCCTACTGTACATCTCTGTAGTGTTCATGAGCAGTCAAAATCAAGGAATGTAAGGGTTCTCTGATCTTCACAAAAACAGTGATAACTTCTGCTGTCACCTATATATTGGTTTTATGTTCATTTATGTTCAAGGTAAGTAAGTCACTGAGCAGTGGCCGATCTTACTTTAAAAAGTACATCAAGCCTAGTTTTTAATACAGAGGATCCATAGAGACTGCTAAACATAAAATCTTCCCTGCTAACTATTATGTGAGCAGTTTCAGCCGTGTTTTCTGGATGGTGCTTTTAATGTGTTACAGACACTTTGAAGTGATGGAGATAGCAGCTCACTCGACAGCTCTGGATCCTCTGTTTTCCACCCCGTCTCTCCCAGCCAGCGTCACTGCAGAATAAAAGAGGGAGAGAGCTGCTGCATTCGCCTGAAGACATCCCAACTCCAACCTTATTGACTGTCATGTCTGCAACTGAATTAAAGGCACAGAGGAAGAAGGATGATTATTGAAATTGTTGATGCAAGAAATCATGTGGAATTTAATGAGAGGATCTTCACCAAGACGTAACTGACAGACAGGGGCACCACACAGAAAAAAGGTCTTAGGGAGACACTCTTCACTGCTACATATGGGTTGTTGTAAACCCATCAATCTGAATTCCGCCGTAGAGATGCTAAGACAGAGTTACAAGGGTTAGAAGTGATTTAGGTGCTTTGATAGATCATTTTGATTATACACAGCATTACAGAATCAGCCGACAAGGCAATTGAAACTCCACAAGAATTATGCATAAGTCAACAGCTGTAATGTATACTCAAAAGATAATGTCAGAATGATTGAGAGCAGTGCAGTTTGTAGTATGAATAAATTAAATGATTAAGTTGGTATAAATGAGATTCAGTAATTTGAGTATAAACTTCAGGTCATGAAACATACATACTTGAATATGTATGCTCACAGAGAATGGGAAGATTATTTCAGCAGGAATTCACAAACTGAAATTCACATCACACAAACAATAAGCCCCTACTGAACCACCATCCATTCAATCCGCATAGTATATATTTACTGGACTCATTTATTTCTTACCTTACCCACCATAGCACTGTTTGCCCATAGTGAAACTATGCTTCACAGTGAAACTGATCACCCTTTACAGATAGTTAATACGCTCACAATCTACATTTCTGTTTGTGTGTAATTTGAATACGTACATGGCGGTCCTCCAAACTGAATGAGAAAATAGACGACACATGCGTTTTCTAATTCCAATCTACAGCAGGATGGTGGTATGGTTAGTTTTAAGGAAAGCGTTTAGGTACAACAGGCCAGGGGGCTCCTGTAGATTTTAATGGGGTAAAGTAAGCCCAACAACCTTCCATCTTGCTCTTATGTCAGAATTAGCCACCATAGGCCACAATTCATCACATGTTGTTTAAGTGTACCTGCTCTCAAACAATTGATGCCACTATTCCTCTGGGGTGGACAGTTTCAACTCTAAAGATTTTGCCTCAATAAGCATGTCTGCTGAACAAAGTGTGAAAAGGTATTACATTTGTCTGGACTGCTTAATAAAAAGCCGTTAGTGGAATTACTAAGAGTGAGAGTTAATCTAATATCAGCATGTTAACACAGTGATAATGCTAATATGCTGATGATGATCTGGTGTTTGCATAACATGACCATCATTTTAGGTGGCCATGTTCACATAATGTCGTGAGCATGACGACATAACCTGGCATATCTGAAGGGTTCAAGTTCTTCTCTCTGTGGATCATTTAATTGTGGGAGGATGAGGGGAGAACTCTTTGAGTCCATCCTTATGCTAGCCACTTGTGCTTGTCATTGATGCCAGCCAGAGACGTCTGATACACAGTGAACAGTCAAGAGATTGGTGGACTTACCTCCACTACTACACTGTACTGTTTATAGCTGTTTAGGCTCTCTCAAATCCCAGCTCTGATTCTCTTTTTCATCCAATGTCCTTGTAGGGAAAGTTAAATGAACAGGCCTCAGCCAGCTGTCATTTTCTAGCTGTCATCTCTGCTTGATGATGCCATGAATCAGTAACCCAGCCTAGAGATGAGATTTTGGGGTTGCACGGTCAGCCATCATGGAAACAAACCTCCGGCCTTTTTATCAGAGAGATTTTGAGTGAGCCAAATTGTTCATAAATTTTGGACATGGAGTCATAATGTCAGAAAAGTGGAGTAAAAACAGCTAGACAAATTCCTCCGCATGATGGCAGGCTAATGGGATTACTACCAAGAGTGTGTTAGAAGGGGAGTGAGTGGGAGGCTATGAGAGAGACTGAGGCTGTGGGATGGAGTGATGCTTATGAGTGTTGAAGACAGACTGAGAGCAAGACTGAAGGAAAAGATAAAGCCGATGCAAAAGGAAGGTAGTTGTAAGGATGAGGAATAAAGGCAATGTGTAGGTACCACTGTAGTTTTTATTGCCAAGCTAGAAGGAAAAGGAAGAGAGAAAACAAGGTGTCAGATGCAGAGGCTAAGTGCAATAACAGCGACCACTGCATGCCTCCTCTGCCAAGGAAAAAATGTGCCTTCTAAGATGACATGAGATCTAGCAGCCATTTGAATCCGTTGTGGCAAATACACAGCCGTCATGGATAAGATGTCTTGATGTAATGGCAGTGCAGCCTTAAAACCCTGCACCAGTTCGCCGTATAGTGCTGACATATGTCACATCTACACACCGATAGACTGCCAACTTGTCCAGGGTGTACTGCCTCTACCCAGTGTCAGCTGATTGGTCAACTGATGAGCACCTACATCAAAAATCTTTACTCCTTTTCTAAGTAGTAACTCAGCCAAATCTGAACACACAATACAAATTCTTCTATAACTGCAAAAGTCACCTGAGAAATATTACATTTTCCTTCAGTATCAAAGTAATCCAGTGATAGTTGTCTGACATCCACAGTACACTGCAAACAGAGACAATTACATAGTTAATTTGGTAACAAATAAACCACAAGAGCAAATCTAAATTCAGTTCTAAATAATACAGGCACTTTACACATACAAAACAGAGTCAAACTATGAATAGACTTTAAAAAACAGTGCAAAACTATACTGAAAATGTAATTAATTAATTTAATATTCAAAATTTGAAACCAAATCAATAAAATAAAACCATAATATTGTATATATAATGTGACTCTAAGCAATCATGTGACTTATCTGCAGTCTACTGGTGGTGAACCGCCAAACCAGTAATGTCATGTACACCTTTATTTAGGGCTGTTAGGAGGTAACTAATCATGACTATTATCTTAACATTATCAAGGATCATGACGAGTAAGTGATTTCTAACTAATTTTCCACATCGCACTGTTATTTCTCCAGAATGAGAAACATTAGAACAATTTTATTTCCCATCCAGTATTAGCAACAGCATTAACTTCACAGCTTCTCTTTGCATTCTCCTACCTTTGTAACAAATGGTTTGAGGTGAGGAGATTTGATATCAGGTATTGTTACCTATGGTAACATTTCGTAGCATATTGAAACAGCTGAAAAGAGATGCATGTTTTGTTCAATAGAGCAAAAAAGTACATGTAGCAACATTAGAAAGTTTGACTCCAAAACCCATTTGTATCCTGTGTACTCAGTCTCCTTTTTTGTCCTCAAACAATGAACTTAAAATATTCAGCTCAGAGTAGCTTTTAATGCTTTGGTGGAAGATCAGAGATGGAATGAACAAGCACTAAAACAGACCAGCTGGAGAATGTAAACAGAGTAATAACAAAGTTAATGTTGCTCCTACTAATTTATTCCCTCGTGTCAGTACAGAGAGGAAGAGGCAAACAGAAAGAGATGAGGGAGCTGGGAGTTGCAAGAGATGCAGAACAGACAGACAGGAAACACACAAAGACAGAAAACTCAAGAGAGAGAACGCGACAACCTAGACGGCTAGTCTAGAAAGATCATACAGAGAGAGAAAGCGTGCAGATATACTCGGGCAAAAGAGAGGGATGGAGAGACAGACCATTGTGTCATCTGGGGATCACTGAGCACTGTAATAGGCTTGAGTCTCAGTCAGTTTGCCTCAGCTCAGGTCGGCTTGGCTGAAGATTTCTACTGTCTCCCCTGCCAACAACAACACACATGGGGAATATGATTCTCCAGCAGACCCAGAACAATCCTAGAAGGTCTCACTTTGCTGGCTTTTGGGAGAAAAACAAATAGGTTCAAGTTTCCCAGAGGTTTACACTGGCATACAATATTTGCCCACTGGTTCATAATGGAACTAAATGATCTTAATAATGGAACACTCTTGGCAAACCTACACAGTGTACAAGCTGTGTCTTCAGCGACAATATTCTCTTGTAGTGTAATTTACTCCAGCAGTTCCCAACCTTTTTTTTTTTTTTTTTTTTTTTTTTGAGATTTTACGCTTCACACATACACACACCTACAGCGATAACCATTTTATTTGAATTTCTCTCTGCATTTTAAGTGGTACCATCAGGGAAAACTTAACTGGTTCTAGATTTTATTGAGAACAGCACGAGGCCAGTAAAGCCAGGTACATTTCTGGAAAGCAGCCTACTTACCTTAGATTTAAGTCCAGGGAGTTTTCACTGCAATAAAAGCTAAAGTATACCACACTAGATCATGTTACACAGCTGTAATATAGCCCAGCTGATGCTATCTGTAGCACTTTGACAGTACTTTGAAGTTTTAAAAAAAATCATTTCTATGTATCTATAAGAAATATGAATTATGACTGAAACAAAATGTAAACAAACGTTAGGGGAGTGATGGAAAATTATGCGCCATTACCCCTGTAATTACCTCTTGTGGTCAGGAGTGTCTGTTCAGTAAAGGTTACTTAAATCTTTATTTATTATCTCATCCTAAAGTTGATAATTATGAGCCTTTACGACACATAGGGGAAGAAGGGTCTCACATAAAAGTAATTTTGCAAATTGTTGGGAGGCTACTCAACCTGTGAAAAATAGTGTATAATATTGCATGTTTTCTGCGGTTCTGTAGGAGGAGTTTAAGAACTGTGATGATATCATCACAGTTATCTCAGAATGGGTTTAGAGACTACACATTTATAACACAAAGAGTTTGAAAGACGTGGCAGGAAAAGACTAATGAAAGGATGCTGCTGGTTACATTATGGGGAAATATAGAATCCAGCATATTGAGCTGCAGGGGGTTAATGCTGCATTCATACACTGTCAGCAGAATGAGAGAACGGGAAAACCCATTATTTCAATCCTGGGAGTGTTCATGTATCATTCCAAGATTAGCCCCACTGCTAATTGTGTAGCTATATTTCAGATAAACAGGCTATATTAGCTCATGTTGTGTCACACATTTGTAGCAGTCCAATACCAAGTGATACTATACAAGCTCCTTTTAAATTAATCCCAATCTAAATTAGTGGATTGTCGGACTAACTTGAGCGATTTTTCCATAATTACAGTTCAAAACAATATTATGTGAATGCAGCAAAATTCAGGATTGATATGATTCTGTCTTCCTTATTTTATGTAAAAGTAATAATAATTTTACATAAAAGCTATTGTTTTCTGGGGATTTTTTTCTCTTACTGCAACTTTCATATATAAACATAAGTTTTAACCACAGTTTCATTGGCAAACATGCTCAAATAATATACACTGTATAGGTCAAGGGATGTGAAAAAAAAAAAATTATATATATATATATATTTTAGTACTGCTTTATATTTGTTCTCAAAGAAAATCTATTTAATTCACTACATTTTTACATTCATGCTTGCCATTACACATACAATTCTTTCAAATCCCAATGATTCAGAGGCTTTAATGGTTTTTTACACGTGACATGTGTTGAAATCATAAATGTATCTTTACATCAAACCTTCCTTCTTTGATGTGCTTGTTTGGTTTTGATACAAAATGTGCTGTGACAGCTGTAAATTATGTATCCATAACTGTTTTTAGGTTTTGGACCATTTACCACATGGTTTTATTGGTCCATTCAATCAGGATTACGGTTTTCACCTAACTTGTTTTTGCTTTTAAGAATTTATACTATAATGAATACAGCCATCTGTACGTGATACCATACAGTCAATCGGGCCAGATGACTAGTGTTTCTAACAACAGTCTGCAATGATGCTGCTGAATACTGCAGGAGCTTCTACTAGTGAGGCTAATGAGTAACTTAAGATTGAAGCCCAGGTGTTTACTTTGTAATGGCAATTCATTAGGAACACAGCTTTTGTGTTCTAATTACATTGCTGAAATCTCAAAGCCTCAGTCATTATCTATGCATGCCACATGTGGACAAAATAGCATATGTGAGTAGGTTCAAGGTGCTCAAAAATGTGGCATTATTAACTAATTTTGTTCTTTTTCTCTTCTCCACTGTCCCTTTCTTTATCCCTATGCCTTTGCCTATCTCTGTTTAACCTGTGCAGATGAATTCAAAGCCTTCCTGAAGGCCAGTCACTGACCTGTTCAATGTGTCCATGATTGCCAAGTTCTGGTCGGTTGACTTGTCCATCTAGAAGTGTATGCCCAGCTGGAGTCCAGTACTGCCCTGGTCCCAAGTAAAGCCTCAAGATCGCCAGAAGTTGTTCACCTTGGAGCAAATACTCAACCAGGCCCTCAAGATCAGTTCCCCTGAGAGAGGTAGCCCATTGGGATACACACATATCAAAACAAACTGAAAAAGAAGTAATCATTACTGTAATTGAGTTTAGGTGGCTGTTTTGAAAGATCCATAATGTGGGCCTTTGAAGCCTCTCTCAAGGAGTACCACTGGGAAACCCCAAAAGTTATCATAATAGGACATGGGAACATGAGTGGGAAAATATATCAGCGTGCTCCTTTAAGGCATTGTAGATTTCAGTTGTTTCAGCACTGGTAGTCTCTATTGTCAACAGATTATACAGTAATAAATGTGTCTTACTGTGTAAACCAGGCATGGAGAAGACTCTCAGATACTGTAGATGTACAGCCATGGATCACCATCAATGACCCACAACACTCCCAGATGGATTGTCAGTAATCATAATACTAAATAACAATAACCATTATTTTAGCTTTAGTCTCATCCGAAAATGAGACACTTTATCAGATAAAGTTGAACAGTGACTAGTGTACGTCTCCTTTAAATGGTGCAATTTAGAGTGAAAAATCTTGGTCTTAACCTTCGAGGCATTAACTGATTTTAGCTATGACAATAGCCACCAAGAACATGAAACAAATGGCTAAAAATAAGCCTGACAGGACAAGAAACATGAGAACAGATGATCAAGAAATTATATCCAAACTGTCCACTGTAATATTCACCATAAAGATTCCTCCAGCTGCTCACCAATGAGGATTGTTAGCAAATCATGGATGTCTCACCGCCCTACCTAAAAATAAGGTAGAAGCTAATTTCATCGGAACTGACAACAGATTCAACCTGGGGTCAATGACAGCCCACATTTAATTTTGGATTTAAAAGAGAGAGAATGTTTACAGGAGATTACAAGAGATATAAATGGAAAGACAGAGAATGTGGTAAACGGAAAGAAAGAGATGTGAAGACAGGATGGCAAACTGAAGAATGAAAGAGAGAGCGATGAAGGATCTTGTTTTTCACCGGGTTGTGGGGCTAACTGGGTGAGGTACATGGTGTTGTGGCATGCTGTAATCAAGTTCTTCCTGACTGACAGTCTCGGCACTCCCACCAAGTAGAGGACTTCCATTTCTGAGCCTCTTCCTCCTGCATCACCCATCTCCCTTCTGCACTCTGCCTTGCTTTCTGTCTTTATTCTCCCAGTTACCATGTTACCTGCCTGCCCTGCCCCATCTCATCAGAGCCCTAACCCCTCATACCAGCAACAATACACGAAATACCAGCCAAAGCTCCTTTCTAAATCCATTTGTTTTATCATTCATTTTTGTCTATTTACACAGGCCTAGGGGAAGGAATTGTTGACATTTGGGCATTGCTAGTGAGATTTCCTGATTTAGCCTGGGGATAGAATCTCTGCAGAGCCAATTTTCAGTCTAACTCACAATGTTACTTATCAAAGTGGATGGTAATTTATGTATGTCTGCATTTCATCTCTATTGCAAAATATACCAAACAGTCACCTCCAAAAAAAGGTGTGTCAAACTGCTTATAGACAAAGAACCACCGGCGATGTTATGGGTTAGACTGTAATTTGATTTTCACCTTCAGTGCGCCTGCTGCAGGGCTTGAATGGCTCACCGTGCTGGTCAAGTCTCGCATGCAAAATTACCTATTAATAAACATACCAAATGTATGGAGGTGCGGAGCCCTCTGGGTCGAATGTAAAGGAAAAAAAAAAATGTAGATCTATAGGTTTTGTTTAGAATGACTTGATTGATCTGGGCAGCTACTCAGCTATTGAGGCATATGAACGGCGATCAGACAGGATTATAAATGGATTATGTTAAATTGCAAGTTGAAATCACATCCCCTGTCCCATAATGCTTGCTTCCCAGACCCTTCCCTGTTGGGGCTAAAATATCTAAACTTGGATAAAGCGTACTAAAACACATCATTATATTGTCCATTAAATAATTAATATTAAATAGAATATACATTTATTCTTTTCAGCATCAATCATAAAATATATCAAAACTTTTTTTAAGCTTTAACTGGATCATTTATTTTTAAACTTTATTCATTTTTCCACTTTTACCGCGCACCCATATAATCGACAAAGGATGCCTGTTGCATTGTTTTGCGACAGATCTGACAAATCTGGTTGTCACCTGCCAACTGTACCAGTTTAGGTTGCCACCAGAACACCAGACCAGAAAGCGGCACGGAGTCACTGCTGGCACCTGTAAAAGAGCCAAAACAAGGGGAGTCGCCATCCTGAGATACAAATGAGACATACTAGTTAGAGAAGCAACGCGTATCAACTGTCAAACAAAACTAATTTAAAGTACTTTTAGCGACAGCCACATTAATGATCAGCTATTCGTTAACCATTAACAATTTATGAAATAAAGTATCTTCCATAATAAAACTGTTTTTAATGACAACCCCAAGTCACAACCAGGTGAAACTAAGAAATAAAGTAGATTAAGATAACACCCAAGATATCATTTTGAATTTGAAACAACATGAAATAACTGAACAAAAGCTGGAGTTCACGTCCAACTAAAGCATTAAACATAAACACCATGCAACTTCCAGGCTCATTGAGACCATATAGAATTAGAAGATAATTTTTTCCTTTTAAACACAAAAGAGATGCAATGAAACCCTCTTCAGTTTTGCTGTTAATAAGATAATATGCATACATTATCCAATAACAGTGGGGAGATTATGCATTGTTCAACTTTACACACAGTACAGCTGAACTTTGGGACAGATAAGATTCAAGATTCAGTTTATCATTATGCAACAAGATTGTATAACAAAATTATACGTAGTCCCTTTATGTTACTGTAAAAAGAAAAAAATGGATTTATAGAATGCACAAGTTTTGACGAACAATGCTTGTCCCAAATACAAATGCAAGTTTCAGATGTCTAACATTCAAATCCCTGTATTGTTGATGTCAATATGTGCTTTTTTCTGCCCAAGCCCTAGCCCCAACACACAAACCAGGCATTACAGGAAACTGAAAATTTTAGGCTGGAGGAAAGCACTAGAAGGGAACAAGCTTCAACCTGGGCACGTTTGTGTTACTGAACAGCTGTCATCACTTGCTGAGGATTTGACATTAGTATTGAGCCCTGTGATAGGCATCTAAACTGACAGCTGCTAGACCACAACTGAGAGAAATACCTCCTAACAGTTCATCAACACAACTGCCACAGAGAGCCACACTGTGACTTCATTTCTATCAAAGTCATGATGCACCTTCATTTTATGTTTTTAACCTCATTGCTATCAGCAAACACATGTAATCTCTGCATTTCTATTAAACAGTACCACGACAACCCAGTGGTGCACTGGATACTATATAGACCTGTGTGTGATTTTCTGATTGTTAAGCTGCACGTCATCATCCTCTGCATTATTGGTTAATATATTTTTTAATTGATCCAATTCATAATGGCAAATAATCAATAATCAATTCTACTACTTTCAGCATCCCTAGTTAAGCCCAGAACATCATAGGTGTGGCAATTCCGGCTGTGTTTCAATTTTGTATGTGTTTCAGATTTGTAGCATTCTGGATATGGAGCGTGTTTCCTTTAATGTGTTTTTCATTCTTGTTTGCATTTTGGTATCTGCTGTATCAAGATTTGAGGGTACCTTTTGATGTTTGTGCTTGCTCTTCTTGAATGTGTGGTCGTCCTGGGGCTACTATAGGATGCCCTTCTGGCAACAGCTAAAGTTATCAGAACAATATAGAAAAAGTAATTTAAGTGATATGAGATGAATAACTCCCTAAGCAATTAACACGTGCTTCCTGAAAATCTTGTTTTGCTGACCTTCATTTGTTTAACTTCTCATGGTGCAAGTGATGTATAGGTATTCCAGGACACCAAACAACAAAGTGTTCTAATGTGAATTACAGAAGCAGCAGGGTAATATTAACTGACCACGCTGAACCGCATAGTGGTAGTAAGAGGTAACAGACTTGAAACCAGGCCTTTGTAAAATTATTTGTTAAACAGTTACATACCGTGTATTGTGTTGATAATGTTACACAACCGCATTATTGTGTTTTCTTCCCTCAGGTCTGTTATTTTGGTTGAGCAGGACCCAGTCTCAAGTTATACTGCAATGAGTATGGAGTGTTGGGCTCCTTCTCTGAGGAGGAAGAGCTGTAGCTGCCCCAGGAGCAGCCTCCATGCCAGAGCCGGCCCCTTCGTGAACAGGGCACCTCCCCAACCTCCTGCTCCTCCCAGTTACTGACAATGCAACCGCTGTGGAGCCTGTCACCATGGCAACATCCTACATCTTGTTCCTGTCATTAAGCATCGCCATGCCCTGGGACCACTATCTGAACTTTGACTTGGACATGCCTGAGTTGAGGTTATTGAGCTTATCATATATATATCATTGGTTCTCAAACCTTGTGGACCAGATGATGCAGTGCCTCTACTTGTAAAGACCATATGAAAAATGAAAAAGACAACAGTTACTGGTTTCTTTATGCCTAACACAAATGCTGATGATAACCACACATAAAAATGCAGGGGTGATTGTTAATTTTCGTCAGATTGTTAAGAAAGTGGTCCTCGCAGCTGGGCGATATCATCACTGTCAAAATGGCGAGATGAGCTCTTCCCTCAACTTGGGAATATGTAGTAGCCCGAGGCTGCTGTGATCAGGTAAAGAGCAGGTATTCAACCACATTTGGCAGATGACTGCTCGATAACCACGTCTCATTTTCAGGCAGTGCTGACTTGCACTTTCACTGCTCAAAACATAAATACTACAAAAACTTTCCTGCCTGATCACTAGAGATTTGAGAGGCATTAATTGCTCCTCATACACCACAAACTTCAATAAACCAAATGTTTGTATTGTAGTTCTACACGATACTAAGCAGTCCTGTAAATGTACAATCTAAGTAGTGTTACTATATTTAGTTAGTTGAAGAATAACAGCCATTTACTGATTCAGTCTAGAAGAAGTGCTGGCGAGTTCAGCATCAAACTTAACCAAAAGCGTTAACAGTAACAAGTAATCTCACGGCGTTTTACATACTATTCTATCACTTATTTTCTTAGTTAGATATGGACATTTAATGGATTTAATGTATTTCATTATTGGTTTTCATATTTATGCCATCATTTTAAAGTCAGTAGGCCATTTTACCAAGATGGCAAGTGAAGATCAATTAATCCGTGTTCTGTGTTATTTTGTGCTTGTATCTATCCCTCTTTAGGTAAAGTACCCAGTTTCAGCAACTGAGCAGGAATAGAGGTCCATGCCATATACAAGCATCAGCACGATGTCCGCCTGGGAAGTGGTCTAATCCTGCCTGAGGAAGAGAATGTTACACACTAAGAGTAACAAATAAGTCCAATCCATCCACATGTTGATGGGCATTTCTTCCAGATATGCTCCAACTAAAAATTCAACACTAGAGCCTGTGCCCACATTTATGTGAATCCTTTGGTGGAGTCACCCAGAGCTGGTTCACGCCAGTGAACCAGCCTGACTTCCTGACTGGGAGAGAACTCGACTGAACACTGCTGCCACAGCAACAGTGTTACAACTGACACCGTCCTGGGCAAATGGAAGTCCTTCTTTGAAACTGTGCACATCCACCTGCGAAGTCAGATAGTCACAGATGATCCAACCTGTGGAATGAAACCTCTTTTATGAACCATTGGATTTGATGACCAGACGTCCAACTGGGTATAAGAAGATCAACATTGAAAGTGTTGGCTACAGCATGCACTTTGACCCTGAGGGCATCAAGGATCTGATTTCCAGCTGGACTACCCCTACACGCAGGTACACAGGATGCTGCCTTT
>BRZM01000048.1:34044-178651 GCA_033238685.1 Lates japonicus
TGTAGTTCTACACGGATACCACAGTCCTGTAGTATACAATCTAAGTAAGTTAACTATATTTAGTTAGTTAGCATTATGGCATTTACTGACCAGTCTAGAAGAAATGTTTAGTTCAGCATCAAACTTAGCGAAAGTTGTTAACAGCAATGTTAACTTATGTTTCTTATCTCTATCACTTATTTTCTTAGTTAGATATGGACATTTAATGGATTTAATGCATTTCATTATTGGTTCTTATATTTATACATCATTTTTTTTTTTTTTAAATTGATAAACCCATTTACCAAGATGGCAAGTGAAGATCAATTAACTGTGTGTTCTAAAGTTATTTTTGTGCTTGTATATCCTCTTTTAGGTAAAAGTACCTGCTTCAGCAACTGGATAGCAGGAATAAGTTACATGCCATATACATCAACAATGTTATCCGCCTGAGAAGTTAGTTCCAATCCTGCCTGGAGAGAAATGTTGCTAACACTCAAGAGTAACAAAATAAGTCAATCATCCACATGTTGATGGGCATTTCTTTCAGATATGCTCAACTAAAATTCAACACTAGAGCCTGTGCCTGCGATTTATATGAATCCTTTGGTAGGGTCACTCAGAGGCTGGTTCATGCCAGTGAACCAATACAACTTCCCCTGACTGGGAAGAGGCTTCGACTGAACACTGTGCCACAACTGTGCATTACAACTGGACACTGTCTCTGGGCAGCCAAATGGAAGTCCTTCTTTGAAACTGTGCATCTACCTGCGAAGCCGTGTAGTCACAGATGATCAACCGTGAATGAAACTCTCTTTTATAGCGAACCATGGTTGGATGACCAGACGTCCAACCTGGGGTATATAGAATCAACACGCACAAAAGTGTTTGGCTACAGCATGCTGACCCTGAGGCATCAAGGATCTGATTCTCCAGCTGGACTACCCTACCGCGCGGGTACACAGGATGCTGCTGCTTTCTGATGTTGTTGGAATGCGAGACCGGATTGTAGACTGTCTCCACAGCACACCGCCCACTTGACCTGTTTTCTTGTCTGTTGCGCCACCGGCTCAAGCTGTATCGGCTGGAGAGGTGGCGCATCAGAGACTCTCACAGATCTTCAACTCCAAGCTTCCGTCATCTCCTGAACCTCATTATTTAGCTTCTTGCTTCTTCCTCTAGCTTCATAGACCGATCAGGATTTAGTCACCTATGGAAAATGAGATTTGCTGTGGGGACAACCCTGGGCCCCAGGCAGGGAAGTCTTACTGCAGTTGGTTTGGACCCCAACCTGCCTGGAATAGTATCCGACTCTAAAGGCTGACTGGGCTTTTTGTCGCGGGTCACTCTTGGCTCGTTTTCTGGTGTCTCATTTTTATCACAAATTGCTACCAGTGACAAGTAGAGTCATTTGTGAAACTGTGTCTTGGACTCTCTATAAGAGACTCTACTGTACCAACCAGGAGAGTTTGCTGTTACTGCCTGCTTTTGGCAAACTGTGCGACTGAACTCTCTTACACCAACAGGTTTTGTAATTGGAACCTTAGAGCTGAGTATCGTTATTATACCTAAGACCTCTGCACACAGATGAAGCGATTTTGATATGTAGAGAGGAACTCTCTTAAGGGTCTTTAAAAATGAGTTAATGGAAGAAGATTTCCCCTTTTCTACCCATATTTCTGGCTGGAACAATCTCGAGGGGAAGGAAAATGGGATAATGTGTATATGTGGCGAATGAGTTGTTATGTTATGTAACAGTTTAAAATTTGATAATCCTGAACCCCCTATTACTATCTTTAGATATTTCTTTTTAATCCCCTGCCTTCCATTTTATCCTGGCATTTGAAATCTTGTATCTATACTTAACATTTGGTGAAGCCGCAGTAGTGTTCTGTCCTTGGTGGTGTGTCTATACCAAAGAAGGTGAACACGTAGCAAACAGATAGCAAAATATATATTAAATGTTGAGTTATTTTTGAGCTGAAAATCATAAAAGACATTTTCTGATAATATACAAAAGGTCTGCAGATGGCAGCTGTAAATAACGCTCCATCTAACTGAGTGTGGACAAGTGCACATTGCTTTTTAGATAACCAGTGCAAAGACCAAAATGTTTATAATAAAACAAACTCATGCCTTATGTGGAATTCAATGTTAAGATAAGAAAGCACATTTAGTTTCTGTGTTTGATTTCCCAGCGAAGGCTGTATTGCTTTTGTATTCAGTATTTCTACCAAGACAGAACAACAGACACATTCTCAGGATCATTAGTAATATGCTTTTCCATGTAGTAGTCACTTTCTGCAGTTACTTGTTTTGATTTGGTGTTGTGAAACTCTGAGTCACTATTCACAGTGCACCAAAGTACTTGCATACTGTAAAAGTGTTCATAAATCCTTCTATCTTAATTAGACAAACTCAGTAACTGATAGGTCTGGTTGATTTTATTATTTAAAAAGGTTTCAATGGTTGGTTTAGTCTCAGGTCAATGAAACTATTTTTTTATTTGTTTTGCTTTAATATTTGTATGGGTCCAATGTCACCTGCCAGTTTCACAGCGACTGGACTTACAAGAATTTCTACCGAAGGAGCGATGATGATATTCTTGAGAGCTTGATATGATTTTACATTTACTTCACTAATTTCTCACTGAAAGTCAGTAAACCTTGTATATCATTTTCAACCAGTTCTTCTGTGCTCCAGCTTGCTTAAGTAAAAACAAAGTGGTTTTATCTATCTACTTCCGCTCTCCTTTAAATACTTTCAGCCCTCACTGTTAATGTGTAAATTAAATAACATATTAATATACAGTGCTTAAGTAAAGTCTTCGAACTCCTTCATTTTTTCATTTGTTATGTTGCAGTTATGTTAATAAAAATACTTTCTGATGAAATCAATGCGCTCTGCCACATAATGGTAGAGATGAAGAGGAAAAAAAAGTTGTTGTTTTATTTTTGTTTGTTTATTATGCCTAAGGCTGTGAGAGACAATGAAATGTGAGAAAAGTGAGGGTCACAAAATACTCAAATACACTGTATGGTACATCAAGAGTTGTCTTCGAGTGTTATAACTCAGATTCATGTATCTTTACTATCCCTTATATGCGGGGAGCCATTTCATACTGATTTACCAAGAAAATGGTGCAGCATAACTGTGTGTTACGCAGTTGGAGGGAGTAGAAAGGTGTTGATGCAGCCAAATGCTTGAATCAGGAGCAGAAAGTGACTTCGTTATTAAACGTAAGTTAAAAAATTCAAATCTAATTAACTTTAAAATCACAATTATACCTTGTAATTTAATGTTAATTAATATTCACTAATCACTCTACCAGTTCATATTTATGAGTCTACACATTTTTAATTAGGCTAACTAACTAGGCCACCGTGGAGCTCCCAGGGCAATTCAGTCATTTGGTGAAATAATAATCAAAGGCCTTCTATACTGATGGCCTTTGCTTTATCTAATATTAACTCTGATGAATAATTCTTTACAGCCATCGACGCGTATCTGTTCCATCTGCAATTTCTAATGTTGTACAATGTAAAGCCACAGTGCATAGTACGTCCACTAGTGTAATATTATGCAACACATGCATCAGACTGTTGCAAAATATTCACAGAAACTCCATGCTTATGTCGCGCTTCATTGTTGTTTTTGATTAAATAGAGTGTTATCTTGTAAAACTTAATTTATGTGAGTCATGTTAAAGCCACAATATGAAAATTAAGCAGGAACTACCAGACTGTAATTTTTGCATGTAAAATTGTTGAAATGAAACTTAATAAAATTAATTATAGAAATATGAGAAAGCAACATGATAAAATAGATAGCATTTCATTCCATGTTCATTCAATAAATGTTCAAACTTACGAAAAAGCTGGTTTTGGATCACTGTATTGTTAAAAATAAATAAATTAATTAAGTAAAATGACACACTATTCGCATGAGAACATTGTAACCACAAGTCTTCTTATATCAAAGGGAATTCAAAAGAAACTAAATCTAAGCGTGTACCTTCTGCTCCTTGTAGTGTATTTGACCTGTAATCACATTTGAAACTCTTCACATCTCAAACAACAGGTTCCTGAGGAGAAAACTCCGTAAGTATTGCCAGACTGCCAGTGCCTCGTGATGGGATCACCCCTGTATTTAAAAGGATGTGGAACTTCCTTTAAATTTGCTAAAACTTGGATGGAAACTTTCAAATTGGATTTTGTACAATGCAATTCATATTTGTTTCCTTACTAAACCTTCCTTGTTTCATAAATATCTGCACTATTTCCATGTCTTTTCAAAGATTGGAGAAAATCTCCCGGGCAAAGTATTAAATCGTATTTCTGATGACTTTAAATTTTCTGTTTTGGTTCCTCTCAATATTCTCATAGTGACTTTTTCAGTCAAGTGGCCAGTGTTTCCAGCTCTAAAACAACACTTTTTCATCACATAGTGGTGTACTAAGTTAGTAGGGACCAAAAACTATAGCTTAAAGAGAGTGAACATTTAACTTGATGCTGCTGAATGCCTGCTGTTGCTCTGCAAATACTGGAGAAATACAAATCGCAACTGTTGCTAACAAATTTGCCTCAACATAGATGCAGTGATGTTGTATTCAACATGTCTGCTGACCTAGAGTGGCCAAAAATCTATTGTGTTGTTCCTTATACAGCATAGGACAGAATGTGTAACATGACACTGCAGACGCCTTAGTAATTCTGGCCCTCGTATGTTGCCAGAAAATGATTGCATAATTCCAATTACCCTCTGCCCCTCATAATAAGACGAATGCCCTCTAATATGTAGATGCAGTGTTTTTGTGAATGAAAAGCCAATTTCCTGAGTTGTCAGGGGCAAACAGAACAAATGCACACTGTACATTACATCAGGCTGCGGTTTATCTGCTAAAAGCACGAGAGGAATGGAAGAGAGACAGGAAGAGTGGCAGAGACAGGAGACAGGGGACAGAAGGTACTACGGTGGCCAGCAGGCTGCCATTCGTTTTTTCTACCCCATAATGAGGTGGAGGAGTCACTCTGCATTAGATTTAATAAACAGTTATTCATCTTCAGCATGGCACCCAGGAAACAGGTAGGTTTGCCCTTGGAGGCGACAATCTTCAGGCCATGGAAGACAATAAGACCATCAGAGCACTATTTGGACTGCATACTACAAACTTTCTGGACCTCCCAAAGAAGCAAGGGGAAGAGAGGGGAAAATGAGAGTGATTAGAGAGAATAGATGACATAGAGGAGATGGAGGAAGATAAGGTTGAGCGAAGTGGAAGGAGAAAGGTGAGGGGTTGGGCTGCTAGTCTTGGGTGATTTATGATGTTAGAAAGTCAAGACTGTTTGAATTAATAGGGTAGAATTGGATTCGTCGACTGGCACAGGAATACATGTGTGTGTGTGTGTGTGCAGAGTTGTGCGTGTACCTGTAGGTCATTGACATAGTCATCAATAACAGGTTTGAAATTACTTTCAAATTACACTATACAGATGTATACACAGAAATGATTCATGTTTGGAGATGGTGTGAGAGGAAGCAGCATTTAAATGCAAAGTTGAGACTGTTTGACCTTGACTGCGAGAGGCAAGCAAACTAGGTTCTTCTTATCCTTAATGTGGTTGGTGTAACTGTATCCTTAGTGGCATCATAGTGACAAGTCTGGATTTCAGGACTCATAGAGCTTGCTCAATTTCACTTGTAGCAGCTTACGAAATAAAAAAATAATTAAAAGTATTTCCCATATTTCTTCCAAGATCTGCCAGCAAATTAATTCGTATCTCTGACAAAAAGAATGAGCAGGTCATTAGCTCACTATAAATGTGCAGCAGACTTTTTTTTTTTGTCAGCATTTTTGAAGTCACACTGCAGTGAAAAACTGCTTGTTAACTCAGACAGTATTACAGTATAATCTTACATCCTGCCTCTATTTAATAATACATGGTAAATAAATAAATAAATTACATCAGCACTCTTTTTATTCCCATGTAATGGCATATTTTCAAGTTGTCCTCTGTTTCTCTTTCATAATATCTAACCTAGCTTCTTTTGTATTCTACATGCAAAAGTTTCTACTACAAACTACACCCCCTTCAAATATGATAACATAACAATGAAATTAAAATTGCAGAACTCTTTCCCTTCTAAGTATTTTGAGCATGTAATAAACCTAGGCTAAACCCAAGTAGTATTTTAGTAACAAGTGAAGAGCAGTTTCTTCAAAGGACCTTCCTAAAACTAAATCAAAATCAAATGCTAAAATTAACACCTAAAATCTTCCTCTCAACTCACTCCCTTGTTTTCATCCACTTGTTCTCCAGTAACAGAACAAACACAGGATAAGTCCACTTCATCAGACTTTTTTCCACCAACACATAGCTTGTTTTTTGTTTGTTTGTTTGTTTGTTTTTTTCCCAAGTTCTTCTCATTTCTTCTTCAAGACTCCCTACACAATAAATTCTTACCTAAGAGGAAGGTGAGGCGGGGATACCTCTCTCCCATTTCCAAATTCTACACTTTGCACCTAGTTAGAGATTTCCAGTAATTTTGCATTCAGTATAAGATCCTTACAGACCGATGAATAAAAAAAATTGTATTCCATGGTCAGTGGCCAAAAACAAACACTGTACTACTTGTAAGTGAGCTCATTTTAGACAAATAACATTTACAAAATATTAAGTTTTACAGATGAACAGCTGGTTGAACAAATATCATGACTGTTGATACACAAATCAATTGTGCATATTGTGCACAGACACAGCATTGTACATTTACTCTACAAAAGAAATTACTATTGCTCTGTTATAAAATAAATACTCTTCAAATGGATATATTTCCTCATTGCTATTCTTTTAATTACACTATGTGCTTATGAGCCTCTAAATTCTAGGTAAGTACAGATCCCAGAATAGGGGCTGGAACATGGGAGCATCTGCAAGATTAAAAGGCTACATTTATTTAACATTCAACATTTAAGATATTAATAGAAACATCACAAAAGTTTTCAACTTCAGAGGTTAATTTAATTCAGCTCCCTCTCTGCAAGCTTAAGCCTATAAAGTTCTTGTACTGTAACTCTAATTTCCAACAAATTTCTTTTCAACAATTCAGAATCATCCAATATCTATACGCTTAACCATTTGAGTTTAGCAGGGGCTGGAGCCAGTCCCAGCTGACATTGGGCGAGATTCAGGTACCTCTGGACAGGTCACCAGTCAACTGCAGGGCTGACATATGAGACAAACAGCCATTCCACCTACCCTGCATCTCTTTGGACTGTGGGAGGGGCTGGAATACTCTGAGACAGTGAGGACATGTACTCTCCACACAGTCCCTTAGGGAGGTCAATACTATTCACCACTGTGTCTGAAACACAGCTTTGAAGTTCACATGGTGAGATGTCTGATAAGGTCCATGATCCAGGAAACAGAGACATCAGCAGCATACATAGTGTGGTCATCTTCTTCCCCAGCAGAACAGTCAGAATGGTGTTAAAGGTGATTGAAATCAAAGAACATGATTCTGCACCTGGCCAGATCAATTGGGTGACAACCGCGGCAGAGCAGGTATATGATGGCATCGTCCTCCGACATCTGATTGGTAGATGAACTGCGGTCAATGAACTTGTCCAATGGCCCGATGGAATGCAGGACCAGTCAAAGCCATGAGGTCAGTGCCAGAGCTTTCGCAAACATCACCTGCCAGATGTTGATAGTAGCAATGGGGTCTAGAATATCCTTCTGTAGCCATAATTCTATACTAATGAAGTCCTAGAACTTTCACTAGAGACATAAGTAAGTCCTCTTATTTGTCATATTTGCTGATGACAGAAGTTGTCTAGATCAGCTTTCTTCCCTGTTGCTTCATTCCTCCTATGAGGATGTCTGTTCTTCTGTAGCCATGCTGGCTGGATTCAAGCTAGCGATCAGCTGGTGGTCCTGGTGTAAACAAGTGACCATGGGTTCATATGCGATGGTAGCCTGGCTGAATGGCAGCATCAAAAAGCATGTTTAGAGAGGCACAGCCACGGCAAAGCAACACTATGTAACTTTTGCGGAGCAACAACAGCCTCTGCAGCCACAAGATGTAATTAATTCTGTTGAAGTAGTTTTCATATACAATAAAGAGTTCTGGAGAGTCAAACACCTTTTTCCATTCAATAAATTGTTGGCACTTTTCTATTGATTTATATTTGCCTAATTTTGCCACTGACCACACACAAAATCATATGAGTCTGGTACTCTAGATCTCTTACATTGTTTAGAAACAATACTGCAGCACTTTAGGAGTTCAGAATTATTTTTTTGTATTTTTCTTGAGCTCAAACTGAAGTCCCCTCATGAAATCAAGAAGGGTATAAATATGATAGTGAAAGGAACATTTAGGATCTGTATGTAAGTGGGACACAAACACTACACAGAAAGCACCACAGATCACAGATCCAGGAGACTCTTGCACACAGTGTACCTTGTGGCTAATGACCTAAACAGAAGCAAACTAAACCTCCTCCCTCCTTTTTGATCTTTAGAAGTTGAGGGCTTTTACTACAAATAAAGCACAATCTGAATATTATAGAGTTGCCTGGAAAGGGCACAATGAATTCACTAACCTGTCTGTTGGGATTAACTGCAGATTTAGCTGGTCGATGATACACAAAGGAGGTTGGGACAGCAAATAAGAGGATCAGTACAGCAAGGCTAGACATGATCTATATCTTATCATTGTGAGTTCTCAAGTAGTAAGTTTTATCTATGCTCTTGGTTTTGAGAGGAACCAATAGAATGTAGATGTTTATTGTGACTATTTCTAATATTAAAATCTAAGTCTTATTGCCTATTTAGTAACAAACTGTGGCACAGTGTAGATTTTTGCAAAAATAGTAATGTAAGTTGTCTCTGAGCAATGGAGGGAGGGGAGAGAAAGAGGTTTGAAATATACTAATTGTGACACGATATAGTACTCTGAATAAATGGATGCTATTTCTTTTAAGTTGGGAGTCAATTATTTGAAAACCTGTCTTCATTACCCCAACTCCTAGGCCACAGTCCAGGCAGAAATGTGGATTTGTTGACTTTACTGTTGATTGTAGGGTTTGTAACATGGGTTATTTAGCTCATTCAGGACATCACACCTGGTTTGGATCCATCTTGGTCACCACAACCTTCAGCTGCTAGTTTCTGTGAGCCTTTTGCCCTTAACAGACCATGCCAGTGCTAGGTAAAACTTGCTCCTGTGTCTCTATAGGCTACAGTTGGCAATCTTAAATATCTGTTGAAGAAACTCCAGCAATTACTTTGCGGCGTGAAATTACTACTTCTCTTTTATAGAAAACGGTATAATATCAAGGATATTTGTCAGAAGCCAGACATAATCAGTGATGTCACCACGGTCATCTTTGCCTGGGTTGGAGCAACATTTGAGTCATTCTTAGTAGCTTGATGTCTGACACCATACCACCTGTTGTGAACCAGCTTGTAGCCTGAACAGGTAAGACATACAATTCTCATTTCATTCTCAAGCAACTGGCAGGGCTTGAGTGGCTCTAGCCACGACAACTACTGGCCCGGACACCTTGGGCATAATTCATTGGGTGCTTTCACGGCGACAAGTTGCTGCCACTGTGTCTCCGTTGTTACTGCTGCTGTTGGCGATGATGGGTTCAACTTTTCCAGCCCCTGTATTTAAGGTACGAAGTCCCACTAAAAAGAAAATAATTGCGGTTTGCTAGTCCTCTAAGTTCCCTAAACACCTGTTTACCAACACTGCTGAAAACAGATCAAAGGGAAAACAGCGCGACAACATCAGCTTATCCCATCTGGACCAATAAATAATGTTGTCTTATTACTTGTGTCATGTTGCTGACAATTTTCTCTATTTAATATGACCTGTTCTATTTAATGGCATGAAATAAGATTGTATGTGGACCTTGTTAGCTTGTGTGTATTTTATGTCACTCGGGATTGGAGGTAAGTGGGAGCTGCCAGCCATTCAAAATAAAGAGACCTCAGAGTACCTGGTGGCGAGATAGTTTGTAGCCCGTAACTGGATTCCGAATCTGGATGAATCTGTCTTTATTTGGACTTGTTGCATGTCATTCCCTTAGTTGATTCTAAAACATCAACATATACAGCAACACATGAATGATTAAAATTGTCCACCTCGATGAAAAATTTTGTCTCTAGTTTAGTGCTTTTTTTCTTTCTCTTTTCTTTTCACTGGCCCCTTTGTTTCCTCACAGCTGATATATTGTTTTCATCCACCAAACGGTGAGAGACTGAATGGCAGAAACTGTATGTTGGGTAGAATATAAAAGGGAAAAGAAAACAGAAAATGAACAATGAAAAAGGATGACAAATTGAGACGAAGAAAGCGGACAGACTGGCTGACATGCAAATATTCCCCTGTGAGTAGGCATCATGATAGTGATCCTGTCAATTTGAGCATGAGCTGAACAAGAAGAAAGATGGCATACAACAGAGGACAGTTTATCCTTTTGGGCAGGTAGAGGGACTGCTGCCACAGTTGTGTGACAATTTCCACAGGGATGATATATATATTTGCATCCATCGGCTCATAGCGCTACTATCAACTAATTACACCTCCAAGAAGGGTTGAACTTTTTTATAGGATAATATACTTTGATCTTAGGGTATTATGGACAGTTAATAAGTTGGTCAGCTGACAGAAAAATAATTGACAGCCGTTTGGATTACTGGATATTTATTTTTGGGCCATTTATTATGCAAAAGTAACCATTACAGCTTGTATCCTCTTGCCTCATATTAAACAGAATATCTCTGGATGGCAATTGAATAAGTCACTTGCATTTTGGGAAATAGTGATAGCAATTTCATTATTATCTGACACATTTTTGTGAATTTATTGCTTTGAACATTAAAGATATGTGCAGAAGCCAGTGGTTCTCAACTTATTTTACCAACTCTAGATTCAATTTTTTTTCCTGTATTATCCTTAATACAACTCATGTAGAAGCCATGATATGTGTGATATGTACAGGTATATGTATAGCCATAATTATTTCAGAGAAGTTATACTTCTGTCCATTTTATTATAACCAGATTTGTATATATTTTAATACCCACATTTTGGCTGCCAGTGCTGAAAAGGAAGCAAGTCAGAATAGGGTGAATTCAATTCAGTTCCCTTTGTGGTACAGATGACATGTAGATTTTACTTTCCATTTGTAGTAAATACTTATCTTACAGGTTTGCAACCATTAGGATGAACAAAAGCTCCTCGCATCTGCCTTCCAGGGAAGATGTGGAAATTGCCTCGTAACAATTGCTTTTAACTGTTTTTAAACCAGAGGAAAAGAAAATTAGAGAGGAGCTCTCTCAAAATGTTTCTTTTCTATCCTAGACAACTAGATCAGGTCTGTGTGAAACCAAAATTAGACTGTGGGGTTCTTCTCCTGTCTCTCAGTTTTTCTCCACAATAGAAATAAAGTCTCAAATTGACTTTTCAAGATTTCCAGAAAGAGAGTCTCGACTGAGCTCTAAAATAATTTAGATTTCCACTACTTTTGCCTTTTCTAGATCTCAGACAGATAAATAATGAGCTCTTTCTATAGACTGAATCTATTCATCCCTGCTTTCTGTTAAAGTCAATGCATGCAGACAGAGAAGTCTGAGCTTCGGCAGAGCTCTCACAGGCACTCACTATATTCTCATCAGACTTAAATTAATTCATAGATTCTTTTTTTTTTTTTTTACCTCGTTGTGTGTATGTCTGATGTCTTGACTTTAACAGCTTAATATTTAACTTAATATTTTGTTGCACCACAACACCAGCTATAACTGCAATTGATGATGGTTCACACAGATTTCTGCGTCTGGTAACAGAGTGTTTGGCCCCTCATCCTGGGCAAACTTCTCTAGCTGTCTCATGTTTGAAGGTGCTTTCGATGTTTTCCAGTCTTTCCATAAGTGTTCAAGGTTAGATCAGGCTCACAGAGGGCCATTTAAGAATGATAACGTGCCAGGTGCTTTGTGATGCATTTGGGTCATTATCCTGTTGGGAGGACCCATGACCTGTGACTGAGGCTGAGGCACCCATTACAGTTGGTTTGTTTCAGAATGCTTGATAGTCTTAAGCCTCCATTGCCTGCACAGTTCAAAACTCTGTCAGACACAGCAAAGCAGCTCAAGCATGACTGAGACCCCTCCATGACCACATTAGTATAGTGTTCAGCTGATGCGGCTGCAGCTCCAGTTTTGTTCATCTTTCAAGACATTCTCCCAGAAATGTAGCTTGTCAACATATGTCAACAAATTCCAGTCTGGCACATATTTCTTCTTTCCAATAATGGAGTTCTCCTGGGTCTTCTTCACTTAGACCCATTGTTGTCTAAAGGCGATGGATGTGTGATCAGATGATGACCTTACACTGACCTTGGAGTTTATGAAAGCTTGAATGGGTTTGAGTGTTTTCCTTCTCATTGTCTACCATCCACACCACTCTTCCCAATGATCAACTAGGGTTGCATTTCTTCTTGCAGCCACATCCTGGGAGAGGCTGACTACAGTCCATGGACACTTTTTATTATATTTGTGATCACAAAACATCAAGCTGCTTGGGTGGTCTTATAGCTATTACCTTTAGGATGGTTATCTGCCAATTTCTCTCTTTCTTTGCTTTCTCTGGTTCATGGTCGTTATGGTCACAGTGCAAACTACCTGATGGCGCTGCCTGCCAGGCTGATTGGCTGATGAAAGATTAGCTTACCTGTGTACTAATTAAAGTGAAACAATTAGCAAAGCTAAAATAGCATAGCTTTTCGCTTTGATTTTTTCTCTACCACACACTCTCGGCAGGCAGAAATATGAGAACTATTACTTTTAAAAGTCAGGTATAAAGAAATAAAATTCAGATATTTGTGTCTGCATTATTTAAATTAGGAAGTAGTTCCTGAAACATCTTGAAAAGACTGTAAACTATGTGTTACTGCATTTCAGCCAGGTTAGACCATTGAGATGCACATAACAACCAATCAGTTTTGGTTTTGGAGTGGGAAGACAGAAAACAGATGACAAGCCATTTTCTGTTTTTTCATTTTCGATTGCATTTTGGAACAATTAAATTGGAAAACAAAGAACTACTAGTATTTTTTATTTTTTGTTTATGGTAACACAAAATGAGAAATCAGTTGGCAGGCCTATTTCATCATGTTAAATTATTTTTATTTGCCCTGAAGTCACCCTAATGAACGATGGCACAGGGGATCCCGTAAGGTGGCTGATCCTTTTCTGTGTTGACTAAGGTCAATGAAGCTGATCTTAGCTAGCTATCTTCCATATCTAAGGTGAAAATAGAGGCAAGAAACACCTGCTAGAGCCCACATCTGTGCTGGGTTTGTCTTTTCTGTACTTGGCGGTGAAAATAGCTAGCTAACAAAATGAGAGAGAGAGGGGAGGTTGTGTTTATTGGCCAATTATGTGACATTTTCAGGACAGCAGCTTCTTGAGTGAAAGTGTTGCGAGCGAAAGTGTATGTGTGTGTGTGTGTGTGTGTGTGAATTTGTCAGATGGGTGGTCTGAACTTAATCAGTGTCCACACACACAGACACAAAAATATGAACCATTGAGGGTATGTTACCATATGGCAGAAATGAAGACAGGCTGTGCTTTAATAATGAATGAGGTGAGGTGTGTTCAGTGTGTAACATCTCTCACCTGTATTTGACATTTATATAATCTTAAACTTAAGAAACCTTTATGTCTGCAAAGGTTTTGCTGTTCAAGTCATACTCACCACTGCTATCATCTTTAAAATACACTTTTAAAATACTCTGCTTTGAATAATAATTGTGTTTCTACTAAAATGTGAAAATCACCATTCTGTTTAATATCTAATTACTGCCAGTGGTGGCCAAACTTTTGCATCTATCACGGGCATGTGGAAATTAGCTGAGCTGACCTTCATCTCCCTTGCTGGTGAATCTGTTTGCCACCACAGAAATTCCACAGTCAGTTCCACCCAAACATGGTTAAATGTTTCCCACAGATCCTTATCTCATTTTCCAGATCTTGCAGCCTGCACACATGTTACTGGCTACGTGGATATCAAATTATGCACAGACACCTCATTGCAGTAAATGGTTTCCCATGACATAATAACACAGATGAAAGACTTAAGGACCTTGGAGATGGATCTCAAGTGTCTCCAGATGAAGTGTGAAGTGTGTCAGAAGACCTTTAGAAGGTAAGCATATTTTTTCTAGTTGTCTTTGTTAATGTGGCCAAGAACTCTTTAATATTAACTAGGTAGGTTAGCATGCGGCAACGAAAGCTGAGCTAAGGGCAACCAACAGAGAACCTTTTACCCTCACAAAAGATGAGGCACAGTATTGAAATAACATCTGAATCAAAGTGCATTTGCCTTCTTACCCACCACCTATAATTCCACTGGGACACTCCAATCTGCTTTTATACAAATGTGTGAGATTAACAGATAATAATAGATTTCTAGTCCACATGTGGGCATTTGCAAGGCATTTGAGGGAAAAATTGGGTAAAAATAGCTTTAAATCTGTCAGTGAGCAGTAGCATGATTACTTGTGACCTTTAACGCATAGTAGTGCTTCCTTTGTGTTTCACAGCCTGTTTCTCTCCCAATTATTCTTAATTTTGTCTGTCTGCCAAAGTGTATTAAAAATAATTAGAAGTAAAAACTATACCTTCTTATTTCATCTTTGTATTTGAATCTTTGTATTAGCCCAATAATATGATACCATAATTATGCCTGGTTTGTGCTGTTGTGGTTGAGTCCTACAGTTCCTGTAATTATCAATGAATATATATCTCAACTGGGGACATAATCAGATCCAGAATGTATAACCCCTATTATACCTGTAATGCTGATCTATGTCTCTCTGGTGCAGTTGATGATCTTCTGTTGGAATCTACAGGTGAGAAGCTGTTGCTGTCTCCTCCACATTCCTGCTGCTGACAGTATAGAGGTCATTAGGACCTCAGCCATCTCTGTAGGTTGAACAGAGGAAGTTTCTCTGGCGGTCCAGGCACAACACCTCAGGTTCTGGAAACCAGCCTTCAGTGTAAAACCACTTTACTGCTGTCTCTGTCAATATATTATATGACATGTGGGGAAACAGAATCCGGTTATGAAGAAGGAAGCCACCCATTACTTTTTGAAATAAAATTCCAGCAATTAGACTAAGTTGTGATAGTCCATATCAGTTACAAGTCAGATGAGTCTACCTAGTCAATCCTTTGATTTTAGAGACAGGACCCCCTTTTTACAGTACACACACTTTAATCTATTCTGCGGGATAAGTAAGGACAGTGCTGAATGAACTGAGTCAAAATACCTAATAACACACAAGATCTAGCAGAGTATGTTGTGGTGAAATGCAATTACTTTGTACTCTTAATTCATCCCTGTCATTTGAGCATAGCCTCCAGCATAGGACTAAAAAGAACTGCAGAGAAAAATGTTTAATAATTAAGTGACCTCATTAAAGATGCAGATAATCACCTACATGCCATTCCCTCACCCAGACTGGAAACTCAACTTGTCCATACATTAAACTACCATACAACTGCTGTGCATTTCACAAAGCTATGTCTGAGCAAACAAGTGTTGTGTTTTGTTGCTGTTAGCATGACAACTAAAAAAAATAAACCAGGCAAACCAGGTACAAAATATAATGATTTCACTTGATATCCAAAACAAGACATACCTCAAATACCAATACAAATTTTCTTTATTTTTCATATTTTTTTGTTATCTGTGGGCGGAATACCCACCTCAAATTATCATCACAAATACTTTTTTTTCTCCCAATTATGTAGTAGTTGCATTTTCCCCAAATGGGTGTCAGTTTGTGTTGTGTCAAGTAGTGGCGAGTCTGATGACAGAAAGAGCCTCTAAGCACTTTGGAAGGATTTGGGTGGATGAGTCCGTTGCTGGTTGGGTGGTACATAGTTTGTGCAAAGTTTGGGACTTGGCGAAGATGTATCTGGTCAGTTTACATTGTTCGACTAATATAGTTTATTATTTGATCTGCTGACTTGTACAGTATTGGCATGCCACTTTGCAGAGGTTTACCCAGACTTAAGTGAGGTCAGGAAGTCAAGGCAGTGTGCAGGGAGCTTGGTGAGCTTAGGTGAAATACAACAATCAAAGTTACCTGAAGGTTGGATATCTGACAAAAAAAACAAAACAAAACACAATTAATTAGTAGAAAGCAACAAAGAATACAAAGTAAATAATATGTCTGAAGACATCAATCACGTGGCAGATAGCATCATGATCATAGAGGGTTTGGTACAGCCTGGTCTCCTCTCCCAGGACAACTTCTCTGGTGCCGTACAAATATTTGAGTCTTTCTGTGCTCCCGAGAGCTATGAACCGGCCTGCAACATCCGTCACCATATGGAGAAGCAGGCATCCTCCAACTATTCATCCATGATACAATGTTCTGTAATTTATCTAACAATGCCTGAATTAAGGTGACTATTTTCAACACAAGTACTAAATCCTGTATTAAGAGCTCACTTCAAAGATTGGTACTTGGTGGTGTCTGATATAAATTGAAAAGGAACTCTTGAGACAGGGCTGAATTGTGAAACTGAATAAGAGTCTCTGAGTTCCACAGTTGACCTTTTGCTACATAAAAGGATTTTGGTGTCTGGAATTCCCTATTAACACTGGAAAACTTCCTAATGTCTCCACAGGTCGCACTGGACCAAATACTTACAATATAAGCTGGTCATTTAAAATGTTTACCTAGCTCTTGAATCTAGATATCATGGCTCAGTACATCTGGAGTTTGTCACTTGGATGACAAAAAAATGTAGAGAGTTTAATCTTGATTTCACCTTTTGTTTGACCATTTAATTTGCAATTTAACATGTGTCTATAGGCCCAAAACACAGATGCAATACAATGCAGTCCCTGAGATCCTTGCTGAGGTTCCTTCATTCACACCTTGAGGCCTGTAGCCCTTAACGACTCACATGATGTTAGGGTGGGTCAGTAGCGCCATATTACCACCCTGGAGGTTAAATACCTTGGACTCCCAGCAGTTTTCCAGAACTGAAGAAGCCTTTTGGATGAGAGATGGGGCGTCTTCAAGGAAACCAAAAACGTCCGGTGCCTTCAACCTTAGCACTTAAGACTACCATGACCTGGATGACTGAACCGCTGAACGCCGTTAATAGACCAATTTCTTATTCATTTTGGACATTTGAAGATAAGTTTTTCCCCAACCTTTTATTATATTGATGGAATTATAATTGATGGGATAATTTGACAGTAAGTTGATCAGACACAGACAGAAAGTCAGTGAGTACAATAAAGCTAATTTGAACGTTGGTTGTCAATAAAGCTAATCTGCGTTGTTAAAAGTTAGACACAGTCAAATAAGAATTGAATATCCGTTGAAGCGGACACAAAAGAGACAAACAGACAAAGACTAACACACAAGACAAGTTTTAGTATCAGTGTAAGTGCATGTGTGCGTGTGTGTCAGGCGCGGCGGCTTCAATACACAGCAGGATAATTGGAAAAGACGGTGGATAGAGTGTGTAACTACCACTGTGTGTGCATATTCGCGTGAGAGACAGAGGGAAAGAAAGGGGGTGCTTGGTGTATAATTAATAAACTAGTAGTTGTGTTTGTAGCTTCACCGGAAGAAACCTAAAACAATTATACTAACTAATGGGTGAACGAACAAATAATTATATAAATCTTGGATGGATATCATCTTGGGTGTGCAGCCGTGTTGGATGGATAAACAAGAAGGGATAGATATTATATAGGCACGATTGGCCAAGATGACAGTGAGGGATAGACAAAGAGATGGCATGAAAAAAAATAAGTAATATTTTTGTAGGATGAAGGCTGAAAGGAAATGATTAGTTATGGTGCGGTGTGGCAAAAATAAAACAATAGCACTTTTGTATGAAGTAGTAGATAGTAGTTAGATTTGGCAAGGTAGCCAAGCAAAACCCAGCACAAAAGGAAAAACAGCTTACTATTGTAGACTGTAGATCCACCAGGAGCTTCTGTTTAGAATCTTCAAGAAAAAAAAAAATTAACAATGGGCCCAATAAATACAGCTAAGTTGGATGGGCGAACACATGACCTAATGCAGCTTCCAGGTTAGATGATTAAGCGTGGACTGACTACCTTTTGATGAATTAACTCTGGCCATCAAAGCCAGGTGTGATTAAAACTAAATTTGCTCTCCTCAACAGTAAGTTCCTTGGGTTTGTAGAATCTTTTATGTTTTAACCCTTGGATGCATGACTACCAGCCTACACTCTTCCATGAGTGGGGTCAAAAATGACCCCAATTAGAATCAATGCCTTTGCAATAAACTTAAAAATTTCTTTAGTTTAGTAAAAATGATGATTTTATTATATTTTGACCAACAAAGAGTGATTTCATTTTTTGACACGTTCATTTATCACTTTTTATTCATTTATCCTGTAATCAATCAATCAGGTATCAAAAATGTCAAAATCCATTGTGGGTCCAAGCGTCCTCTGTTTGACTATGGGGGCAGACAGAGAATATGTTCTACAGTAGGTCCGGGGACCATAACTTGCAAATCCACGCACATGTACACACACAAACGTCTTCTCTCTTCTCACTGTGTGCAGCTGTTACAAACTACTTGCTTCTGGCTGTGATCATTGCACAGAATACTGCATTCAGCAGCAATTGGTGGCTTTGAATCTTGTTTCTTGGACACTTGACATCTCTTTCTCTTCTGTTGGCCCTGTGTCTCTCTCTGGCTGGATTGCATTTTGTCACTCCACCTTCCCATTGTAGCTGATGATGTGGGTTCGGTAGGTTTGAGTTACCTTCAGTGAGCTTTTCATGTGAGAGTCTGGCTCACTGAAAGCTCTGTGAGAGCGTCGCCATCGTTGGTGATGCCTGTGTACAATTCAGGGTGCTGAGCCCTGAAAATGAGTAGACATTCAGAGTGGCATCATGTTGTACCACAGCACCATGGGCCATCTCTGCATCTGGCGCTTGCAGGTGTGGTGCCAACCATCTGTTGTGGTGATATTGCGACCTGTGTCTGAATCCACTGCACAACTGACGGACAATGTTTTCCCCCAGATTCTTCTGGACTTCTACCTTCCCTAGTTGTCTCCTGTGTACAGTCCATCAATTGCATATGGGGTCGTGCATCCTGAAACCAGAAGATCTTTATGTACCATGCTTGGCGGGCTTGCTCAGCATAACTACACTGCTGACTTGGTCCTCCCTCTGAATGGCACAAGTTGTTCATCCACTGTGACACAATCACTGGGGATGAATTTCTGCCTGCAGTTGATCAGGAACAGGTCCCATATGTAGCGGAAGGGGCTGCCATGTGGTCTGTTTTCAGTCGATGAGCTCTGGGTCACTCTGTATCATCAAAGCGCGAAACGGCAGATATCTTCCAAATCTTCCAATTGACATAGTGTGCTTGTACATTGGGTTATGTGAGTCTTAAAAGCTCCTGGTTGGTACGTCCAGTTCTTCTCTCCTGCAAGAATACAGTCCAATCCAATGACCATGAGCTCAACTTGCTTGTTTTCCACTCTTTCCTCTGTCTGGTGCTACTCTTCGTCCCTCATGTTTGTGCTTTGTCAGCACCTCTTCTATTATATTATCAGTGATAAACAGCTTCATGCATCTATTGGGGAGATGAATTGCTATTCTAGTTGCAGGCCTGACCCAGAGCTTCTCAGAATATTGGCTTTGTGTTTAGCCTGGTGGGAGGTAACTCTGCCCAGTAAGAGCCCTTGAGGCTCATTCTGTTGGACACGATATCATTTCCTCTTGAGTTTCGTAGAGGACTCCTCTGTGTCTGACAGTCTTGTTCGGTGGGGGAGGTTGATTTCAGGTGGCCTGAAAAAGCATCTCCAGGTGGACAATAGATCCTCTGCATCTGGATGTCAGATCCTGAGTCAATCCCCGATGGGCTCTTGTTCCATCCGTCCGGGATCATTTTGTCGTGCCAAGGTCCTCCAGGAGTCCTAGTTGGCCTCTAGCAGCCATGATACTCTAGATGAAAACATAAAAGGACCATGTTTGAATGGCACACACAAAACTATAAATCAATGTGTAGCTGTAGTAAATGTTGTGCATTTATACCTTTGCAAGTAAATGCTAACATACATACACACACACATCATTGAATAATCAATAATCATAAAAAGGCTACGAGCAGGTTTGCTTTTATTACAAGGTAATAAAATTGCAAAGGTTACTACTTTGTAGCTAACTGTAGTTAGTGGTAAACTAGCTAGCTAATAACAACAAAGTAGAGGCTAATTGATAATACTAATACTCTATCAGAAAAGTCATGGATGTAGGTGATTCATAAATGAAGATAATACACATGTATGTTGCTGTGTAAAATGACCTCCTGGGTGGGTGAGACTGCTGGCATCAGATGTGTAAGTCACGACAGTAAATGTGCTTCTTGACAGTCACGGTTGATAGAATCAAGGTTCCTAAGGCTAACCTTGAGATTCCATAGGAAATGTTTGAGGTCATTTTGACCCGCTTATGGAAAAATTAAATTAGTGATACAAAGCTGCAATTTCTTAAAATGTGAAAAATTAAATATGCAACTATATTTTATGAGGAATACCTGGAATATGAAAATATAAATACTTTTTAATTTCAAAAGATTTTTGAAGAATAACAACAACCCTTGGGGTCATTTGACCCACTTATGCATCTAAGAGAGAGGGTTAAGTAAATAGCGTTAATGATAAGCGCAGCAGGTGTAAATGTAACATGTAGTGATACATTTTGGCAAGAAAACCCAATACAAACAACCTAATGGTTTTATTACAGTCTAAAACTGTGAAAATATTAAATCTAGTAAGACTGAACAATATGCATTGACCCTACTATAGAGACAAATAGGCATGGCAGCCACCCTAAGAATATATTTAAGCAATAATAACCGCCAAAGCGCCCCGGTCTGGCCGCATCACTGTCGTGCTCAAATGACATTAAATTAATTAAATTTATTATAGCCCAATTTCCACAGCAGAAGTTATCTCGAGGGCACTGTACATATAGAGCAGGTCTAGACCGTACTCTTATCTTATAAAATTTACAGAGAAACCCAACAGATCCCACCATGAGCAAGCACTAGGCGACGGAAAACTTCCTTTTAGGCAGAAACCTCGAGCAGAACCCGGACTCAAGGTGGGCATCCATCTTCTTACTCGCTGATTGGGTTTGAGAAAAGAGGAGGGGTGAGATGGACAGAGAAAAGACAAGCTGGAAATGCAGACTAGGTCAAAAGATATAAATAGTAGTAGTAGTATAGTAGTAATAATATTAATAATAATAATATTATGTGTATTACAGCTAAAGAATATTGACAAACAATAGTACATTAATAGCACTAACACTATCAATAACACTGTCGTCTTTAATTATTGTCGCATCATGGGTTGAGCTGAATCATGGGGCAGCAGGAGACTCTCAGCTCTGGAGGCAGAACCCTGCAGTAAGAGACAGTAGCAGAGAGAGAGAGAGAAGCACAGCCTGGGCACTGATGTGCTTGAGGAAGAACACACACAGTTAAGAGTGATGCATGATATTAAGACAGTTAATAGTAATTTTAAGTGACTGGACATCATGGACAACTTGTTACGCTAATAATCTTAACTGATGCGTGGGAATGACCCAACCCTTGAGGAAAAATAGGGGCAAATATGTAGTTAAAGTTAAGGCATAAAAGATGAGTTTTTAGTTTGGATTTAAAGGCCTCAACAAGTCTAGCCTGTCTAATATCAATAGGAGGTTGTTCCAGAGGAAGGGGCCCGATAGGAGAGGCCACAGCCTGCAGCTTCTTTTGACTCTGGGGACGAATGCTTGGCCCCTGCACTCTGAGAGGCAGAGCACAGGAGGGAATATAAGGTTAAAGAAATTAGACAGGTATAAGAGGCTAGCCCATTTGCAGAATTTTATAAGTCATTGAGGAGACTTCGTCTGATCTAACATGAATGAGAACCAGTGAAAGGAGGCTAAAACTGGGGTAATATGGGTGAACCTTCTAGATTTGGTCCAGCATTCTAGCTGCAGCATTCTGAACCATTTGCAGACTTTTAGTGCTATGCCGGTAGTCCTGAAAGCAAAACATTACAGCATCAGTCTAGAAGAAACAAAGGCATGGACTAAATTTCAGCATCTGCCATGGAAAGAAAGAATAAGTCCTAGCTTCTACTCGTGGAAGTGAAAAAAGTAGAGTCTTTATACAATGTCTTGTACTGGTCGAGAGGAAAATCACAGTCGAAATGTGACTTTATTTTGGCTGTTGTATTTTGAGAGATAACACAGTTGTCAAGGATATAGTTACATGATCGAACTGGTGCTCTATGTCATTGCTGGGCCAATAGCAGCATTTCAGTTTTGTCTGAATTAAGAAGCAGGAGTTTTGAGACATCAGCTTTTAACAAAGACAAGCAGATCTCTAGTTCCTAATTTGAGAGCATTATCAGCCTTTATAGGCACATATAGCTGGGTATCATCAACATAACAGTGATTAATTCCATGGCTCAAATTTGGCCAAGAGGAGAAATATAAAGAAAGCAGGGGCAGAACAGAACCCTGGGGTGCTCATATTTCCTCAGAAAGGCTGATGCAGTATTATTACAAAATACACTGAGTTCTGTCAGATAAGTAAGATTTTAACCAGCTGAGGGCCAGGCCAGAGATTCAAATCTATTTTCCCATGAGTAGCCGGTCCATGAGTATACGGTGGTCTATAGTATCAAGGCTGCACTAAGATCAAGTAATAGGAGCAGAGAGGTGGAACCTGAATCTAAAGTAGCCAGATCATTTACTACTTTAGCAAGTGCTGTTTCAGTAGAGTGAAAGGCCCTAAAAGCAGACTGATCGATTCAAATAGATTGTATCAGCTAAATGGGCTGGCTGCTGGTACCACTTTCTGGTATTTAGAGAAGAATGGGAGGATTGGGATGGGCGATTACCTAAGACCCAGGATCAGGAATTGTGGTTTCTTAAGTAAAGAGGTTTAACCATGGCTGTTTTAAAAGCTAGAAGGAACAGTGCCAGTTGTCAACGATAGATTCACAATATTCAGCACTGCAGGCCCCAAGACTGTGAGATCTTTGGAAAGTTTACCGGTAAAGGGTCAAAAGGCAAGTGGTGGGTTTAGAAGCTAGTACTATCTTGAATAATGAATCAAGACATATAATGCCAAAATTCGTAGAGCAGAAACTCTCTGAGACTCAGTATGATGCACAGCGGTTCCGCAGCAGATGCTGAGAGAAACTAGACTGATTTTTAATCTAATCATCAATTTGCTGCAGAAAAAAATTCTGAAACTCACAGGCAGTAAAGAGGCGAGCAGCTAGGGCTGCTGCTTTTGTGAGTTTATGCAGTGTCAAAAAGAAATCTAGAAAGTTATGTTTATTGCTGATTAATTTTGAAAAATATGCTGCTCTGGCAGTAGACAGTGCATGCTTATATTCCCAGAACACCCTGGTGCCACTGGAGATACAGAGCTTTAATTTGGTTGTTTTGGCTCTAATTTCCGACAGGCCTGCTTCAGAGTGCGTGTAGGTCTGTGAACCAGGGAGTGAACCTCTTTGGCTGTTTAATTTTGGTGAGAGGTGCAACTGAATCAGGAGACTAGACAAGGTTGTATTTAAATCCCTGGTACAGTTATCAATACAAGACCAATTGCAGCAGTAAGGCCAGGACCTCTGGTAGTTGCTCACTAAGAACAGTTAAAGTTATTGGGACCTATGTGTGGTGGAAGATATATTGAGAGACAATTTTAGGGGGACAGGCTAGAGTCGCATCCATTTGATAAGAAAATGATCGGAGATAACCCGGTATGAAACTGGGAGAGATAGTCAGATTAGACACCTCAATCCCGCAGGGAAAGAATCAAGTCTAGAGTGTTACCACCACAGTGAGTAGGTTCATGTACAGACTGTGTGAACCAAAGTATCAATAAGTGCCAAAAGCTATATTTAAAGGATCAGAGCCTTATTTAGGTGAATGTTAGAAAGTCACCCATAATTGAGATGTCATCACTATATGTTAACGTTAAGACAAATTCAAAAAAATTTCCAAATTGTCTAAAAACTGTGGTGAGGGCCAGGTGGTCTGTAAGTACCACAAGGTGGAGTGGTTGCAATCTATTTCCCTGGTCATGGGGATCAAGCTACTGGAGAAAGGTTTCAATACTACAGCCTCAAAGGAGTTAAAGTGACAAACTGAGGTTGGACAAAGAAGACACTCAAATTAAGCGCGCCCCACCTTTTTTTACGTGGCCGAGCAGCATGTCGTTGGCATACTCAGGTAAGGGCTTCATTTAAAAGCAGGAACATGTCTAGTTAAAGCACTGCCAGGTATAATATTGTAACTTATACAACTATTACCAACAAGTAAAATGTGTAATCAAAATCTGTTCATGTTGAGGAGCAATTTGCTCTCCAATATTTAAGTGTCGCGTTTCCATGAAATACATGGGGTCCTGACTAATAACTGGAGACACAATCAGTCACGTCGGTGGACTCCTATGTGTAATAGAACCCGGAGTTTACCACTCGACGATAATCAGACCCTTAGTAACGACCTAGCAACAGAAATGATTTTCTAGTCCCCGATGAGTGAACTCTGAGCTGGCGTTAATTCTTTATCGAGGTCTCGGACTTTGCAGGGCTTCAATCAATAGCCTACTGCACAAATGAATGCTTACTTTTATCAACCGTTATATGAATGCTGCATTTGTTTACTCACACAGATGCTTCACCGACGCAAACTTTCATGAATTTTAAGTTATAGCACGTGTCACGGCACAGCTGATGGAAAGCCGAGGCGCTTTGCTCAAATGGCGTTAAAGGACGCCTCGAGTGTAATCTTGCGATTACAACTATGACCATAAAGTAATCCTATTATATCATTGGAGTAATATTTTAGTGATGAGTAAGGCGTGCTGTATGCTGGTTGACGTTCGTCTCTTGATTGACCAATCAGATTTAGCGAAATCCGGACCTACTTGTTGTATAATTAAAACATAAAAGGTGCTCACTGATTGAGATTTACCTACAAAGAAAATGTTAGTACACAGATGTTGATCAACTTAGACATATAGTCATGACCCAATGAGACCGGCACCTTCATTACACAGCCAAGAGGCCCAAATTAGAGACTTCTGACTTCTAACCCAACATAACAAACCTTTCCTCTCCCTATCTACTACAGCTCCACCAAATCATTGCTTTTACAAAACCTCCCTGCCTTACATATACTCAAGCCACTAGAAATTCAAAACTCAAGGACCAGTGAACCCATCTGCCCTGGTGAACATTAAACCTGTTTGATCCTTCATAGAGCCCTGGGAGAGTCCCCTCAGGCTTTGCCTGATGAGCATCTCACTATTCCTGGTCCCATCACACTAGCTTGGCCCGGTTCCAAACAAATCACTAAAGCAGACGGTGTGTCCTACTACCTAAACAAGGACAGGGTCTCTACATCTTCAACCATTCTGCAATCTTCTAATAAGCTCTACAACTACAATTAAAGGTCCAGCTACTCCCGGCTCAATGGAGAGAGAGAAAAAAAGCAAGGAAATAGACAAACAAAGAGAGAGACAAACAGGTGGCCATTTTGGATGAACCAGTGAACAATGTGGCCATGTTCAGAAATGGGATCACGAAGACTATGTTGGCTAGATGGATGGTCATATGGTCAAAAAAAAAAAATAAGTAGCATAGCACAAAGCACAGTCATGGCATGGCAGCCAAGCAAATACACAAAACACACAGAAAAATGATATAGGCACCTCAATACACAGCAGAGAGACAGGAGGCTGTAAGTTAGTCTGTATGTTTGTATGAGAAAGCGGCAGCAGCCATCCAAAACCACAAGGAATAAAAGAAAAATGAGTCTTACTGGTTCGAAGATCTACCTGTGGAAAGAAAAAAGCAGTTAGAATAAGTAAAGTTCAAGCTGCTGACAATTTACCTAGCCATGAAATTCACTTCCAGTATCTACTGAGATAAAAGGTATATAGACTTTATGGAAACTTGATAAAAAGACAAGGACATTATATGCTGCAAAGGTCTGTTAAACGAGTTACTCTAAATAAAGTAAATGAGCCTAACAGGAACCAACACACCTGACATAATGACACTGACACTATACTAAGTTATGGCTATTAGCTACTTTGCAAGCAATTCTTACCTTTCTGGGTGACTTTTAAAGGACTAGATTCTCCTGGCATCGTCTTCCCACACTGTACAGGAGGCATTGTCCTAATTTAAAAAAATATATACACTGTAAAAAAATAAAGAGACACTTACACAACTGATGTAACCCAAGTCAATCGCACTTCTGTGAAATCAGCCTGTCCAGTTAGGAAGCAACACTGGTATGTGAATCAATTTCACCTGCTGTTGTGCAAATGGAACAAACAACAGGTGGAAATGAGAGGCAGTGCTTAAGACAACCCCTAAAGGTAGTTCTGCAGGTGACCACAGACCATTTCTCTGTTTTCATCCTTTCTGGCTGATGTTTTGGTCACTTTTTGCATTTTGTCAGTGCTCTCAACCTAGAGGTAGCATGAGGCGGTGTGTACAACCCACAGAGTTGCTCAGGTAGTACAGCTCATCCCGGATGGCACATCAATGCGAGCTGTGGCAGAAGGTTTGCTGTGTCTGTCAGTGCAGTGTCCAGAGCATGGAGGAGATACAGGAGATAGGCCAGTACACCCAGGAGACTGAGGAGGGCGTGGAGGGCAACAACCCAGCAGCAGGACCGCTACCTCCTCCTTTGTGCAAGGAGGAACAGGAGCAGCACTGCCAGAGCCCTGCAAAATGACCTCAGCAGGCACTAATATGCATGTTTCTGCTCAAACTGTCAGAAACAGACTCCATAATTAGTATGAGGGCCGACATCCACAAGTGGGGCTTGTGCTTACAGCTGACTTACCGTGCAGGCGTTTAGCATTTTGAAGAACATCGAATTAGCAGACCGCCATTGGCGCCCTGTACTCTTACGGACAGAGCAGATTTACAGAGCACATGTGACAGGCGGTAATGAGTCTGGAGATGCCGTGAAACGTTCTGCTGCCTGCAACATCCTCCAGCATGACGGTTTGGCGGTGGGTCAGTAATGGTGTGGGGGCATTTTCTTTGGAGGGCCGCACAGCCCTCCTGTGCTAACCAGAGGAGTACCCTGACTGCAATTGGGTACCAGATGAGATCCTCAGACCCATTGTAAGACCATATGCTGGTGCAGTGGGCCCTGGGTTCCTTCTGATGCACTTAACAATACTAGGCCTCATGTGGCTGCAGTGTGTCAGCAGTTCCTGCATGATGACATTGATGCTATGGACTGACCTGCCCGTTCCCCAGACCTAGATCAATCGAGCACATCTGGGACATCATGTCTCATTCCCATCCACCAATGCCCGTTACACCTAGACCTCCGGAGTTGACTGATGCTTTAATTCAGGTCTGGGAGGAGATCCTCAGGAGAACATCCACCGCCTCATCAGGAGCATGCCCAGGCGTTATAGGGAGTCCATAGAGGCACGTGGAGCCACACACACTACTGAGCCCCTGTTTGATTTGTCGAGGATTTTCCACTAAGTTGGATTGATCTGTAATGTGATTTTCCACTTTTATTTGAGTATGATTCCAAATCAGACCTCCATGGAATAATTTTGATTTACATTGATCATTTTTGTGTTATTTTGTTCTCAACACATTCCACTATGTAATGAAGAAAGATTTTCAACTGGCATAGTTCATTCATTGAGATCTAGAATGTGTTATTTTAGTGTTCCCTTTATTTTTTTGAACAGTGTATATATATTCAAATGACTCAGCTGTCCAAAGAGATTTTACAAAGAGAACGGGAATCTTAAAACCATGTCAGTTTCTAGTGCAATGTTAATCTCATGCCATTTATACTGGTGATTTCATCAACAGGGGCAATTAAGTGCTAGAGAAAATGAAAACCCAACAGAAGGATCCTGCTTACTCTGTAAATAAACTCTTGACAAAAACAGAAATTTTACATCACAGAACATACAGTTGCTAAAATACCACTGTCTGTCAGTTAGTTTGTGTTACTGTGTGGTAGGCCTACTTTCATTTAAATCACAGGATAACACAAAAACTAAAAGACTGAGGCAGTGGTTATCCAGCAACTCTGCATTATGCTGGGAAAATTGCAGTTTGTTTGTAGCGTCTGGTGGTGATATATAACAATGTTTCTGGTTAAACAGGATTTTACTCTTTAATAAAAAGACTGCTCTGTAGGAATCCTATGCATAATGTTGTCAGACAAAGTACATTAGTAGACATACTTTGACGCACAAATGCTCCGGTAGATTACAATGCAGCAGCTGTTTGGTGGCGGGTGCAGCGCACTGCTCAATCCTACCTGTGCAGGCCTCCTTCCATTTGTTTGATTGCCTCAGCTGTTACAGAGTTTTGAGTTTAATTACAATATTGAATATATTAACCAAACCCTCTCAGTTTATATTCACCTACGATGCGTGCGCTTAAGGTCGTGAGACCTGTTGCATTGCACTTCAGTTGAAGTAGGCCCACAATGTTTATCCAAACACATTCTCTCTCTCTCTCTGAATTTAATCCGTTCATAACTAATAAAGGTTTAGAGCATTGCGGGTTAATCCTGTGTCCCTATGAGCGACCACACACCACTCTGAGTTTTTTTTTTTTTTTTTAAATCTGCAACTTGTATTTAAATATGGGCTCTTAATAAAAACAGGACGTAACATGCTGCAAAAGCCTGAATTCCCACTGCGCAGTAAAGTTAAAGATCTTACTCTAAACAAACACAATACAAACACATTACAAACTTTCCAAGCCTGACACACGCCAACACACCTGCCGGCAAGGACATTAATGCCACGCTAATTCGAGGCTAAATTAGAGGCATCTCTTACCTTTCTGAATACGTGTCCGAGCTCCTCCTGTTGTTGGACGTGATCGTCCTAGTGTCTCTTAACTTTCAGAACCTTTTGCAGTCAAGGGCAGTTTCACTGTCAAGCCCCCAGGATTTTAAATTTCGATCCCGCCATGATGCCTCCGACACTGAGCTGAACTTGCCATGGTGTGCCAGTGTCAGCGTCTGATGTCAGTCTTATAGTCGAGGCGCATGTGCCGATGTGTTGAAGAATCATGGAGGATTGTAAAAATGAAACCTTTCCCCCAATAGAAATGTTGGGTGCCTCGTCAAACTTTGGAAGATTTGAAAGATTTTGAAGGATTACATTTTACAAGAATTTTAAATTTAGTTTTAGTCATTTAGGTTTAGTCAAATTATAAGCAATAATGTCAAAAGATAAATGATCTTAATAAACATACAGTATGGAGACAAGTATAAATTACTGTAGATGAATAAATAACCAGCACAACTTAACACATTTAGATTTTATTTTAGTTTACTTTGTAATTGTTGCACTTTTTTATTTCATTCTTTTGCAATAGTAGAAAATTTATATGGCTTAGTTCCATCAATCACAATTATTGGTAACAAACGGTCATTGGTGGTAAGCCATTGGTGCTGCTTCCTGTAGCTCCACCCACAGAGGCTATAAAGGAAACCAGTCTACCCGAGCAATTTTGTAAAAATGGAATTAAAACTCAGGAACACCTTTTCTTGTAATGTTTCTGTTTTATTTTGGAAAAAATTTCATTGACGATTCTTGAAACATATTTTGTCTTTGTCAGCCTTAACCTATAATAATATCATATTTGGTGTAATTTTAAAGGACTCAAAACTGGAGTTTCTGTTAAATAATCTTATAATACTTGCAAAATATTTTATAAACAGGTGTAAAATCCTGAATGTTACCCCACATTTCCCAATCTTTTTGAAAGAGCTTTCTATATTATGTGCCCCCTTAAAAGGTTCAAATCAAAAAAATGCAACGCCTATATGTGAATTTATTAGTTCTTTCTCTTAATCAGACCCCAGAAAACTGTAATTGACTTTTGTATTATATTATTGTTATTCATTTTATTTTATCTATGTATATAAATTTTTTCTATTTTATTTTATGACTTTCCTGTTTTTTTGGTTTGTTTGTTATATTGTTCTTAATTGTTCACTATTTTTGCTCAGTCTCAAAGTGCAATTGTGTTGGAAATTATTCTTTTTGTAAGATTTGTCTTCACTAGTAAAGGTTAATTAAAAAAACAAAAAAAAAACAAAGACAAGATGGCGGAAAAAAAGATGGCTGCTGAGATCGATCACCTGGCACATGAGGGAGGTTAAAGAAGTTTTTCTTTGTTAAGGTCAACTCAGGTAAATGCAGTTGGTAGATGTGTGAACATGCTAGCATCAACCAATAAACATAAACGCGCATGAAAAAAAAAACAGTTTAACTGAGCTACTTACTTTTCCTACCTGAAAAAAGAACTTGGCTATGGTACAGGGTCTGTGTACATAATGGTGAATGGATTTTCGTTCTGGTGTGGGAAAACAGAAAACAGATGACAAGCCTTTTCCCATTTCTCATTTTGGAAATGGAAAACAAAAAAGGAGCCTTTTTCTGATTTTTGTTTTGTTAAGGAAATCCATCAGTGCCATCAACATTACTGCTTTACACAGACTTTAATTTAATCACTTCTCAGGAGGAATGAAGCATTGAATCAAAGAGTTGTAAGGGTACCAACAATTTTTTCCACGTCTGTTTATATGGCTGATCTGTGTACAGTCAACAGTTTCAATGATTTCACTGGCACTGGCGTGCACCTGGTACTCGAGTAGATTTAGTATGCATGAAAAACTAAAATGAAAAAAAAAAAATGTTCTCATTTACATCAATGAAATACTGATAGTGGCCTTAACAATAGCTTGAATTTGTACTTTCCCTAGATATACAAAAAAATATTTCTTCACACTTAAAAATTTATGTTTGAGCAAAATCAGTGCACCTTTGCTGCATGTAACTCACATCAGTGGCATTTTGTAGTGTCTACACTAAATGTTGAATGTTTATTTCAACCACCATCACAAAATGTCTGTCAAAACCCAACAGACTGTTGCTCTTCCCTGATGAAATGCTTATCGGAAAACTCCCTGATGTCTACCATCCAAACTCAGTTCTCACATTTTCTTTTCCTGTCTCCTTTCAATGCATGTAATCTGAAAAGCAACCAGTGTGCAAGTAATTATAGAAGACACATTAAGTAAGTTTCTAATTTCTTTCTGTTGTGTTTCTATGCTGCAATAGCATCATCAGTGGGAAAAGGCTTAACAGCTTGTTCTGAAAACAAACATCAAAACAGATGTCTGAGACAGTCCAGCTTCTGTTGTATCCCCATATGACCAGACATCATGTGACTGTATGAGTCTAGATAAGGTCAAGATGATAAATTTTGTGTACGGCCGAAATATTTAAGAACCCCTAACCTATAAAATATACGAGTCTAGTGCTAAATCTGACAAATGCTTGACTAGTGGTATATAACTCAGAGGTAAATCTGTCAAGAGTGGTGATAACAATGTAAACAATCTGAAAATAAATGAGTTCTCCCAATGCAGAAAACTACTGTTGTCTCTCCTTCTTCCTCCACTCATGGTCAAGTAAACAATTTAACCATGTGCTATCTGGCAACTATTGTATTTTGTACATAATGGTTATTATAGTCCACAATCAAACAAACAAGCTCTCTCTCTCTCTCTCACACACACACAGGGAGAATACATAAGGACTTTGGAATCACTATCTTCGGGTGGTCTGAAGTGGAAGACTCTTCTCCTGTTCTTCTCCCGTTCTTCAACCAGTCCCTATGATGAGGAGCAGTACTGGATGTGTGGATGTGTGTCAACCTCGTCACAGCCATGGAGAATCTGCACCATATCCACCTGCAGGTTCTGGACATGAAGATCATCCTCTGTCATCATCCAGAGATACAGGTGGAAAGCTGGTGCCAATCCAGGGAAGAAGAACAAGAATAACAGGTTTGTGAACAGTGTTATTGCTATATATGTTCATTTTGTGACAGCTTTGAACCTTACTCATAGAGCGTACAGTGTATGCGCATGCAGGGAGCAGACCAAACCTCACAACAGAAAAAATGGGAAAAAATGAGAGGATGCCACCCAAATTTTTGTACATTGCTCCTTGCTAAGAGAGAGATAGATTTGAATCTTCATAAATGTGTGTATTTTTCCAGTGTGGGTGCCAGAACTCAGATTCACTCACACCATTAGAACAAATATATGCACATTCACACACTAATTTTCACAGGCATGCGAAGCAAAATGCTGTACTGTAGAGCAGCTGCAGTGCTGCAACACTTGGAGAATAGATTACAGAATCAGAATTCGATCAGCTTTATTTTAACTGATGTTAATCCTTTAAAATGTGGCAGAACCAGCACTAGTACTAATAAAGATAATAAATCCTTATTACTCAGAAAAGAGAAAAGGACTTGATCATTACTCAACAATAGCTAACAATTACATTTGATTGAGATTTGGAGATTGATGATGATTGATAACTTTAAAGGCTAGTATATGACATGTTTCAAACCATCATCATCCAAAGACAAATCAATCAGTCTGGACAAGTCTGGACAAATCAATCAGGTCAAAATTTCAGCCAACACTTCCAACACTTTGATTTATAACCAGCCACTAAAATAATGAAATTCCCAATGGTCTCAGCAGTACCTTTTGTTTAGTTGCAGTCAACTAATGTTAATAAACTAACATGCAGAATTTCAGCATTTTACCATTGCTGCTGTGGGCATATAAGCATTCTCAAAGAACCACTGTGCCTATGTATAGTCTCACAGAGCTGCTAGCTGAAGACTCTTACTCTAGCCCTCTGATGCATGAATTATGAAAGCCTTGGTCAAGATTTTTTTCTGAAGTGTTTTTATTCTTCTCAGGACATGAAAAAAAATTTTCAACTTTTTTTTTCTCCAAAAATATGATTTTTTCATAAAGTTACAGACATGTCCAATCCAGTGGACTACATGCGCCTGAGCACTCAACATAAAACATTGTGAACTTACTGTAAAAATGAATTAACTTGTGTTCTATTGTAAATATACAAACCCTTGTTTCTTTTTATGCTTTGAAAAACATTTTAACAATTTTTGGGAAATTTCAACACTGTATAGGCACAATGTTTAGGCCTGAATAAGAAAACCAATGACACTCATAGCCGTGAATCTTACACCTAAATGTGTCAAACCATCCCCAACAGGAGAAACATTATTGTGAGTCTCCACAGTTCTATAAGGATGCAGGACAATATTACCAAGCCCTTATATTAGCATGTTGGAAGAAAACACGAACTGACTGATCTATGGGATCTCTTCCCTCCACATTCAGTTTCCACTCTCCTAGAAAAGGAGGCAAGTCTCCATCAAAGTCATTGTCTTGGACTTTCCAGATATTTTATTGGGCTTGAGTATGGTCAGGTGCCATGTGCCCATCTTCAACAGCTCCCTGATCATCCTCACTTTCTGCATCCTGACTGTCTGTATCTCCATCATCCTCAGCTCCTATGTCTCTGTTCTTCTCTGGCAGCCACTCATCATCACTGTTGTCACTACACTCATCATCACTGGAGCTGGACGGAATTTCCTGGACTATTCTGTAGGCTGCCTTATTCTTTGCTGCGTTTGAAGTCTACAAAATAAGATAAAATAATTATTATAGTAACTCAAACTACAGCTAATCTGCACAAAAATGTATATTTTAAATGAATAGCTTATAAATATAACAATTATACACTGACTTATAACCAAAACAGTTACAAGAAACAGTGAAGCAATTATATGACTTGTGTTATATATATACTGGGTGATGCATGATGTCCACTTCATTGGACACATGGTTAATCATAATTTTCTACATATTGGACATAAAAATTTCATAATCCAAACAGATAATATCCTTCCCTAGATGTTACTGTATATCATCATATTTTTTTTTTACCACTGGGGCTCTTCCAGTATAGAAGGATTGACAGGATATGCCAGCAGTGGTCGGGAGGGGTGGCTGTTTATCGGCCATCTTGGATTCAGAGGAAATTTACTTGCAGTTACACCAACTGACCACTGAATTGATCTCAATGGACTATGGCAGCAGAGAGCACTCTAGAGGCTGATATGCAGTTCCACCATAGAAACCAGTGCATTAAAGAGAAAGTTACTTTTTAATAGCTGTCCACTGTAGTGACCACTATGCACCAGAGGGCTAGAATACAGATGTGTTTTTCAACTGAAGTATCTGGTAACGCAGGATTTTATTGATGGAGGTGAGGAAACTCTTATTTCTGATCACAGGAATCTTTCACCCCATCCTGTTATTGCTTATTTTCTGTGGCATGAAAACAATGTCAGAGTGCTTGCATATTGGTAATTGGTTTGGGCAAAGTCAAACCCTTCTTCACAGCAAATGGTGGACATAAAGGCAACAGAAGAATGAATAACGAGTTTAAACAGCATGGCCTTTCAGTCTGAATATCAGACTGTGTTTTCCCTGAGTCACGAGAAGATCACTTGAACAGCACTGGCACACCACTGTTTTGCCTCAGTCTACAACAGCAATATTTCTTTCACAGTGAAATAAAATTTAGAATGGATTATTTACCCCCCTGCCAAAACTACTTAGAGCTAAAGAACAAGTCAGAGAGAGAGAGAGAGAGAGAGAGAGCAAGAGAAGGGACTGGAGAAAAGGAAAGTGCAGGAGAAAACAGAGAGAAATTGGTGTGCAAGCATTTGTCCGTGGTCGGGCAAAGATCAGTGAATCGATAGGCTGATGGAGGGCTGACAGAATGACAGCTCCATGCCGATCGCTGAAAGACATCTAGGAAAAGCAAGAGAGCTGAGGAGAGAGGAGGAGGTTAAGAGTATTAGCAAAGGTGGAAGAGAAAGAGAGAGAGGCTGACAGCTAGCAGTAATGAATGATAATTGTTCATCAAGTGGACATGCTCAGTATGTGGAGGCGAACATTCACCCCAGTCACCACATCAGCATCACGCCCGTCAGATGCACACATACGCACGCACACACACACCCACACACACATATGCATACTGTGCAAATACACACAGCGGTATCTCCTGACATATACATTATACATTATACATTATACATACACGTGCACGCACACACATGCATACTGTGCAAATATGCACAGCGGTATCTACTGACATATACATTATATATTATACATACACACACGCATGCACGCACACACACACACGTATATACTTGTGTGTTTGTGTGTGTGTGTCTGAAGCATTCCTCTTTGCTGGTATAGTGGTGTTTGAGTTTTCTAATTGTGCAGTGCCAGAATCTGTGGCAACATGGAGCCAAGGAAGTTCACCCCCATGGGCTCTCTAGTACCCCTAATACTTAAAAGAAAAAAAAATTCAGTCGCATTTGCATGATAATCACATCATGTATCTACCATTGATCGAAGTATCATGCATATTTTCTGTTGTCACTTGCCAGCAATATAATTTTTGTTACAGTGTAGAATAACCAAGTGAAGGCTTGGTGGTGGGATGTTTTGTTCTGTCTGCCAATGGCTTTTTGGGGTTGATAAAGGGTAAGGTAGCAAATCTTAAATATTTCCTTCTTGCCATTTGAAGGACTTCAAGTGAACTGCAGTGATAACAAAAAAAAAAGTTTTCAGAAGCACTTCTACTCTTCTGAATTGACTATTATTAAACGCAAAATAGAAAAATTGCAGGTTGGTATATTCACAATTACTGAAAGGTACGTGGCAAAAGCTAAGTACAAATACAAAAGGATAGATGAGCAGTAGTACAAAATGTGGAAAACAAAATATAAAGAATTAAAAGACCAAATTTAATTTAGATTTTTACAAGTAAAATGAGAAATTATGCTTTGTGATTTAGCTTGTCATCAGCACTCTGTTTCAGTTCACATGGATTTCATTTTAACTTAATCCCAGAATAAGAGACTTCATCTATGGAAACCATTTTAAATATTAATCAAAATGGACCACCAGATGTAGTTAAAAATGGGATAGCACACTCTATTAATTTGATTTCATGAAAAAAAGAAAAAAAAACATACTGAAATGGACCACTAACTTTACAAATATACTGAAACCTTAAGTATTTCATTCAGTAAAGTGGCTATGAAAACTTGATTAAATAAGCTGCTTTGCTTTAAAGCACATTTTAAACACATTTGTACCACTGGTTATCAGCTCTGAGTGACAATGTCTCCCTGAAAGAATTTTTTATTTGAGGTACATTTACTTGTCATCTGTTCTTATCTGAGCTCCCTCTCTTTAAAAACAAGGTATGTTCTTGGCAGTCAATAGATGCACAGCAAGGGAGTCTGCTGAGTGAGAGACAGACACAGGTTAAAAAAAAAAGGAGGCAGGAAGAAGTGACAAAGCTTAGACTGAAGATAAATCAGTGATGTGTGAAAGTATATTCCACAATCAGGGCTGTGCTTTGTGATTCAAAGAGTGAGGAGACAGCAGAGGGGAGAATAAAAGAGCAGAGTGTGTGAGTGATTTTCTGAAAGCAAGGAAAGCATCTAAAAGCTCCTCCAAGGTCAGATATGTTAACCCTGAACTAGTGTGGAAGTCACCACTTGATGTTTCAGGGGGCTCTTTGTACTACCATTTGCTTTCTGACAAGTGTGGGCATGCTGTGTGTGCCAGTGTGTATGCATGTGTGTTGTGGTGCTTGGTCTCATGTTACTGTGTAGTGAGGTGGCCCTGAGGACAAAAGACACATCCCTAAGTTAGGCACAAACTTTGAAGACATGCACTTTAAAAACTAAAATACTACATATATAGAGGCACATAAAATGTGAAAGTACAGTTACTAACGAAATGTTTAAAAAATGGTGTGAAAACCAGAGATGCACTTGGATATAGGATGCACTAAATCACCATTGTTACAGGGAAAGACAGGCTTGATTTTAACTTGTCAGCTACAGACATACAGTATATTTTCCATTGGTGGGCAGGCCACCAAATTCACTGCAGGAAACCTAAAGAGATAATAGACATCAGGGGGGCTGGCAGACTGTGGGCATGGCAAAGGTCAGATGTGACTTGGAGGAGGTAGAAAAATATGTTTGCAATAACTAATCTCACCTAATATTTGTCATATATTTAATGTAAAAATTTACAAAATACAAGCAATGCAGCAAGGTCGTCATATGCTGCCAAGACCTTCCACAACTGGGCAGCATGGGGTCAGTTCAAATATCACCAGTTGGACACTGAGCACAACAGTAAAGTTATATTCAAAAAACATTTTCATATTTATTTCAGAATGAATATCTGATACAGGTATTCCTGTTGGCTGTTTTATTAATCAGTCATCAGTCTTTTTAAAGACGAACCATGTTCAAGGGGATTGCTTCCTATACTGCAAGCTATATGATTTTGAGGGGGATCTTTGGATGTTATTGAGGTGGCTGTGGATATGGCTGTGGTAAGCTTGTGACGACCAGTGGCCGATGTTTTGAATGGTATGGAAGTTTGTTGCCTGGATGCAGTTGATGCAGCTCTGATGCAGGGGGGGTGACTGGAGTATAGCTTCGGTGATATATGTGATCTGTACAAAATATGACAATAGGGGAAGATGGTAGTGCAACCAGGAGCATAATGCTACTCTGTCTGACACTGTGGTGAAAAGCGAGTCCTGCTGAGAGCATGGGGAGCTAGTCTACAGTTTATGTAGTTTAGGATTGGTTTGCAAGGACTCAAAAACAAATTTAAGTGGAAATATGGAGCAAGAGAGGCTATGCTCTTGCTGCATTTGAGATTGAATATGACAGTCATTCAGTTGTGAAAAAAGCACTCCCCAATGGTATGGGCCAGGTCAGGTCAACACCTTGGCTTCTTTGTTGTGTTTCTTGAGACATTTCTGAGCAGTTTTTGTGGTGTGGTGGGAGCATTGTTCCACTGGGGGAGGCCCCTGCGATTGGAGAGCACTGTTGCCCTGGAGGGGTGTGCTTGGTCTGCAGTAATGTTTAGGTGGCTGGTATGTGTCAAAGTAACATCCGGATGAATGTCAGGTCCCAAGAAGATTGTATTATTACGAGAAGATCGTTGTTATTCACTTCATCCATCAGTGGTTTTAATGTGCTGAAACCAGGGGTTGAAGGCTATAAAATGTAGTAGATGTATGGAGGACTATGGTCGGTTTGGCCATTCATAAATGACAGTGGATTATTGGTGAATCCCAGTTGTCTCAGACGAAAGATTGTGAAACTAACCATCCGTGTGGCTCTTACTCTCCTCGGCCTTTGAAAATTTACATTTTCTGTGTGTTTTCTGTGCGTCCGAGTTTACTGTTCTGCAAACTTTGGCATCCAGGGAAGATACATTTGTGGCAAGAACACAGATAGCTGGCAAAGCCTGCAGTGTCTTGTAGCTGAACGGGACAACCACCACTGCTATTTATAACTGTTAGAGTATTAGAGGTGGGGTTATGCTAAGTGTGGCCACTATTTCAGACCTGTCCATAAAATCCTGAAAATGAAAAACTGTTGAACAGTCTAACTCCACAATTCATTAATAGATAGTTTACAGTCTTTTCACGTTTTCAGTAACTAACATATATAATGTGTTTAGAAACAAATCTCTGAATTTGCTTTACACAGACTTTAATGTAAGAATAACTGGTACTCTATTTTTGTTGAAGTTTAAGGTTAAAAATGTGAGGTCAGGCACTAAACAGTTCAAGGTAAAAAGAGAATCAGAGAAGGCTGAAAGATAAATAAGAACAAAATGTATTTTTGATATGTCAACAACTCTGAGATTTGATGTGGTAAAATGATCCTTGGTAAGACCTTTATGCCTGTTTTCACCCTCTGTCCCCTCTCAGTGTGCCTGACACACTTCACTGCTTTTACAAACTTTAAGGTCTCCCACTACTCTCTCACTACTGCTTGTCAACCCATTCCAGCTTGAGAGCTACCTGACCTTTACTACATCTGCCTGATCTTGATTTTATTTATTTATTGAGTTTCATATTTCATTTCCAGATTACCATCACAAACAGATTACCATTACAGATGCCATTTGCACAAAAAAATGTTTCCTAAGCATTTTCTTAGCATAAACTGGTTTTGATACTGTGGCTGATCATCATGGTGTCAAATTTTGTGAAAAAAAAATGTCAACACTAATAAATCCATGTGCTGGGTCTTCTAAACATGTCCACATCCTTTTCTGTCTTTACCACTATTTGAGATAACTTTGCACCTTCTTCTTCTTGTCCTACAGCTATACCATCCATATTTAGTCAACAACATTAGTCATGATGTTAAGGATTACTTACAGAGGACAAAGGGATTTAAAACCACAAAAAACATCCAATCTCAAGGGGGCAGGGTCTGTGAGAGATAGATAGATTTTTCATCTCTATCATTCGAGAGCCTGTCACAATCTCCTCCTTGTAAAGAAATTCACCCTCTGGAGTCTGTCCAGCATTGTTCTGCTTTATTACCTTACTTTTACCTGAATACTGGCTGTTTAAGTAATATTTCACCTTGCTGCAATTCTTTTTCACTTCAGTAAATTTTACCAGCTGAAGTTCAGAATGCCATCAATGAATTAAATGTAAACAGGGGTGCAGGACGTGATCTAATAAAAAAAAATAGGTTTATTAAAGTAGCTTCTCATATTCTCATGGATCTAACTGCTTTATGCAGCCTTTCTTTATCTACATGCAAGTTACCAGCCATCTGAAAATGTGCACACATCACTCTATAAAGCAGGCAATGTACTTGATCTTATTAATTTTAGACCTACAGAACAATTATATGTTCTATTGCTTAAGTCTTTAAAAAATAATTCTTAATCAACTCTCACATTATCTTGGCATCAACAATGTTTTATCGCCATTTCAATAAGGCTTCAGGACTAACCACATCTACTGTCCTACTTAAATTCACCAATGAGGCAGTCCCTGCTACAGATAATGGTGAACTTATGGGTGCATATATTGGTGCATGTATATTTTATATTGACTTAACTAAAACTTTTTATTTTGTTGATTTTGTCGATCTACTAAATTCTGTCATAACAGAAAACAATGTGTTGTTGTACATGGGAATAAATCTGATATGCTGTGAGAAATGTGCCCCAGGGTTTAACATTAGGTCAACTTAAAAAGTATACATTTTTAATGACTTGTATTCAACTTTATGCTGTATGATATTTTTACCATGCTTACCATCTTATTTTAATGTTTGCTTTGAGATTTTTAATACTAATGTGGTTGTGATTTAGAAATAGAAATAAAAACAGCGCTTCACGCTGTTTTTTGAGTTTGTCTGGAGTTCACAGGGTTTTCTATCCCTTCAATAAACAACAACTTTATAGTCCAAAACCTGTTAAAGTTGAGAATATTCTTAAAAGTCACCAGCATCTAATCAGTCAAGCTCCCAGTATTCTGAATCTGAATTGGGAAGAATTATTTTGACAAAGTTCTCAGGAAAGACATACACACAGAAAGGTGAATGAGACACATTTTTTGAAGTCAATAATAATAATTTTGTCTGTTGACAGAACTCCATCACTGTAGTCTGCAAAAGCACCAGAGGTGATATCATTAGCAACAGTTATAAACAAGCTAATATCCCAGTTGTGTCATTTAAGTGATGTTGTCAAGTTGATAGGACTAAATGTAAAAACAAATGCTAACATTAGCCTGCTAATATTCTCACAATCACAATGCAAACACATCCTGATGTGTAACAGATATAATATTTACCATGCTCACCATCTTATTTTAATGTGTTAGCATGTTAACATTTGCTAATTAGCTCAAACACAATTGGGGTTGATGGGAATGACATTAGTTTTAAATAATTAATAGACAAATTTGACCTGATGATGGTGTGTAGCAACCAATAATACAATACCTGCCAATAATGAAATATCTGCCAATAACACAATAACTTATTACATTATTGGCAAAATGTTATTACATATTATATTATTATTACATTATTGGCTTTATCACATTTAAAATGGCGAGAGAGAGAGAGAGAAAGTGTGTGTGCAGATAGGAAGATTTTGTCATTGGATTTACAGTATATCTAACTCTTGTGTGTAAATTTACCATTTCCCAGTCTCTTAGCTGACTGGCTTCTCTCCCCGGGCCGCCAGCCACCCTAGGTTTGGCTGCTGCCCTTCAAGGACACTCTAGAGGAATAATAACAATGTAAAAACTAAATATTTCTTTATATAAGTACCCACATTCAGAATTACAATTTTTTCCATAGCCTTTTCAAGTGTTTTAACTGTCAAAAACAACTTCCAAGAATGCTATTAAATGAGTCATTCCTTCTCTTGCCGCACCTTATGGGAATAAATGAAATGACTTTCATGTATTTCTGAAAGAGTTTCTTTGGTTCCATGTAGATTTTCACTGGCATTGAAAACAAATACTGGCACAGACTGCTGTCAGTACTCTGCAGAAGCAAAAACACTGGCATAAAAAAGCCGTAGTCACAAATTGACGGCTGTCTTAAAAGAATACCAAACTTCATCTTTTGAAGCCTGCTTCAAAATTCATTGCCTCTCAGAAGACATTCAAAGCTTGTTTACCCAAATACCTACAGCACATGTTCATGTATCAGCATTTCCCAAATAAAGAGTGGTGACAGTAAGAGGAAAATACCTCTGTCAAAGAAATAAAAGGTCAAAGAAAAAAAGGGGGAAAAATACAGACATAACACTATACAGTACAGTCAGTCTGTTACTGTTTTCTGCAGTGTATAATACTGTGAGATTTCTTTTAGCTCACAATCCCACACAGAGAATCACTGTTTCTTGGTGGTGTTATAAAAAGAAGGAGCAGAAGAAGATAGAGCACTATTTCTGGTTACTCTTAAAGAGAAAGGTTGACTGTTACCATATATACTATATAAATGTTCATTTTCAGTCAGTCCCATTCAAGATGTACCACTCTTATTTACATTATACATAATTAGCTTTCTTCCTACTGAATGCAGATGATAGCATTTTATATGCTCCATCTCAGGCTCTGACTCATCTTTGTTCTACCTTTGATGCTTTCCAATCATCACTTCATAATCACAGACCTGTCTTAAATGTAGTTCAAATCAATACCAAATACATGGTATTCTCCTCCTCTACCAGTGAATCTCTCATTGTTTGCAAATATTTTCTTTTTCCCAGGTCTCTCTTTGGGTTAATTCTCAGTGAGACTACCTGACTGAATAAGCACTGAAATAAAATGAAAAATGCTGTCAATACACAAATGTATCTCTTTTTAACAGTTATTTTTATTGCATTATTGTACCAGTTTGTCACCCGTGTTATATGTGCTGTACACCAATGAATATGTTGTATGTCCAGAGTATGTTTGAGTCAAGTTTATAACCAAGTTTGTCAATGATCTGGTAATTGTCAGCCTCCTGCAAGATCATTAAGTGGACTGGCCTTGGACCAATTCAGTAAATGGTGTGATGACTCATACTTGCAATTCAATGTCTACAAAACAAGCAAAACAGATGCATATCGACTTTGTCAAAACCCTCCTGTCACAGCAGTGGAGATGGTAAGCCAATATACTGTAAAGTACTTGGGCACCTCGCTGGATAAGAAAATGACTTTTGATGCTAACACTGACTCCATCTGCAAAAAGGCCATTTAGTCCAGTTGATATGTGCCAAATTTAAGGTGATATGTTTCCTTTTTCATAAAAGCATAAACCTTAGAGTACTCATACAGTTTGGGGCCATAAACATTTTCAGGGATGGAGCCATTGCAAAAACGCCCCGTGGCAGCCATTTTACCTTCACCATGACTGAATTATGTATTTTGCATCATATCTCCTGGACCAAACCTGACAACGCAGAAGGTGATGTCTACCCTCATGTTTTGGTGGTCAGGGATTACAATGATACCATAGACTAGTTTATAAACATCTCAGGTGAATAGTAAATGGTGAGGTCACTGGCATTGTTTGAAACAAATCCCACCTAGGCTAGACTTTACATTATCTCATCTGTGGAATTTTTAAAGCTTCATTATTTTTGTTCATAGACAATACAGAGACTGTAAAGAGCAGAAAAATATTCAGGTATATTTAGGTATAATAAGTATAATATACTGGATTTTCCTTAAAAAAAAAAAACAAGGTATAGACTAAAAATAATCCCTCTCAGTCATCCCCTATAATCCACTAGAAATATGTGGTCTTGTATTTATCTTCAGATATCCTGCACTCTGCCTGTATTTTCTCATTTCCTTCTTATTTTGCTGTGGTCAGGACATTTCTGGGCTGTAATGTTTGGACAGTGGGTGCGCAGCCCCCAGCCAGTAACAGCATGCAGGATGTGAGGGACTTGAAAAATAGTAACATCACGGATGTTTGTCTCTCTCCTCTGCTGTGTCATGGATGCAGAAAGCACTACAGGTCTTTGTATAAACTGTGTCTATGTATATGTAGCTCTGCCCTCAGTCAAACAATGAAACACACACCCAACAGAAAGACAGCAGACAGGTAGAGGCTCAGCTTCGCTCCAGCATTCACACAAAATCCGGTTGTGCAGGAAGGTGCCACAACCCTGGATGAAGTGAGGAGGTGTGTGGAACTGTGGGCATGTTTATTTGTACTTCAGTACATAACCCCTGTGAAACAATCAGAAAATAATGTTCATAATTCACTGCCTTGTTCTCGCTAAGGCCACTCTCTCAAACTCATGCTCCCTTGACCATCGCTGCTCTCTCGTTCATTGAGCCAGGGAGGAGGAACCAATTTTGAACTGGCAAACTGGCAAATCCTTTAACGTAGCTTAAAAAGGACGTGTCAAATACAAAGATTTACTCCAACAACAACTACAACAACAAAATCAAACATGTTTTTGAAATTCATTATTTGAAGTAGAACTTTGTGTTTGACACAATCTTTTTAAGCTAAGTTTTTGAGGTCATAATAAACATAATATCTAGCTATGTCCTCAGATACTGTGTTTCCCTCTCAAAAAATCAGTGAATTCACAAAATTTTAACATGACAAGTTTATGCCATATATGGTATTGCTGTAATAATCAACCATCAAAACGTAAGCGTAGACATCACCTTGTCTCTGTTATCACTTTTGGTTTGGGAAATATGATGCAAAATACATAATTCATTTATGGCAGAAAGTAAAATGGCTGAGGAGTTTTTGCAATGGCTCAATTTCTGTATGAGTATGACTTCATGAGCTTTTTTTTACAAATAGAATCATAAGTAGTTCAAAAAAAAAAAAAAAAATCACCTCCTTCCCTCAACTGACACAGATGTATTGTCCAATACAGCAGACTTACAATTGACTGATTTATATTTAGGCTGCTTCTCTCCTATAGATCTCTCTAAGCCATCTTCAGTTGTTTGATCATCTAAACCATTTTTGATACCCTATTCTAAATAAGCTCCTCAAGGATGCTTTACCTTATATTAGATGAGAACAGTATTTCTTCATAAACAAGTACTCACGGCCATCCAATATATTGGTATGTCATTGATAAACCTAGATGTAACATAATTAAACATTAACAATTTAACTGGATGTTCCATTTACTTTGATCATTTTAATTATTAATTAAAATTACAAAATTTATGATTAGTCATTTGTGAGACTGACAATATATCATGGCTCCGTTGTGACTCCCTGCGTATCTTCCCTGTTTTCCTGTGTATCCTCCTCCTATGTCTGTGTGTGTGTGTGTGCGTGTGTGTGTTGTGGGCGCAGCATTATTTACCTGGCACCTGGCTCTACTCAGCACCTGCTCACAATCAATTAATCAACTCCTGTTCAAGTACCCCAGCTTACCTTCCACTCATTGCCAAATTTCTACAGCTCACTCAGTGGTAGCTGCTTAGTTCTCTTGTGGTTTTGCTTCAGCAGTAATTCTCTCATGCTGTCTCTCATGCTTTTACAAATAAGTTGTCTCCTGTGTCTAGGACTCCAATGCCAGCTCTGCTGCCCAGCTCTTGCCACTCATGCCCCACACCTGCCTGCTATCATTCTTTTACCATTTTCGCCTTCACCAGCTGGACTCCTCGCTTTTCCCCCTCATCTTCACCTGCCCGTCCCCTACCATCTCCAGAGCCCCTCTACTTCCTTTACAATAAATTCAGCTTAAACCTACAAACTCCTAGTCTGTGTCTGTATTTGGGTTCAGCAAAAACCTAGCCATAACAGTAATATATTAGGCTTATTTTGGTGACTGATTTGACTGTTGTATCTGCAACTGGACTACTCTGTGAAAACCCTTCAGATGATCCAAAATGCTGCATCGCAGGCACTGACAGGAATTTGAAAAATAGATCATATTTTCCATGTGATAGCCTCTCTGCATTTACTCCCTGTGTTATGTGCATGTATCAGCACAGAGGCAATGCAATGCTTATTCCTGCTGATGTTCTCAGCTATTACACTGATGAATTGTATGGGGCCAAAAAATGTTGCAATGCACTTGCAAAGGTAAGGAAGATGACTGTCAGTAAATATATGATTGTAAACAATGTTTAAAAATCATTTAAAGTAGTTTTCTAATGTTTTATAAGAAAGAAAGTACTTTCAACTCATTTGTCATAACTAAAGGAGTCACAGTGAGTTTTGGTGAAAACACTGAAGGTAAACTAAACTCCTGCTACTTGTTTGTTGTATATGTTTGTTATCATATAACTGCTGGCTGTGAAACAAATTGCCCTTTGGGGATAATAAAGATTTCCTTTATCCTTGATCCATGGACTCAACCTGCCTTGTGTCAACTGTCCAGGCTGGTGGTGGTGGTGTGATGGTCTGGGCATTGCTTTCTTGGCAAACCTTGGGCCCTTAATTCAAATCAGTCATCATTTGAAAACAACCTATTGGTGCTGACCATACATCTATATATGGTCACAATGGTCCCATCTTCAAATGCTTACTTCCTGCTAGATAATGTGCCATGTCACAGAGCAAAAGTTTCCCCAAACTAGTTTCATGGACATGACAGTGAGTTGACAGTGTCAGTATTGAATCTGAATTCAATGGAACACCTCTGGGGTGTGGTAGAACCGGAGATTGGCAACATGAATGTGCAGCTGACAAAAATCTGCATAATTTATGTGATGCAACCATGTCAACATGGAGCAGGATCTCAAAGGAATTTTTCCACCATCTTGTGGAATCTATGCCCTGAAGAAAGGCTGTTTAGAGAGCAAAGAGAGGCCCTGCCCAGTATATGGTGTTCATAATAAAGTGCATGTATATATGACATATATAATTTAATAAAACACAAAATAGAAGTGTCCTGAAACCGCCACATGATAATGTTTCCTTTAAAGATATGAGATACTTACTAATATTTAGTTTCATATTGTGTTTGTATTGTATTTTAACACCCCCACCACCAAAAACATAGATACTGTATGCATTTCAGGGTGTGTACAGCCCCAGTAACTCTCACCAATAGGGTAGAGCTGTCTGTATGTAACCTCAGAAATGGAAAACAGGCAAAGACAAGAAGCCTACAAATCATTCTTGGCAATTCACAAGCTGCAGCTCATTAAGCTCATTGACTCAGATAAATGTATCAACATTTTTATCAACTCAGATATACTCATTTGGACTATGATGGCTGGACAGCCCACTCCCTGCCGGGAATTGCTTGAATTTAATATTATAAAAATTCTCCTCTGCGATCAATTTCAAGGTGAGAGCTCAGTGTGATACAAAGGTTCAATCCTTTAATGTGACTTAATGTTGACATAACCCAGAGGAAGAAGGTGGATTGTACTCACAAATTATTATTTTTCTACAGTCATTAGCTGGAGAATTTAGAGTACTCGAAAAAGCCAACAGAAATTTACCTGCCCACAGCAAAGTTATGACCAAACACTTAAACCATAATATTATGACCTGTGTAAATCACGTACTGGATTACACATGAAACTTACTGTCAATCCTGTTAGGTTTTTACAGTCTGATCAATTTTTGTGCATAGGTACAATGTTCTATTACAGATCACATCCAAAAAAAAAGAAAAAAAAACCCCACAAGGCTCCATTTTATCCACAAAATCTGTCCCCTATTAATCGCCAGTGGTGCAGCTCCAGGGTTTGTTTATTTGTGCTGTTACCAAGAGATTTTTGGCTCTCTACTTTCTGTTTTTGGGACAGACTTGTTTGTGCTCACAGATATTGATTAAACTGTCTAGGAACAGGAGAATCTGGATCCACTATTTGGGAGGAAATGTCAGAATTTATAATCCCACACATCCAAGTCAGGTGAGAAATGAGGAAGATTAATAAACCTTATATATATATATTGCAGCCCCACCATCTGTGTAATACAAGTACATCTAAAGTGGCTTCAGAAAGTATTCAGACCTCTTCACCTTTTGCCATTTTTGCCCATTTATCTACACTCAATAATCTATAATGAGAAATGAAAACATGTTTTTAACTCTATTTTTATTTATTTATTTAGCAAATTTACTTAGAAATCAAAATCTGAAATATCTGGTTTACAAAGGTATCAAAAACAAGGCTTAATATGTGCCAGATCCTGCCTACTCTTAATAGTACATCTGTGACACTAGCTACTAGTTGGTCAAGGACTATTGATGGAGGAGACATCTGACCAACACGTTATCACTAGCTCTTCGATTATCTTACAGCACTAAAATTTCTCTGTGCAGCAGCTGAGTAAGGGCTGCATATTTACTACTTGTTTTACTCAAGCACCAATTTCACAAACTTTATGGACCATGGGCTGGTCTATGTACACTATGTTTTCATTTGCCTTTCAGGGTTTTTTTTTTAAATAGCTTTTTGTTTTCTCTTTCCATAGCATTTTGGAAACAAACATATTAATAATCAATTAATTATTTAATTAGTAAGTATTATTAGAATATTAAAAACAGGAAACAGTCAAGAAAAAGTTTACAAAAAGATAATACCTCCATGAAAGTGAAATGTCTCTAGTTGTACACCACAAGTTAATCTAGGGTTAATGCATAGTACCAATTAAATTTCATATTTGATCTTTTATTTTCATAACTTACCAGAGATAACAACCAGAGAATCTCAAATTACCTTACGCATTGTTTTTGTTTTATGGTGCTTTTTTCACATCTGCTGTTATTACAGCATGTGTTAGTTGTGCTCTTCAGAATTTTGTTTTACATTATGTACAGTGGTGGAAAAATGTTTTCGGACGCCCTTAAAATTTTACACAATCTCAAATATTATCATCATAAAATATTTGGGGAAAAATCTTTTTTGTGTTTCAAAAGGTGTGGCTGCATTAGACAGACACAAACAAATACAAATTATATATTTTTGTTTATTGTTTGCAAGAAAACTAACAAAACTAAATTCTTGACAGTTTCAATATGTCAGTTCTCAACATTGTCGGTATCAAAGTCAACAAGTTCAAAACTGAACAAAAAATAAACAAACCATCACATCATCAAATTAATATTTAGTAGTTTGTGCTTGACAGTAGGTACTGTACATGCTGGAGATAATGCTTCACCTGGCCTTCTGCATACCCTCACATTATCAGGAGGAGGATAAAGCTGGAAACTGGACTTATCTGACCACAGAATCTTCTTCCAGTTCCTGGCTGTCCAGTTCTTGTGTGCTTGGGCCCATTGACGCCGGGCTAACCTCTGTCTCTCATTGATCAGGGGCTTCTTGACAGCCTTGTAGGACCTTAAGTCATGATCTAAAAGTTGGCCACGTACAGTGCGGGTGGAACACTGGACACCAGTTTGGTTTGACCACTGCTGCTGAAGCTCCTGTGATGTCATTCGGCGGTTTTCCCTGCACATGCGGATCAGGATGCGGTCATTTCTTGCTGAAGAAACCCTTGGACGCCCAGATCTTGGTTTGTCTTCCAAGGTGTTGGTTTGCCTGTATTTCTGCAGAGTGTATCCAACTGCTGAGGGACTGCATCTGCACTTCCTGGCTTTCTGATGGCAGCTGTACCCATCCTGGCCGAGAATCTGTATCTTCAGGCGCGTTTCCTGCGTTAGGTTCCTTGTTTTAGCCATTTTTGTCTCTGAAGAACTTTCAAATGTGCTGACTTTATATAGACACAAGCACAGCAACAAAAATTGTGTCTTTTAATAAAAAGCACAACCTTCATTAGTGGATCACTGATACCAAAATGACCCAATACTCAAAATATCTTATATATTTTTATGGAACCAATCAATTTTAAGTTTTTAATAACTTTTTTAGGATTTGTTTAGTATTTTGGCTGTGACGGTACTAAAAGAAATTGCATTTGAAGACCTAAGAGTGATTCTTAATGCAATATTTCACAAATGCATGGGGTGTCCGAATACTTTTTTCACCACTGTATTTATTATCACTGCCAATTATTTTTTTAAATTCTAAACTAATCTTTAAATTTTAAGGGAGTTAAAACATTTTTTTTGATCATTCGGGCTGTAGGCAGCAGAATGTAAACTTAATCACTCTGATTACAATAAATTACCACTCAACATCATATTGTTTTACAGCTAGAGACTGATTCCCCATGTTTCATCCAGCTGCAAATGAAATGAAAAGACAGAGAATCAGACAAAATCTTACTCAGGCCAGCAAATCCAGCCTTGGTTTCCAAATGCTGTTATGGCTGAGCTGAGGTCAGTGTTGAAAAATGTAAAAGCCTGGATTTGTTGTTCCAGGTCATGTTACAAGAGGCAGCAGTATCAAAAACTAAATTTGAAATAACTTTGTCTCTTTAACAGCTTAAAATGAAATCAAATGTACAAGCAATCTAACCTGCTCTTGTCGACAGAAACATAAAGCATCCATCCATATAAAGTCTAGATTTTATAGAGAAAGTAATGAAAAGATGGCAAATTATAATTCACCCACACAATACCATAAATGAGGATGAGAGATTTTTATTTGAGATATAGATTCATTTTATTCATAGTCAAAAAAGATAGATAAACTCTTACTAAACCTATGTCTTCGGTTTCATGAAACTAACGGCCTACAGTCCAAATGAATGAAACACTTGCATTTATCGACCGTGATAACCCTTTTTCATTTTGAAAAATTTCAGTTTTATTATAGTTAACTGTCCCTGTTTACACTAGTTTCTAATACATGAGCTGTCTCTGTATATATGATTATCCCTGTGAGGATCTTTTTTGGTTTCACGTTTTCAGATTCATAACTTGTGTCATTTGTGGCCCTCTGTTCAGCAATGCGTGTAATATACTGTGCTCTTTATGGCTGCATACCAAAATAAAAAATGAAAGGATACTCAGTTGGATTATTGCTGGCCCAGAACAGAAAACAGATATTGTTCCAGGCTCGCTCACTCTGAGAACATGATATTGTCATTTTTTATGACTTTTCTCTCAGTCTCTCTCTACAATAAACAAAAGAAATATGATCTTCATTCCCCGAAGAATCTCAGCTTCAATTTCCTAGGAAGAGATGGCGGCGTTAAAGAATAAGTGCACGAAAATTTCCTGTTGAAGTGGGTTGTTAAACTGACTGTGAAATGAGTTTCTGAACAAGACAATGTCCAGTGTATTCTGTGTGAAAAGCAGGAGTGGGCAGCACATCTAAAAGCCACCTACGATCTTAACACCAACCTTGGAGTCAAGGGTCCTCACCTCTGCTGCAATCTAGTTGTCAATCCACCGCTGACTCATGCTAAGTGTTTAGCTCCTCACTCTTGTTCTTCCTCTTTGTTTCTCTCTCCCTCTTAAGTGATATAATGGCCTTTTATATCTAAACTAATGTGTTATCTCATTATCTCAACCTTTTTTTGTTATCGTCACACAGAGATGCTCAGGTTCTGCATGAATACTGCAGCGCTACCACTTCACAAAAGCAGAAATCTTTAGCAGACTGAATCAGCCATGCTGAAGAAAAACAAAGCATCGACCACCAGGCAGGAGGAGAATTACCCATAGGGGCACTGCTTTGCACTGCGTGGGGTCATGTGAACCCAGTGGTAAGAAACAGCAAAGGATAAGAGTGAGGAAATTACTGCTGGGCATGAAAAAGTGGAGAAATGAGACTGAGAGACTGAGAGGAGGAAGGGGAGAGAGAGAGGGATCAATAAAGTAATTCTTGGTCACAGGCAGAGCACAGGCCCAGTGCTCGGGACTACTCAGTATGGGGCCATTACATGGAGAGGCCAGCAAAGCAATTATGAGTCTTGAGAGGAATTGACAGCTAGATCCCCACAGTGAGAAATGATAGCAGCTAAAAAGATGGGAAAGGGAGTGTTAGTGTGTAAATGTGTGTTAGTGTGTCAACATGATGGAGCGAGCAAACGAAGTAATATCATTAACTTGCCCTCCCATCCCTTCAGTGGTCACAGTATCCCCCCTGTCTCGCAGCTTTCCCACTGCTTCACTCATGCTGTCTCCTCATATGATGCAACATGGCAACTACATGTAAAGCTTTCCACCTACTGTTCACACTGAGAATAGAAGCACTTCATCTGCTACTCAGACGGCACTCCACTTTCATCTTTGTTGCTGTGAGTAAGATTGAACTGCAGCAAAACTGCAGGAAGGATTTCATGAATACATTCAAAACCACTGGCTGTGAAGTCATGAAACCAAAATTTACCAGTGAAATGTCATGATTCATATTACCTGACTTGACATTTGTTCAAAGTTTTATATATTACAGTCTAAGCACACACCTTGCCAAACTATTTGAGGAGGAGTATGAAGTCCAACTGAAACTGAAAGTTTTCTTTTTTCTGCAACAGTAGGCGGTACATATATGTACTTAAAGAAAATAAAAATCAGTAAGACTCATATTATAATGCAACTGAAATGATGGATGCATTCTCATACCTTCCAGAACTTTTAGATCTTGAAACTTAAAAAAAAAAAAAAAAAATCAATTTCTTTTATTTTTTATTAGTGAGATAAAATGACAAACAAGGAGCAACATGGTGACTTAGAAAATGTGAAAACAGTGTGAATAAAATAAGGGCAGATGATTAGGTTATGTTAGGTGGTATGTTTTGTTTGGTGTGTTTGTGTGTGTGTGTGACAGCATATTTTATATGGGGCAATAGTATATAATGATAATAACTACAATATAATAATGATAGTTGTAATAAAAGTAACAGCAATATAACAAAAAAAGAGGAAAATAAAAACGGGGGTGTAGTAAGAGGAATCAGCTTTGAAGGTATTGCAAGAAGGGGGACCAGGTATTTTCAAAGGTTTTGATGTTGTTTTTTAAAGAGGCTGTAAATTTTTCCAGGTTTGAGTGGTCTGTAAGTAGTGAGTTATGGATATCTTTGTTCTGTCTTTCCAGTTCAACAGAATGGTCTTCTTGGCAATGGTTAATGATATAGTATTAATGGTTTGTAATGTGAGGGTGTATGTAATGTGGACAGGTCACCAAGTAATGCAATGATTGGGCAGACGGGGATGCTGAGGCCAAGTATCTCAGGTAGCCTGCTCCAAAAAAATTTTTAGAATGTTTTTTTTTAATTTTTTTTATTTTTAGCTGCAATACTTCCAGTGGTCGGTGGGACAATTGTCTTTCATAAGGTTGTCATCAGCATGTCAAGAAGTGACAAACATTTCATTCCACTGAGTGTAAGAAACAAGATCAGCTGATTACAGCGGTTGAATGTGCAATACCGAGACCTCACATGCACCTAAGCACAACACAATTTCTCATTAGTGTTAACTCTTTTCTCCGCCTCTGTCTGTGTTGCTGTCTTGCCTTTTAAGTTTGCTCTCTCAACCTTCCACTCTCTTATCATCTCTTTGGTCCTTTGCTCTTGTGTTCCCTCCACAATTCTTTTTCTGGTTATTAAAATATTTTTGTATCTCCCTTTCCCTTAATATTGTGCTACTTTTTCCAGCATGTGCTATCAACCTTACTTTCTTTCACTATCGATATTTGACTTGCTCTTTCAACCAGACCTGCTCTCTTGAGACTGGATTATAAACCTTTACTTTCATGTGTTCTTCCATTTTTTTCTCTACCACACACTTCAGTGCTTCCTTGTCGGTCTCTTTATTATTCCTTCCTTGCTTGCAATCTCATTTTCATTTTCTTTTTTTTTCTCTTTCTCTTGATATCTCTTGATTTCTCTAACAATGATCAAACAATGGAGGAACACCATTGCTTGATTCTGCCTTCCTACTACCTTACTGAACTGTAAAGCAGCTAATTCATGTGGAGAAAATTAGGCATTTGTGTTCATGAGTGTGTCAACTTTTGAGTGGGTGATTGTCACTACCAAACAGGAACAGTTCTGGACATTTTTGTGATGTATAGGTCAGATATCCACCAGTGCCCTTAAGAGCATTGATCTTCCCATTAAAATTATATTTATTATCACAACTGAATGTTTAAACCAGGACCCCTCCTGGAGCCAGACCTGGAAGGGCACTTGTGGCCAGTGACCATCTGGTTACTGTGCTTTGACCCACGGCTCTAATGGATTACATGGGGCCACCACTCTGTGGGCCCACTACCTGCAGGGACAGGAATTATGGCAGGAACTGTGGCAGGCAAGGACCTGGATATGTGGGGACCTGGTCATGAAGAGACCTGGCCATGCCTATCCCTGACATCATAGACTGATCCTAAGGACGTGGAATGTCACTTCTCTGACAGGAAAGGCACCAGAGTTGGTGCAGGAGGTGTGGTACAACTAGAAATAGGTGCACTTCAACTCCCACTCTGATCCACCATGACATGCTGAGGGCTCTGGAGATTGTTGAACTGTCTTAGTTGACACTCTTCAATGCCACAAGAAGGTAAGGGACAGTGCCTGTGGATTGGCTGACTAGGGTGTTTCCCATATTTAAAAAGGGTGACTAGAGGGTATGGTCAAATAATCTGGTAAGGCTCCAACAGAGCTTCTAACATATGGGGGGCCCTAGTGGAAGAAAAACAACATATCTCATCTGGCATGGGAACACCTCCGGGTCCTCCAGGAGGAACTGGAAAGTGTTGCTGGGGAGATGGGTTTCTGGACTACTCTGCTTAACCTGCTGCTACCACGACACCACTCCAGTTAACCGGTAGAAAATGGATGGATGGATGGATGTTATTTTAGTTTCATTCAACTTTATGTTGATGACAGCCCTATGAAAGACCTCTGTCCCACTGGCCACTCGTGGTATTGCAGTTGAAAAAAAAAACAGTTAAAAAGGATTTTCTCAGTAGACCTCCATTTTAAAAGAAATGTTTGTAAAACTGTTGACAAGATACCTCAAACTGCAAACAGCAAGTTTGGTTATTGGTTATCTTTCTGCTATCATTTTTCAGTCCATGGAGGTTATGGTAGTAAAATATTCCCACAGCCTAGAAAAGTGAGTTTTGTTTTCATTGCAGTGTCTACAGGCAAAGTGAGGCTACTCCACTAAACTTGGTTTTGAATGTTAATAAACTGAACAAGAAATAACCAGACCTCATTCTCAACCAATCAGTTGAGGCAGATGGCCGCCTACCCTGAGTCCGGTTCTGCTCGAGGTTTCTGCCTCTTAAAAGGAAGTTTTTCCTTGCCACTGTCACCTAGTGCTTGCTCATGGTGGGATTTGTTGGGTCTCTCTCTGTAAATACATATTTTAAAGAGTATGGTCTAGACCTGCTCTATATGAAAAGTGCCTTGAGATGACTTTTGTTGTGATTTGGCACTATATAAATAAAATTTAATTAAATTGAATTGAATTGAACTGAATGACAGTAGCAACCAGTTCTATTTTATTTTGACAGTGAAGCTGTACACAAGTTGAAGCAGTCAATGTGCCACATTCTATTGCCCTGACTGGTGTGGGAGATGTGTGGCACATGTTGGGAACACACCAATTAGTATGAAATAACAGTGGTAAGCTTATATATCTCAGGAGGCATAGATGATGCATGCAGGTAATACAGTACAGGGGTGATCCTTCTCTGCCATGTGTTAGAGTAGTATATTCTGCTGCAGTTAGGCAGTGAGAGTATACATATTTGGGGAATTGTGTTCTCCTTCTATCGCCTGCTTCCTACTGGGGGGGCCAATGGTAATAAAAAGTAGCTTTTAGAAATATGGCCAACGCTTCAAGAAGCATCAAATGCATGTGAAGATGCTTCTCATAATATAAATTCAAAGTATAAATGCCTTATCTGCTTATCGGTTTGGCTATAAAACATGGGATGTGGTTGTGAATGCTAAAGTGATCACAACTCACAACACAACTCCAACCTCTCAAATGATTTGATGGTGATGATTAATGTGCCACGTCCTCTTAAAGCTCTTTTTAATTATATTCTTCCATGTCATTACACCAATTTGATAAAAATCCCAGAGGAGGAATTATTTTCAGTGCTTTTTTGAAGCAAGCAACAAACTCACTTTTTCCTCCTCCATTTGTGTGCCTGAAAGCTTACAAAAAGTCAAACATAATGAGTCGTCAGCTGTAAAACACATGGGCACATCTGCCCACTCCCATGCTGCCCATTTCATGGAATAGACTTTCACTTATATTCCTAAATTGCCCATTTTGACCTAGGCATTAATTCCAAATGAAGCAATTGATAATACCTCAATTAAAGTGACATCCATCCCCCAGTGGGCAGACACCATGCCTGAGCAGCAAACTGTAATTACCCACTCTGCTTTACTTGATAGGGGGTATATGGGTCACAACTCAGCTCCGGGCACACTATGTGTACTGTTTTTCAAAGCATGGGTCAGAACCCAAAGGTGGGCATCAGGAAGATTAAAATGTAGCATCAAATTATCATAAAGATATTGGTATCAGGAACTACTGGCTGTATTAAGTGGATGAAGCCGTTTCCAAGTCCCTGTATTAAGAGAAAAGCTGAATCTGGGCAAAAGACCACTTAAATCCTCAATATGTGATGAAAAAAACATGAGAAGCACTCGATTGGTTTTATCTTGCAAGTGAGGAGTCTACTTTTTGGCAAACCAAGTGTGTGTGAGGATGAAGCAAGTTCTGCAAGTGGAGATATTTGACTTTATTAGGAAATGGTTTATCGGCCAGTTGCTGCCAACACTGAGCCTGTGGCAGCAATGAAGCCATTTTAGAGGTAGGGAGGTTATCAAATGAACTTCCCCTGTGTTGCCCTCTGTGTGTGTGTATATATATATATATATATATATATATATATGGGTAGTGTATATATATATATACTACCCATTTCTCTTGAGCATCCTTTAGATGCTTCTACGCTTTGACTGGACGTGATGTGGAGAGGCACACACCTGTCTACAGGAGGTCTGAGGTCTGCTTTGGATCATTGTCCTGTTGTAGACACCAGCCTCTTTTCAGTTTCAGTCTCTTGACTAACTGCAGAATATTTGCATCCAGAATTTGCTGATATTTAGTGGATTGCCACACAATCCCTGCTCCATGCTTAACAGTTGGCAAGATATTCTTTTCATAAAATGCTTCTCCTTTATTTTGCACAGCTCAATTTTAACTTCATCTGCCTGCAGCACTTGCTTAGCTAAAATTGTTCTGGCTAGTCCAGATCTTACTTTGCATACCTTGGTTTTCCAGTTACTGCCAAAAAACTTATATCTCAAATCTAGGATTTATCAGCATGTCAATTTGACCTTTTGTCCAGGTTTTTATTGTGTTGTTTTAAGTAGCTTTTATGGACATTTATCTGCTTATTAATGGTGGTACATGTAAATCGTAAACATAATGACACACAGCTATAACAGAACATTCAGTGCTTACAAAATGAATTATGAAAAACGGATGAACTCATCTTAGAAATTTCTACTGATGCAACTGCCCAGGTGAAGTAAATCTCAGCTCTGGGTGTGTCCAGCTGTGGGAATCTAAGCATCCTTTTGCAACTTGCTGTTTCTTCTGTGACCCAGGACTTCAGTGATATGCTGCAGCTTATTTTGTGAACAGCTGTTCATCTATGATGGATTTCTATTATTTTAATGAATTTCATAATTTTGTTCCATGTACCTAATAACATAATATAAATGTAGTTGCTAATAGGCCAAATACATGTCTACCTTGGCTGAAATCAAGACCTCATAGCATTGTTATGAAAAAAAAAAATGTTTATATCAACACACAACTTCCTGAACTTACAGATAAAAAGAAAGTTTAGAGTTTTGAAACTCTGAAGGGGTTCACTTTGGAGCATTTCCTGCTTTTGAGTATATGCTATAACTTTGAAATGTCAGTCGCAACTTTTAGCTATGACAATCTATAGATCCCCCCGAAACACTCTCTCCAATTTTTAAATTAAATTCTCTGAAGTTCTCACACACATTAATACTAAATATGACAGTTGTACTTTAATGGGTGATTTTAAAATACTGATAATATGGCAGTTGCCAAAGCAAATAACTTTAAAAATTTATTATAGTGCATGGACTTTAAACAATATGTCGGGGAGCCAATTCATAACTTTTGGTCTCACTATAGTAATTTCATATGGGCTTCTACTGTAGACTTGGCTCTACTGGACCATCATATATATCTTTAATGTCCTTTATTGTACACTACAAACTACCACAGGGCAACTTGTTAGGGGCAGGAGCAGTGGTGGCCTAAAGGTTAGAGAAGTCAGCTTGTTACTGGGAGGTCACCAGTTCATCCCCAGACTGGAAGGATAAATCTGAGTGGGTAAAGGGAAAACTGCTGCTCAATGGTCTGCAGATCAGACTGTGGTTGTACTGGTCTCCCTTTCAGGTAGGAATGTGTTGAACCATATGAATGCACTCAGGGCATTCCTGCAAAAAAAAACTTCCTCTCAGTGAAAACTCATTGAATAAATAAAGGTTTAAAAAGTTTTAGGCAACTTTACTTTTAAATCTTACGATGCATTAAAACGTACAGGTAAAGGAACGAGGATCTAAAAGTATAACACAAAATGTGACCTAAAACAGGATAAAAATGTCAATTTATGACAGAGCCTCTGACAGACACAAATACAAATGCTAACACATGCATTCTGTCCAAATTAGCTACATGTTCAGTCTGACCACACACAGAAATAAGCAAAACTGTAATAACTTTAGTAATATGATATCAAGTTCTTTAAATCATTCTAAGTATGTCAAGAGGCAGGATGATAAATCAAGGTTGTGCACATGCACAAAATCTGCACACAGAGATCAGAAAAGGTGTAATCCAAGGTTTCACAATGTGAGATCAGGAAAATAATAGAAAGCTACACATAGACTCAATATGTGGGGGGAAATAATTCAGCTGTGATCTGAAAATGCTTATGTGACTAGAGGATGTTACACCTGCTTTCTGAAATACATTTTTCTGCTCTGGTTTATCTATAGAGCTGAGGATGTGACAGTGTAATACAAGCTTTTAACCTCACCTCACCTTCTGCACATTATGGAGCATATTTCAAATAAAGGATTTTGTGCATGAGTGAGCTCAGTTTGGACATTTTCAAACAACTTGAACAGTGTGAAGGTTGGTCACCTTTTTAATGCATTTGTACACTACATGTACCTCTGTAGATAGATATATGCCAGGGCCAGTATGCACAGTATAAAACCAATAACTGTAAAACGCTGTTAAAAAATGTGTGTTAAAAATGTCAAATGATGTAATTAAGTGCCAAGCAGAAACCTTCTTTATGAGTAAGTGCTCAGACTTGGTGTCAGTTCCCAATTATTGAAGAGAGCTCCAGAGATCTCTTAAGTCAGTTCAGTCAGCCAACTCATGTGGAATAGATTATTATGTACATGTAAAATAATGCACATCATTTGACATCTAGGTACTGATCTCATTGCTCCGGACAAAGAAACATCAAGCTCAACTCAGAAGGGAGTGGGCAGCAACAATACAAACTTCCCCTCAGAGGTAAAATAGATCCAGAGCCTACAGATGGATGCTAGTGTGGAGGTGAGGTTTTTGAAATGCTAGCAGCAGCAGCGGCAGGAGGAGGAGTATGTCATGTGAGTGTAGAGGCGGCCTCAAGTTAGACTGCCTGAAACAGCTTGCAGGCATTGTCTCATTTTGAAGTGACCAGCAGAAGCATCACATACATAGAGACAGAGAACACACTTTCTTTCTTTCTTTCTGTTTGCAGTTTCTTCTTTCACTTTCTTTCTTAAATGAAACACTATTTGGAAATAAATGATAATGTAAAATTTCTGACAATACAATACACTCAAATTCTGATCCTATCCAATGTTCACATGACTCACATCTATATTAGATATGGACTAAGAAAACAGAAATAACAACAACAAAAATCTTATTCTAAATATTTAAACTTACCACTAAAAAGCTTAATCTCTAGGTCAACCCCTGCTTTCAAAAGAGAAACAACTAGACATATAGTTAATAAACATACAAATATGTTATGGGACCTCCACAGATGAGTATTTAGTGACTAGTTAACTTGCTAACTAATATACTGGTAGTATATTGTTCTGTAATGTCTTTTTAGCTATGCTAGATCTGTGGCCTCATGGAGGACAAGACACATGGTTCTCAGTGAAAGTGAAAGTGAAATGTTTGGCACAGATATGTTCCCCTGATTGTACTAACTTCAGTGATCGAATTACTTGTTTACACAAAGCTAAGTCCTCTTTTTAACTAAGAATTGTTTTAGTCATAAGTCAACATTTAGGACCATTCGTATGACCACTTCTTGGAGGTGTTATACATGACATATTTTGTCACCTTCCATGTTCACTTTCACCACTATTTCCTCACTAGATTTACTACATATTTATTATATATTTCCTCATACACTGTGGAGCCAAGATGTGGCATATCAAGATATTATTATCATCTAAGAGGGCACCATTACTGTAACAGTGAGTGGAAGACTGAAATATGTGACAAAATAAATTAATGCAAATTATTTTATTACTTATCCAAATAGCAAAACACAAACTGTATTGTGATACAGGAGAAGAAAAAGAAGAACAAGCAAGGTTGAGTGCAGCAGAGCAAACTTCCCAGTCTTCAGCACAGTGGTTTTCACATCATATTACATGAAGTACAAGCTGACAAAAATCAAGACTTGGCAAGGGAGAGCAATCTCCTGATGTACCTGCACTCTTTGGAAACTACTCCCTCTTAGTTTAGTTTAGAGGAGAGAATATTTACTCAGGCCCTGACAGAGATGACGACATCTGTGGCTACAGAGCCTGAGTCTGCAGGAGGATTCACACAGGGATGCCTGTGAAATCTGAAATCCTAACAGCTTTCTAGGCAAATGAATGTGATATTCCAACACAAAACACAACAGTCCCTGCTAGTAGTCTGCTTCCCACAGTGTACACATTTCATGCCAGGTCTGGGGGGACCATTTTGTCAGATTTTGGATGAAGTAATATGGAAAAGGTCAAAGAAAATCCTGGCCTCTGCTGCTACTTTATGATAATTTTCATCTTAATGGTGCAGCGTGTGGCATTTTAAAATCAATCATTATCACTACATTAGTTTTGAGGTATTAGTATAATTACCACAAACAAGCAAGGCCATCGCCAAGAAGGTTGGCAGCCTGTTCTTGCCTTGATGCTGCATTATGGAAGTGTCTGCCACCATGTTGGATTTAAAGGCTAATCAGCAAGAATGTTTTACTGCTTATAACAGGCGGAGGGCACTATACTTCCAGTGGAATAAAGGTTAAACTCTGAGACCATCTGGTAACTGCATGTTTAAAGGAATGAAAGGCTGATCAAATAATCATTTTATTGTGGAAACATATCTGATTTTTGCATGTTTTAGCTCATTTACTACAAATGATATAATGTCAGCTTTACATCAGAGCTAATCATTCATTCAGACTGTTGTGTTGAGGTATACTGATCCCTTTACAGAGTTTGAAATGATTTGGATACTGGTATTTATGTATGTATGTCCAGGAAATAGCCGTATGTTTGCACTCCAGTGTGACATGGCAAAAGTTCTTCCTTTCACCCATCTACTTGGCAAACTAACTGCCAGCCGTGTAAATGGAAGCACACACAACCTTAAATAGAGTCACATCCTCACTGAGTGACAAAGTTTAGCTTGACTATAGTGAAAGAGCTGACAGACTGAATCATGTTTTCCCCTCTGGGCTTACTGTAGCTGTATGTAGGCCTACTTGCTGTACTTGCCTCAACTCAGTTCAACTGCTGCTGATACCAGCTCTCACTCATACTTTCTGTCCTGAACAATACATACCAAACTGAAACCTGCATGCAGAAGTATTAAAATGATAATAATAATTGAAATAATTCTTGTACCAGGGACTCTGTGCCTGTTAGCTAGTTACCCTGTGGATTTTACTCCTGATTCCTGCTGCCTGCAGATGCTGCAGTTTCACAACTTCTACTGCCTGTTAGTGTGATAATAATTGCAGTACATTTTGATCTAAATACTTTCATTATTTCCAGTTCATTTCTTATTTCTACCACTGTCATTATACAACATACATATTGTATGTTTTGTTCAGTATAATTACCATTCTACATTGGCATTTTTGTTTATTTATTGTAAAAATACACAGATAGCATAAACACAATTATCCCATTAAATTAATTGAAAATACTAGTTAAAAAAGTTAAAAGTTATCAGCTTTATGTAGCCTACACCGTAATCCCACATAGCAAACGGGCTACACAGCCCAGTGATATGGCCTTAATACAACAGTGAGTTACGGTCCACAGGAGGTCCAGATGTGGTGGCCAGAACATGGGCCACATACACTGAGGGGTGACTTCATTAGGTACACGTGTTCAACTGCTCATTAAGGCCAATATCTAATCAGCCAATCACATGGCAGCATCTCAGTACTTTTAGGAATGTAGACATGGTCAAGACAACGTGCTGGAGTTTAAACTGAGCATCAGAGTGGAGAAGAGAGATGATTTAAGTAACTCTGAATGTGGCATGGTTGTTGATGCCAGATGGTCTGGTCTGAGTATTTCAGAAACTGCCGATGCACTGGGATTTTCCTGCACAACCATCTATCCATTGAGCAGCAGTTCTCTGAGCGAAAATACCTTGTTGATGCCAGAGGTCAGAGGAGAATGGCCAGACTGCTTTGAGCTGATAGCAGGGCAACTGTAACTCAAAGAACCAGTTGTTATAACCAAGCTATGCAGAAGAGCATCTCTGAACGCACAACACGTCAAACCTTGAAGCAGATGGGTTACAACAGCAGAAGACCACACTGTGTATCACTCCTGTCAGCTAAGAGCAAGAAACTGAGGCTACTGTTCTCACCAAAACTGGACAATAGAAGATTATAAAAAGTTGCCTAGTCTGATGAGTCTTGGTATTTCCTGCAACATTCGGATGGTAGGGTCAGACTTTGGCATAAACAACATGAAAGTATGGATCCATCCTGCCTTGTATCAACAGTTCAGGCTTGTGGTGGTGGTATAATGGTGTGGAGGGATGTTTTCTTGCCACACTTTGGGCAATGTAGTACTACCTGAGCATCATTTAAACAAAACAGCCTACTTGAGTATTGTTGCTGACCATGTCTATCCCTTCACGACCACAGTGTACCCATCATCTGATGGCTGCTTCCAGCAGGGTAAAGTGCCGCGTCACAAACCTCAAATCATCTCGAACTGGTTTCTTGAGCATGACATTAAGTCCACTGTACTCAAATGGCCTCCACAGTCACCAGATCTCAATCCAATAGAGGACCTTTGGAATGTGGTGGAACAGGGGATCAACATCATGGATGTACAGCTGACAAATCTACAACAACTGTGTGATGCTATCATATCAATATGGACCAAAATCTCTGATGCTGGTGTGTTTTCATATGTCTGAGTAACGACTCTGGGAATAAATGGTGTGACATTTGTAGCAAATTGTGTCATTTGGATGATAGATCAGTGGCAGAGAAGGAAAAAAATGATGTATAAATTGGATTCATTCCTTTTAGAGCATGTTTTATGTCCATATGCAAATGTACTCATGTTTGTTCACATCCCTTTGAAATAATGAAACATGCTCTATACGTCTCCTTGAATGCACTTCACACATTCAAATGACTTCAGAAATCCTTTTCCCTTTTTTCCCCTCCATCCTCTCTCTTTACCCTTATTTCTCTCACCCACCCCTCTATTCTCAGTTCCTTCCCTCTATTTTTCTCCTCTGCCGCTCTTTTGTCATATTTCAGTCTTTCTAGCCCATTTCTTCATTTGCAGACTGTAACCCAAGCCTACAACTGGATATAAAAAACAGCATAGTGCTCTGCTCTATTGAGTGCCAAATTCTGATTGATTGAAGAGCGAGGAGCTGGCGGCAGGTATGCAGCTGACAAATGTATAAGGCCTCGGAGATGGGAGTGAAACCTGGTGCTAACAGATAGCCAGATATGGCTGAATGGACAAAAACTGCTGCCAACACACTGACAACTTCAAGATTTGCAGTTAATTTCACTTCTTTCTCTTCCTATACATGGTGCAAAACAGGCCAGTGTCTGGTATGTCAATTGGATTTTCACATTGAATCTAAAATGAAAAATGAGCCCTTTTCCCACAGGTATTGTGTTCTGCATGGCTTGGAAGCAGTTTTTGTAAACAGTCGTGTTTTAAACATGCTCTATATTTGTTATGTATTGAGACTTAAATATTTTCTACTCAGCAAGAAGTAGAAGAAAAAGTTTGAGTCTGAAACTGGCTTGTGATTCAATCAAAACTTTAAGAATCTTAAGTTTAGAAGCCACATTCAGCCCAGAAGTTTCAGAATTTTGTATCCAGGTATTTTTCTTTCTCCAAGTTACAAATAATAAAGTAGATAAAAAACAGGCATTTACTTTAACCTATAGTAGTTGATTTTCTGACAACTGGAAGATGGCACCTCAAGCTGTATACACATCACCTCAGAAACTTGATATGCTAAACATGTCAGCAAACTGATGCCTATTCACACATCAGGCAGACATAAGCATAGACAAATGTAATTCCAATTCCACTGGGTTGATCGGAGCTTTTCCACTGAAAACATGTCTGCTTCTGCATGATACAGCACCATGAAAGAGGTGAGAGTGAACACTAACAACAAAACACTAAAGTTGCTGGCTTGAAAACCAAAACAAATAGCTGAAAGATGCTTTTATGCTCTATAGATGGGTGATAATTCTCTGTGGGAACACTATTACAATCGATCCCTTACACATTACACATACAAGGTTCATACAACCATTCACACTCACATTCACAGAGAGAAGGACACAGGCACAGGGAGAACATGCAAACTCCACACAGAAAAGCCTGAACCGGAGTTCAAACCCAGAACTTTCTTGTTGTGAGGCGACAGTGCTAACCACTGCACCGTGCTGCACCCTTCTGGCTCCCAGCTACTTCTTTCCAAAAATAAAATTCAAGCTGAAGGGTTGGTGGATTTATACAGATGAGGAGATCCAGTACACATTGCAGATGTCAAACATGCTTATAGAAGGGGACTTCCAGGGAGTGTTTCAAATGGGGCAAGAGAGCCACTGTTACACAGAAACAGGAAAAAATACATTGTTTTCTTTTTCTGTCTAATTTTTGACAGACCAGGGATGCACGTCCCCTAAATGTGATAAAATCTCTTTCATTCAGCATTTAGGCCAATGGTGAGAAGAACAAGTGGAACATTAGTGGAAATGATGAACAACTGTTGACATTATTAGCTGCTGACCTTACAGTCAGACCTAACATGCTCTCACCCTGTATCTCAGCATCATGTATTGATAAAGGTTGTAAAGCTAATCAGTTAATTGCCTAAACATTACTGAGCTATTGATCCTGACGGATGTTTTTCCCTGATACCATTAAACAGGAATTGTGAGAATAAGTGACAAGATCATTTATATTGGACATGAACACTAAATGCATTTTGAGATTTAATGGGCCCTTCAGCTAATCCACACAAGGTAAGGAGGAAAAGAGCTGTAACATAGATAGGGTACAATGGTATTATATGTGGTAGGGTATTGCTCAAGGACTCTACAGCAGTTTGACACCAGGCTATTATACACTACACCACCCTGTAAACTATTTTAGTATTGAGACCATTTTTTGAATGGAGACAACTTGAATTAAAAATGCAATTATGGGTGAATGGTCTGTTTGAATCCACAAAATATAGACAGAAAATGTAAAGTAATTAAAATAAACTATGTCTGAGAAAACAAAATTACCAGAAACCTGGCCATGTCTACAGGATCAACGAGTAACTTCAGTTTCTATAACCTTGCCTGCTGCTATCGCAGATGAAGCATGTCCAGGGTCATCCTGCCTATCAATCTGCCATTGTTTTCCAACATTTCTCCATCTGCAGGGTGAACATCTTGCACCATGACACATGTCAAATACACCTTTATCTGTCAGGGATGTTCATTTACTCTCTCGCTGACACACACAGATTCACATTCATACACACCTCCAAAGACATGCTCCTCTTCTTCTCACAGTGGATTATCACTGGCAAATTGGTAGTGCTTTATTAATAAAGCAAAATGTAGATTATTTACCTCAACTATAAAAAGAAGCAGAGTTGAATTATTATTCGCTTTCTCTTCTCTGTTTTATATCAGGTGTATCTTATCATCTTTTCAGTGGAAGTCCAGTCACATATTTCTAGTCAAAGCTATCCAGCAGTTCAGGGAGTATAATCCCTTTCTTTCCTTGGAGGGCTCTTATATTTAAATAAAACTGCAGGTTGCAGATGTTGAGTTCATTTACCAGCTATATTAAGAAAGTCAAGCAAAGTAGGATCATCATAATTTATTAATTTGTGTCAAAGAAAGGTACTTGACTTTTATTAGTTCAATCTGGATATTCTTTAAGACCTTTTTTTCTTTTTCTTTTTTTTGTGAAATCAGTACAACACAGTACATTATGCAAACAATACTGATATAAGTGTGCAACAGATGGAAACATACACATACATGTAGAGCCTTCAGGAACATTGGTTATATATTACAGCTGTCTTTTATTCATTAATGTGTCCTATGTACAATTGATGTTTTAAGCTATTAAAAAATTCACTCGTAATGTTACTTATCAGGTTGTGTTGTCATTAATATACAGTTGATTCTGTACCGTTATGAATGAAAAATCCACAAATGCAACCAAATCCACAGTATGAAAACCCAGACTTTGTTCATCCCTGACAGTCACCAGCACGTCAAAGTTTTATTTAGTGAAATACCTGATCGGACTTGAGTGAAATGTCTTGACAGCTTCAGGGTGGATCGCCATAAAATTTCCATGATCTAGTCAAAATTAAAATGTATTTTCAATTTATCCAACACTATTTTACACAATTATGCATGCAAATGATGGTATAATATGATAATATGATATGTCCAAAGGTGTGAATTCAATTCAAAAGTGACATTGTCTTTATTTGGCAGTATGTTTGAGCTGCTGTATTCATATTTGAAAATCTATATTGAACATCCCAGTTCATAATACTTCTCCCACTCACAATGTATTACGATGCATTCTTTCTGATCCTACCCTGTACTCAAGTGCACACCTGCAGAGGGTGAATAGGGCACGGCAAATGGAACATACACACTGCGATTCAGCCCTGGGTCATTACAAGTAAAACCGAACACATAGCCTTATTGACAAAAACCTGACCACATATAATTTCAAGTGCTTGAGATTAAGTCTTCAACTCATCTGACAATCTGACTTTGCTTCATGACACAAGCACACACGCTGACAAACTCATGGTGTGAACATTACAGTAATTAGCTGATGTTGTGCTAATTGTGGGATGTGTAAAACTTGATGAAACTGTAAAAATGACGACGTTATAAAGCAAAACACAAAGCTATGAAAAGATGGAAATATATATGGGTTTCAGAAAGGAGTACTGTAGGTAAGAAGAGGTCAAATTTCCTTCACCTCATAAAATAGCTTGCAGTAAACACAGCTTCTGCAGCTGCCTTGTTGGCTTTGACAGATGGGACATCAAGGGCCCTCCCTGATCTGCTCTGGGAGATTTTGTGCTGCTGTTACAAACAAGAATACTGGCTATCATTGAAGGCTTTTTGTGGATACCTGGGCATTCAGGGGATGAGGGTAATCAAGGCTAATGATAAACTATGGGAGAGCAGATAATGTTCTAACTAGACTGAGACTGGAGCACTGTAATGTAGCTAGCTATCTGAAAGTTATAGTCAAACTTGCAGACAGACTATATCAGAGTTGAAATTTGGATACGTGTTCTTTTCTCTTGTCACAAATACATAAGTGAAAGACAATAGTTGTTCAGGGAGTTGTTAGATCTGGGTCTTTTGTCTTTCTCTTTCAAGTCAACTTATTGGTAGAGCAGTCTTAAAATTTCTTCACTCAACTGGCCTGTATGTCAAAATAGATAAAAACTAGCAAATCATGTCTGTGGAGGCCTGCTGGAAATTAATTAGAAGAGGACAACAGGCAGAGAAACATGGAAAGAGGGGCAAACCAGCCTTAGTCAGAATTGAAAAGGAAATGTTTAATCAGGTTATGGACTTTTTAGATGGAAGAACTATTTAGGTGGAGATAAGGTCAGTTCTCAAACCAATATTTTGTTGAAAATGCCTTAGGCAGAATGGTGTATGTATACAGTATCTGTTTCATCTGTGTATTTCTAAATATTCCCATGAATATGAGGAGATTACTGGGTCTTTTTGAAAAGACAGATGTCAAATGGTCTGCACTCGTGTGGTGCTTTCATAGTTACACCAACCACTTAAACCACTTTACACTACAGCTGACATTGACCCATTCACACACATTCATTCTGCACTTGTTCTTTATATTCATGAAGTGCCCTAACACACACACATACACACACCCATTCACGCACCAATGATACAAAGCAATTCAGGGTTCAGTATCTTGCCCAAGGATACTTAAGCACACGGACTGGAGGGGACCGAACCACTGACCTTCCGAATGGGGTGACCTGCTCTACTTCCTGAGCCACAGCCACTGCAAATAGATAATTGCATGATGGAATTTATCAAGTTGAAAAGTGAGACAACAACATGGGGATTAAAAATTTCACAGTAGAAAAAAACAAAAGCTATGCTCTTCACAAAAAAAGTACTTTGAAATTTGAGTGATTGGCAGTTTACATTTTTTTGGAGTATATTTCGACCCAAGATTAACATGGGGAAAGCTTATTAGATATGCATTCACTGTCTATACCACTTATCCTTAAGAGTAAGGCAGGCTTGAGCCAATCCGAGCTGACACTGGGTGAGAGGCATGGCACACCCTGGACAGATTGCTAGTCCATCACATCTATGGGCAATTAAGATTCACCAATTAACCTAATGTGCATGTGTTTGGACTGTGGGAGGTATGTATCTAATGGATGAGTAAATAGGCAATTGTTTGCAAACATGTTGTGTTATGTCAGTGTTGTATGTACAGCCTGTTGTACTGTTGCCAAAAGGGCTAAGAATAAGGTAATACATATTTATGACTGAGGTTTAGAGGGCTGAGGTTAATTTGGTGAACGTGAGCCTAAGGATTTGGTCATGATATAAAAAAATAAATAAAAGTTTACTCACAGAGGACAACTTTGCATGAGTTGAAAGAATTTGAAAGTGTGTGTTATTTCATTCAGTCATTCATTCTTATTTCATTCACTTCCCCTTCATCTGTGGTTGTTTGAAGAGAGCTGTGCCTCCAGCAGCCACGCCAGAAGATAAAGAGGTTCATCGGGGGAGATCACTTTTCAGAATCTACTCAACATACAAACACAAACACCCCTGCAGAGCCTCTCTGGTACTCATTATCCAAGTCTGAAGGTATATTTTAGTCGTATTTCTCTTTTATGTGAAAATATTTTAATCCTGACAAAGTGCAAGAAAAAATAGAGTCTGTATACACATGATAATGGGAAAATGGAACAAGTTCAGTACCAAATATTAAGTTGAAATTAATCTCCATGTAGAATGAGAGAGGGAGTAAAAAGGAGAGCAGTTTTTTCTCTTTTCCTAAATCTCTCCACACAGCACACTGTGCCATCACTCTTTGTTACCAATAAAGAGATCTGTACTATTTTCAATATTTCGGTGCTCAGTCTGTCCCTGTACTTTTACAATACCCTGCATGAAATGCTAGGTCACTCACAAACATAAAAAAGTTCATTTATTTGGAAATTCAGAACAAAAGCCCCCTTTAAATGAAAACATGTATGGCCAAAACAAAAAAAGTTTCCTGTACCCTCACCTTCACAAATGTTTCACTGGCATTTTAATGAAGACCATGATTAAAGAGCTGGTTCAACCAAATTGCACAAACATATTTTCTGACTAAAAAGTAGTGATATCTAGCTATGAATGAAGTTCTGGTTTTATGAGGTTTATTTGGTTTGTGGTGCTCACAGGATTGAAACGTGAGTGAAAATCTACTCTGGTGCACTGGATAATCCACAGAACACACCATGAACATTTTTTTAAATGTCTTTCTCTTGTGTTTCCATGGCAACTGCACCCACCGCCAGCACCAGCCTCCCCAAGCAGGACAATGCTCCCCACCACCCCACAAAAACTGCTCAGAAATGACTCGAGAAACATGACAAAGAGCAACTCCTCAGATCTCAATTCCATCAAGCATCCAGAACAAATCTATGCAGGCCCCACCCAGCAAATCATAGGACCCAAAGGATCCACTGCCAGTGTCCCAGTGTCAAGCACCACAAGCAGTGACGTGCGGTGAGGTTCATGGCTGGTGAGGCACTGATGTCATCACAGTCAGCGCCCCCTGCCATGAGGCAGGAGAACTGCGTGCCTCAACTAGTGCCTCTTCGGAGCGCTTTTATGATCGCTCAGCACAAGAATACGTTACACACATACAGTTGTTGATAAAAAAAATAAATAAACACTGTACATTATATACACCAGCTAAACTATAGAAATTTAGTTCATATACTAAAAGTGTTTGAACATTTTAATGGCAACATGCAGAGGGACAGCAATACGGTCTCACTGCAAGCCAGCACAGTTAGCATAGTCATTGCGCAATCCATGGTGAGGCTCAGCGGGCTGCTGCCTCACCGCTCGTCTCTTCTTAGTATTTGAACGGTAAATGTGAAAATTGAGCGATTTTGAAAAAAAATCTAAAAATGGTGAAGTTAAATGGAAAAGAACTTTAAAGTACAAATCACTGAATAAATATAACTATTTAATTTATTTTTTAATTTTATATTTCCATGACGGCCTCACCTGCCTCCCCTGACTGCACGTCACTGACCACAAGACACCGCCAGAGGTCACATGTCCATGGCCTCGCAGTCCTAATTGTAACAACTATTACAGAAGTCATAAACCAGGAACTCACTGGAGTGTAGCAAACAATATGATTAAAAAAAACAGAAAAAAAACAAAGCCTCTGCAGAGGACCTGTGATATTGATTTGTTTGACATTAATGTCAAAAAAAATTAATATAGTACATTCAATCAGTCTAATATCTGAGGCTGTAACTTTTAATGTAAGGAAAGTTTTTGTTTTTCCATTGCAAAGATACACACAATGACCTGTATGATATTGAATATTGTGTGGAGTAAGAACAACTTGTGTCAGTTTGGCCTTGACTTCTCTCACAGTGGCACCTTTGTATGACAGTCTCTGCAGAATAGACACTATCATTTTGGTGCCATGTTGGAGCCTTCCAGTCAATGCTATACAACTAAAAATAAATAAAAGTTATGTTTAGAAATGGAAAACTTTTATTATTATTTCTGTGCGATACTGCTGAAAGTCGAGTCTGCCCAGTCATATTTCTCGGATAAGTTTTAATTCGCTTTTAGGGCTGAGAATGTCCGCTCAACAGACACAGTTTTTTCTATATTTTACTGACAAAACGTTTTTGTCATTTTATTAGTTAATACTGATGCTTCTGCTGGAGACGATGTGTGTGGAGCAGCTGTGGCTGCAGTGTTTGGAGGCCTATTGAATTGTGTTAATTGGGTCTTTACAGCATTGCTTCAGTAATGGCATTTATTCTGGCTACATGACATGCCTGTCTGTGCAAAGTTCTGTTATACTGCATTTCTGTACATTGTTGATGGTTTCTATAGCCATGACATCATAATGACAGTATTATCAGGTGGGTTAATTCAGGTAGGACACCAGTGAAGGCCCAGGTGTAAAATGGGTTTACCTCACCTTTCAGACAAAACTGAGAGCCAATGCTTGACACATGGTGGTGGGGATGGTCTAGACTACCCGGTCTTATACAGTGTGAAGGTGATTGTCTCTTTTTCATAGCTGAAGCAAAACAAAGGTAATAGAAAATGCAATCAAAGGAAACACATGCACAGAAACACCATATCCACAATATAACAAAGTAAACTAGTTTTTATAAAACTACAGTGACCGAAGACAGGCCTGTAGATTTGTAGCTAGGCTAACAAAGACAGAAACTTCACCTGGCATAGCATTTCGAATTTCAAATGCATCTATCCCACTGCACTTGCAAACTTTTGTTTTCAGGTCTTCTTATCTATAAAAGCTTTTGCAAATTCTAAGAACAAATATAATACAGAGCATCCAGGTTGTGTGTTTGCAAACTGTTTTTACAGTAGCTGCAGCAAGACTACCATGCAGAGAGGACATGGCGGCTTCCCAGAGCCAGTGCATACAACATTCACAACTCCTCTCCTAATATATAACTAACAGTAAACCAGGAACAAACAGGACAAAACAATACTGACCTATGGCTCTGTGAAACACATCAAAACCAATGTTGTCCACCTGTTAGGCAGAAACAGAGCAACCTCTGCATCCGTCCTCAGGCCTTTCAACTCCCAGAGGTCTCAACACTGTTGGAAAGTCACACCAATGTTGACGTGGGTTTTTCCCCTCTCTCTCTTTCTCTGCTCTTTAGCACATTAGCATGCACCAGATTTACCATTTCTCTCTTGCTCCCACTGCCCCCCTTTATACCCTTCTACCACCTGTGCACGAGTACAAACGCCCTCTACTGCTGATTAGCTGGTATGGCTTGGTCCAAGCCTAGTTGTTTGTACTCCAGTTCCAGAGCCAGGGCTATGAAGACACACCAGATTTTTTTTCAGCACACACTCAGCACAGTCCACTAGCTGGACTATGAGGAGATATTCCTTAAATTGAAAAAAAGTGTATGAAATTATAATTGCTGGTGCTAGACAATCAAATTGTCTTATGCAATGTGTATTTTGATTTGTTCTGGTTCAGAGGTGCAAAATATGAGAGAAGCAAATTCATGAATATTTGCTGTACCTGATTTATCACCACATACTGACACTAGCAGCAGAGTAAACTTCATTTAACATCTGGGCAAGCAGATGTAAAATCCACACTGCTGTTTCCTCATGGAGGAAAAGAGACTTTAGTCAGACCCCAACAGTGAAGTAAGTGAGAGAAAGAGAGACAGACATGCAAATGCATAGATTCACAAGATGCATTATAAGTTAGACTAGCAGAACTCTCTGCTCAGTGCCACAACACATGACAAACAGTAGCAATGCTACATGTTATTTTATCTTTGTTTCCCTCTGTGGACTCCTGCTTGAATATGTGTTTTTCCTGACTTTTAATAGCTCACAGCAGGTCGAGACTGGTGCAACATGATTGAAGCCAAAAATGTCCCACATTGAGTTTTCTCAGGTTGTTCAATCACTGATTATTTTTATGAGCTGACAAGATCAGACGTTTATGTATTTTCTATATCCTTTTGGAATAAAAGCGTGCTTGCAGTTCCACAAAATGTGTTCTCTTCAACCGAAGCACAATAACAGAAAACCAGATCTTGCTTAGCTGCATGTTATATAAATCAAATGATCTGTAGCTAATTTAACCAATCAGCCACAACTTTAAAACCACTGACAGGAGAAGTGAAAAGCGTTGATTATCTTGTTACAATGGCACTTGACAAGGGGTGAGATATATGAAGCAGAAAGTGATTTTTTTTAAGATGATGTATAGAAAGCAAAAATAATGGGCAAGAATAAGGACCTGAGCCACTTTGTCAAGGCCCAAATTAGGATGACCAGGCCACTGTGTCAGAGCATCTCCAAAATGGCAGGTCTTGTAGCGGTTAGTACCTACCAAAAGGGGTCCAAGCAAGAACAACTGGCAAACTAGGGTCATGGCCACCAAAGGCTAATTAATGTGTGTGGGGAACGAAGGCTAGCCTGTGTTGTCCAATCCCACAGAAGAGCTTTTGTGGCACAAATTGTTTAAAACCTTAATGCTGGCTATGATAGAAAGCTGTCAGAACACAGAATGCCTTGCAGCTTGTTCTGCTGGGAAACCTTGAGTCCTGGCATTCATGTGGATGTTACTCTGACACATACCATCAAACCATTGGCATTGGCCTCTTTCAGTGAGATAATGTGCCCTGTCACACTTAAGAAATTGTTCAGGAATGGGTTGAGGAGTTAAAGAGTTCAGGGTGTTGACTTGGCCTCCACATTCCCTAGATCTCAATCCAGTCAAACGTCTGTGGGATGTGCTGGAAAAACAAGTCCAATCCATGGAGGCAACATCTCACAATTTACAGGACTTAAAGACAATTAAAGCTGTTAATGTCTTGGTGGCTGATACCATAGGACACCTTCAGAGGTCTTGTGGAGTCCATGCCTCAAGGGGGGCCTACACAGTATTAAACAGGTGGTTTAAATGATGTAGCTGATCAGTGTGTATCTGTAGTATTAGTAAACACCTTCCTGAAAAAGAAAGGTAGAAATGCTAATTTTGTAACGCTGCAGGTTAATGTAGTTGTATTTACACCATTTGTTAATAATAAAATAAAACCATCTATTTTATACTGAATTCACTTTTTGTTGTATTAATGCTACACCTTTTCCTTTATCTTTATTGCACATTGTCCTTTTTTTTGCTGTAATGCCTGTCACTTTCCATGTTGTTGTACAGCCTTTGAATGTGACAAATAAAAATGATTGCATTCCCAAGCAGCATTTAGGGTAAAATAATGTAAAACATGTATATACAGGTATGTCAGTCAGATATTTTTTTTTGTAACTGTAGACAGCCCTTCTTAAGTTTTACAATTTCACAATATTTGAGTAATGGCCTGAGTGAAATTGCAGACACTGCAGGGTGTGAAATAGTTAGATGGTTGTTTAAACAAAACTATATTTTAGCAAATGGAAATAGGAGAGAACTACAAAGTGAGACCTTTGCTCATTTACAAACTTCCTAATTATCTGCTCCAAGGTTTGAGTGTGCTGATAGCACATTCAGCATAATGCAGAAACCACTACATGCAGCTGTGTTCATTAGCAAATAATATATTGGGCAGTTATTATTTCTGAGTACTGGACATGGTAGCACATAATGTGCTATGCTACATTACACTTAGATTCCTCGGGGGAAGACAGATGACTTTGTTTCAGCATTCAGTAATCACACTAACATGGACAGAGGTTCAAAGTGCATCAGTGCAGTAGTTCAAATTGATTTTGCCCATGTGGTTGTTAGCAATTACAATGAGATGGCTCATGCCCAAACACAATCTCCCTTTCCCTGTTGGAGACCGTATTAAACATGTCAGCTTGAGGTGAGTGTTCTGAAATAGTTGAGTGGTTCACAACTGGCTTGAGATGAAATTGCACAAGCCTTCTTTTCAGGTCTGTACTGTTTCACAATTTACTTCCCGCTGAGGACATCAGTGGAACAGAATTGAAATAATAAAGGCGTGTGTGTGTACTACCTACTTTCCTTAACAATGTTTTTTTTTTTTCTTCAAATTTTGCAAGTCTACATGTACCCTTAGGGACACTACACTATTCAGATGGCACTAAACTCAACACAAAGAAAAAGAGCTGCATACCCCACATACCACAGAAGCAGACAAGTGAAATATGCAGCAGTTAAAGGTCCCTGTTTTGTTTATATTGTCTACTCTGCCTCTGCATTACTGCTCTCTTCTGGTGGCAGAAACTTTCCATGTCATCCTATACTTATAGTTAGCCCTGTTCCAGACCTCTGAATCACTGCCCACATCTCCAGTTTGTTCAGCTGTTAAAATAGGTCTGATGTTGCGCTCAATGACATCTGCTTCTCCAGGTGTGAGAAAGAACAGAGCCTATCAGAGCCATGTAAGCTGGGATTTACGTTATCTTCCTGTACCAGTACCAAAAAAATGGAGGACACAAAAACTGTGATGACAGCACTAGGTAATGATAGGACTGGCCCTGGTTTTCTAAGTTTAACTAAAGAAACATATTGTTAAATTGGAATATTTGTTCAATCAACATGAAAAAAATGTTCCAAACCATTTGATTCCATAAGAGAAGCTGCACTATGAGGAAGATGGCAGAGTGAGCCAAGCAGAGTAGGGAGCTCCCTGAACCTAATTGTGATCTCCACCCTGCTGCTGAGGACAGACACCCCCCTACTGGTCCTGGGACCTCTATGATGGACTCCATCCATCCAGACCTCCTTATCATCACCACCATAGTATCAGCCATCCTCCCTGCTGTAAGGAGACACAACAGTTCAGTCTAGACTCCACACTCCACATACCCCCACCACCTCACTCACTGCTATGAAGCACAACCAAAGAAGACTACTGTCAGCCTCCTCAAGCCCTGCCCACCAGCCCACTTTACCACATCAGCAACAGAGACATGCAGCAGCACTTGTTCGCCCCTTGCTATGCTGCTGTAACTGCTCCCTGTCACCCTCCCCACCCACCACGTTGGAGCCACGCTAGAGTAGCAGCCCCATGTCTCCCTCCCCGCCCACAGCAGCTGAGCTATGCTGCTGTAACTCAGCCGACTGCCCCCCTGCCCCCCACTACCGCTGAGCTGGAAGATAACAGGGAAATGCACTCTCACTTGGGTAACAGAAGAACACGGGTATGTATTGTTAGTTTAGTAGTAGTAATAATAGCAATAGCAATTGCCCAATGATAATGATAGAAAAGATAATAATATATCCAATTGTTATTCAGTGTTATAAATGTATAGATATGTTGTGGAATTTCCTTCTTATTTGTCTCACTATACAGGTTATTTTTTCATTGTTTTTAATGCATTCATTTCATATAAGCTGCTGGAACACCCCCCCCCCCTCGACCTGTAAACCCTGCATTAACAAAATCTATCAAAGACTTTTATATAATTGTGTTGACAGAAACTTGGTGTCAAAATGATATGTTCACTCACTGTCCTCCAGGATATAATGTAGTCATGGTGCTCTCAATGTAAGAGCATACATAAGGGTAGAACATTGGGGGGGCTTGGTGTGGTATAAAAGAGATGTGCTTCTAACTGGAGATCTGAATGGAACAAGAGGAATTGCACCTGATGTAACTGACCCACAAGGCAACAAGTATATGTTTGGTCAGTCACCCCTGTTTACTACACTAACCATCACCAATCAAAACAACCTTGATTCTGAAATAACAGGGAGGTAGAGCATCTCTGTCAGGACTTAGCCCTAGTTAATGGTGGGGTTAAGGGGGGACTCTTCAGGGAGATTGAAGGGACAACCCCAGGAGTATCTCATTTTAAGACACGCTCAACAGTTTCTACAGCAGCTTCTAAATGAAAGAGAGGTAATGATAGCCTAAAGAAATTTGATGGTTGACCATCTGCATCCCACTAACAAGTACTTTGTGTGTCTCTAAAGTGTGATGTATCTAATTCCTCTGTGCTATTGTTGTCCAGAGACACATCAATGGACCAGACTGTTGCACTGGCCGACATGTTCCTTCATTAGCATTACCTCAATCTCATATACATTGTCCTGCTGCTGTAAATACTCACTAGGCACCAAATGTATGTTAATCTACAGCTGAAATAGTTCCCATGAAATGCTCTTTCTTTGAATAACTTTTGCCAAATAATAGAGTGGATCACTGCTTTTAGTGATATTAATGAGCCTTTAAAAAAAAAGGAAAAAAGTAAAAAGGAAAGAAAATATATATATCCCCAGCCTGTTTTTAAAAACTTGTGTCTTTAGTGGGAACTAGTGGGCTTAATAGTGAGTGCCAGGCAGGGTAGGGAAGTCAAGTGTTGATCTATTGTTGGGTTTGGATTTTCCATGAGATATGTTGACAAGAGCTAAAATGCAGAATATTGCCAGCTTTATCCCTTTAAAACATGTAAGGTTTGCCAATCTGTCAACAGTATAGAAAAGGCAGGGATTTATCAGTAATGTTAACAAAAGAGATCTGTCTAGATTTTAACATAACTTTGACTCATTATTACAGTCAGACTTTGAATATGTCATATGTTTTGTTTTCTGCAACATCTAATACAGCGTTCTTTTCTCTGCGCTTCAACTGAGCCAGTGTATTTCTTGTCACTTTCTTCATGTCTCTCTTACAGAAGTCTTTTCAGCAGTAACATCTCTGGAGTGTTTCTTTAGAGTGCCATTAGGGACACATCACCATGTCATCTTTGAACTTGCTGTATATGATCATGCACATCTCTACAGAAAAAGAGATAGATATGATAAGCGCTTCTGTCTGTCCTTTGATCCTGTGTCTCATACCAGGTAGTGTCTCCTGTATTCCTCTTTACTGCACTGATTCCTGACCAACACAAATGCACACACCACCTGCTGTGACATCAAAGGCCTCTTGACCAATTGATCAACACACTATATCAAAGCACAGTGTGTTCCTGCTGCCCTTGGGTCCCCTTTTCCAAGCATAGCTACAGTGTGTCACAGCCTGACGTTCTACTCTTCAAGCATCTATACTCCCCAAAATACTGACACCTGTGGCACGCAGTCCTTTCTATTCCATGGTAAACTCAGATGAATGGCTGTGCCTGTGAGAGAAAGCTGAAAAAGCATGTTCAGAGCAGATAAAGAAACAAGTCATGAAATGTCACATCAAAATAAGGATTTTTTAAACATCATTCATAGCATTTCATATGAAATCCAACATCATACTGCCTTGAAAATGACTTTATTGTGAAATTTTTCCAAACCATCATTTATTTCTGTCATCTTGGAGTGTGAACTCAGAATCAAGATTTTCAGTTACTGACCTTTTATGTCCAGGCAAAGGTTAGACCATGAAGTGTATGTGTGTGTCCGAATTAAAATGGTGACGACTAAAAAAAGACAAATGGGTGGCTAGCAGCGTGGTGTTTGGGGCTTACCGCAAGTCGACATCAGTAGAAAGCTCATAGAGAACTTCATCAAATGGCCAGCCCAAATGACATACATCAGAGTAGTTTGTACTGCCTCAGATTTTCATGCAGGGGCTCAGGGATCATGGTGAATGTAAGCCCAATATTAATTCTATTTTATCTCTGTTTTTTTGTCTCCAAGCTGTCTGCTATTGGTGCTGAATAGGTGGTGCGCAGTGGGTTTTTATGCCTTTTCCTCTGTAAACAGTTTCTGCATTAGCAGAGACCATGATAGCAATGACAGTGAACCAAAACAGTAATGTTTCTGGCCAGACAGCTGTAGACAATCAGCTGAAACTCACTAGAAAGCTTTGTAAAGCCAAGTGCAGTTAAAGATTTAGGTGATAACTCTCTGTTACATTACTTCATTGTTGCTTTGTTTTCAAAATTAATAGTCATTATAAAAATATCAATTACAGGTTCAGGGGGAAAAAAATGTTGCTACGGTAAACAATGGTTTAAGGTATGGCTGGGCAACAAAAACATGTTGACAAAGTGCGTTAAGAATGATAAAAACATTAGTCATGCTTTGGTTGTCAATATCTGATATTTCAGGGACAACAAATTAAGCACATGGACACAGAATATTTTGCAGAAATTTTCATTCAGAATAGTTCAATATACGTTTCCTTATAATATTGCTAAAAATGTGATCTTAGACAGCATTATCTTTCCTACAAAACATATATAAATTTGCTGTATGTGTGGATGTGGAGGTTTTAGGAGGAGAGGTTAGGTGAGTCAGACATAAAATATAAAAAAATTTGCTCATATTAAAATCAAAAAGCCCAATGGATTTCACAAGATACAAAAATACCAGCTCACAAACAAAATCCCACAACCATGTCCACTGGACTGTAAATCCCTGCAGGGACCACAGGCAGACAAGAAAAGTGTGAAATCTGACAGGCTGAGTCTGTCTGGGTGAGACCTCACAGCCACCATGCATGATATTGACCTATTGCTCCCCTCATGAGAAGGCCCCAGGCATTTTACACATTTGTCTATCAAGTCCGTATGGATGCATGTGGCTCTGGAAAAACCCTAAGGTATTTTATATCCATACTGTAGTACATCTGTGATTTTTATGCTGTATGTGTAAGAGCAGATGTGTGTTCTGGAAAGCCCCTAAGCACAAATTTGAATAAACCTGACTTGCCATGAATATTTCTAAATGTGTCAACATCAGATCCAATGTGCTCCCCTTTTGTGGACAATGCACATGCACACTCACACAGTGCCATCTCTGAAGTAGCTGAGTGTGGTAGACTGTTCCCCATGGATAAACATGGATGGGACATATTGTGGTCTCCAGGAGCAGCGTGTTCCTCTGTTTTCTTTTTTTTTTTCCCCAGGTCACTGGAGTCAGATATTCCTCCTTTTCATTTTTTGACAACTTTTAGAATTGCAAATGTTATGTATAAGGTCAGCTAGGGTCTTGATGGGTGTTTCCCTTGTGATGACATAATAAAGAAAAACTTTCTTAAACAATCCAGATAAGAACTGTTATAGAAAGTACTGCAAAAAGTTCAGCCTAATCTTGTGCGGCCTCGATGCGGGCTTTTCCACCAAGACCAAAGAAGTGTTTTAAATTAATGTTAATAAATGTCCTGTACCCCTGTTTAATAGGTATGGGTCCTCCATGGGCCATACTGACAGTTATCATCAGCACCATCTCACCTGACCTCAGTCCAGCTAAGCAGTTGTGTCACTCATTGAAACTCAAACCAAAGGCATAAGTTCAGGTTGTAACTGAGGCCTGGCAGGGAATCATCAGGGAAGATATCACGTATCTTCTACAGCCTATGAATCACAGAGTTCAGACAGATGTCTGTTACAGTGTTCCTCTTGAGTTTTTCCTATATGACAGTTGGGGTAGATGGGAGTTTCTCATTGAATTTTGCCTGCATATTTTACAGGCCTTCTTGCTCACACCACCACACACAGGATCACTTCACCCTTTCCCAGGCTTGCAAGATGTACCAGCATTCAGGTCTTTCAGGTCAAGTTGTTATTGAAAAATATAGAGAAATGAAAAAGATAATTACTGTAGAATTTGTATTAACCAGTGATGGCAGCAATCCAGAGAGATCCCATACAATTTAATGCCAAATGTCTTATCGAAAGTTTGACAAGGATATGTAATGTAACAATTATAAAGGGGGGAAAAAAGAAAAGCCAAGGCACTTGCACATATAACTGAGTGTAATAAAAGCCTGTCATTTTATGAAATTTAAATACCTGCATTTTTGGGTTTTTTTTGGAAACCTATGGTCATAATTATACTTTAATGGTGGTGTCCTCTGTGCACTTTCACAGTCTCACTGGTCAACAACTGATAAGTCTGGACAGAAAAAAAAACAAAAAAAGACCAGGCTTTTTTCAGTCTGTCTGTTTTTCACTGGCATTTTTTCAGAGCTACACTTTGAAAGGTCACTGTAACATACAGTGACAAATGGCTTGCATACGCAAGAAACAAAAATTACAAATACTCTGTTGGAGTGCATTTTAGTCCGTTTTAGTAGTTTATATATTGTGTGCTCCCAAGACAAGTCTGACACAAAAGGCCAGCTAAAAGAGAGCATTACACAGAAATGATGTATAAAGTGTTTCCTTCTACCAAGTGGTGACAGTACAGTACATTGGATGGAAACATTTGCAGCAGCTGCACTTTATTACATATTTCTAAATAAGGAGACAAGGAAAGAGACAGTTATAGAAGAAAAGAGTGTTGAGTCCACCAGGAGCAAATGATGTCTGAGATGAGTCATTTCCACCTTCTCCTAATGTTCTTCACCTACTATTGTTACTTTTAATATCTTGAGGTTGCTTTGCTAGTTAGATGTCAGTTCAAAATGAAAATTCTCTTCTTGCACCTCATGCAGTCTGGGTCTTATTGTCATAGTTTCAGCCAATATATTTTCCCCAGCTCTGTTCTGCTTCTTTGCTCAGACACCTAGAAACCACAGTCAATTATTCTAGTGTAAATTTCCTCTGAGACATGTGGAGAATGAGGAAAGTAAATTGATATTTGCTGACAATTGGTATTTTCTCATTTGTGGAGTCTTTGTGAAACAGTTGAGTGAGCTGAGTGAAAGTCGCAGGAGCACAGACAGACAAAGGTCGGGCTGAAGGGAAACAAGACGAAATGCTGGGGTGCTGCAGGTTAACTAGCTCCCAACCAAAAGGCTGCTGCTTCCTCTCCACCAATCAGAAACCCCGGTGTCCAAACTGAGCTCATCCAGAGGGGCAAACAGCCGAGGCAATCTGGGAGCTCTGAGAGCAAAGTAAACTATGACACTGTTATACATGGTGCTGGCAAGGATAGGTGAGAGTATTAAAAGGGATGGGAGCAGAAAAAAGAAATGGATAGAGATGGAAAAGGTCACAGACAGAAAGACTGAATTGTTAAGGCAGAAGCAAAATGTAGCCCTATAATTAAGTTCCACTGAAAAGCACATTGCTTAAGTCTGTAGTGGTTGGCCTTGAGAAACTCACTTCACTCACTCAGAGGTAGGGTTAGCAATCTAATACATTGTATTCAAATTCAGGGAATATCTCCTTGTAGTCTGCTAGCTGACCCTTCTGTGTGTGTGCTGAAAAAACCTGGAGTTTCTACACAGCCCTGGCTCTACAATTGGGATATGAATGAAGTGGATCACTGCAATCCATTTCAGCCAGTCATGGCATTTGTGCTCATGAGGCTTAAGGGTATAAAGTGGGCAATGGGTGTGAGAAGGACTAAAATTTCAGTACATGATAACGCTACAGAGCAGAGACAGGGTAATGGCACACAAACAGCCTAACACACAAACACACACCACACACACACACACACACACACGCACTCACATATATATATATATATATATATGTATATAAACTCGCTCATGGGGTTTCTATATATATAGAAATCCCATGAGCGAAATAGTTTATGTACAGGTAATAATAGGCTTTGCTTAGTCCTTACATGAGATTCAGTTTATAACCACATCCACATGCTCAATATATGAGTAACTACAACAAATCATATTTGCAATTGAGATGAAAACAAAATGAAAAAAAAATCAAATAATGACTAACAGACATGCAGTATTTTAGATGAATACAAGTTAACTAGCAAGTTATTAGTATTTGTAAAAAATTGAAATGCTCTGAAAATCATAGAATATACAACAATACAGTAACTGTTAAGTATAAAACTTCAATTTACGTTTTACTGTGAACAATCTACACCAGGGATGGGCAACTTTAATGATAGAGAGGGCCACAAAAATTTTATCCTCACTGTCAGAGGGCCAAACCATGTGTGACTATGCACTTTCACCAGCAGTGATCTCTCATGTTTATTGTACAAACATTTCTATTTTTCATATTCAGTATTAATAATGATGAACGCAGAAACAAAACGTCCACATTTCTTAGTGATACACCGTTACATCAGTGCAATCAACAACAAATATTCAATAATGATTAAAAAAAGAACGTTAACACTGACACTAAGTGCAACAACTGATATTCATATTTGTAGTGCATTTTTACTCTGCCCTCCTATTCCATGACAGTTTTAAATGAGTATGCATTAATCTCGAAAGTGAGTTGACCCTCACCCACAGGTGGATCAATGTGAAGTTTTGTCTTAATGAGATACCTAGGGCCTCTCCTGCTGGTATACAATGCACTGAATGTCAACATCAGTGTTTGTTTATCCAATCTGCATGAGCTGGAATAGAGTTTCATCTGTCCACCAGTTCCCATCTTTTGTTTCACAATCTGACAGAGGCTTCTTTGCTTTAGCAAGCTGAAGAGAAGCAGCATATGACGCCTTCAGTAATGATTCCTGTGTAGTCGTTGCTTTGGTTAAAAAAAAAGCTCTGCTCTCTGTGTACTTTTCCTCTGGCAGCTCAGGTGTACACACTGTATTTGTCTTTGTGCATGGTGTTGTGGAAATCCTTCATGGCTGATTTTGTTTCCAGGTACACCAAACACACTGGTTTGCCTCTGAATTCCACAATAAGACATCTGTTTCCCATTTTGTCTGGAAGACACAGTTATCTTGGTCCACTTATAATGTAATACAATTACAATGTTGGTGTTCAGATTTGCTTGTGAAATCAACAATTTAATGATATTTGGAAATAGACTCACAGGCCACAATGATTGAGGACAGGGATGTGGCAGAATGTCAACTGGTACTCCCAGTGCTGGAACAAGAGAAAAGTTGGCCAGGTTGGTCGACTCATGAACAAGTGAAACATCAACTAAACCCCCAAATGCTGGAACAGGTCAGCTGGGAACAGGGCAGTTGGCAGAGGAACAACTGACTGGGTATTGATTGTGGAATAGAGCAGCTGGGGCTCAGCTGGGGTTCAGGGTTGCAAGGTAGCAGAAGCTCTGAACAGGAGCAGGAGCAGGAGGCTTGGGGTCACTGGGCAGCTGGGGTTTGGGGTTGCTGGGCAGCGGAAGCTTGGGCCGGAAGCTAGAAGCCTGAGGCCGAAGCTTGGGCTAGTAGTTTGAGACCAGGGGCTGAGGCTTGGACTGGTGTCTGGAAACTTGGAGCTGATGCTCTAGGGCTGAGGCTTGGGAAATTGACATCCCCATGATCTATGCTTCCTTCTAGGGGCACCGACCCTTAGATATCTGGGGATGATAACTAGGTGAGTACCCCAGAAAGGGGGCTACTCCAAGTCTTCTGGGTCAGGATCAGACAGGAAGAACTTCAGCCTGAGGACAGGAGCAGACAACAGACTTGCAGGGCTCGGGGCTGGTAGGCTGCAGGCTCATGAACCCAAGCCAAATTGGTTGGGGTCTAGGTGGTTTGGTGGCTAACTGTTAGCTGTGAGGCAGACTGAGGGCTAGCTGACCCAATGCTACCTGACTGGGGTGCAAGCTGGAGATAAGATCAAATTATAATTGTGGTAGTATAACACTAACCTCATAATGAGCAATAATATGTTTTCATTGCAGATGTACAGATGACAAAGTCACAACAAAACTGATCCACCATAACATTAAAACCACTGACAGATGAAGTGACTAAAGTGAATAAAATGAAGTGAATCTTGTTACAATACAATGTTCTGCTTGGAAAATCTTGGGTCCTGACTTTTATCTGGATGTTATGTGTTTCCTACACTTAAACACTGCTGCAGACCCCACCCCCTCCCCCGGCAACAGCACTCCCCAGTGGCAGGGGCACCCCCAGCAGGACAGTGCATCTGTGGTAATTTAATTTAATTTTGATCATTTAATAATAATGACTACAATGCTTTATGTTACTTTAAAATAAGTTACTCTTTTAAAATAGTGACAAAATATGTTGTGGAATACTGTAGCTACGTTGAAACATTAAAACTAATGCTGAGTTAAGGTAATATTTACATGTCAAAGAAAACAAAGATTTTGTCTGCTGCTGTTCTTCTTCTAGTTAAGCATTATCCATTATCCCACCAGAGCCCTTGAGGCTTCGTTGCACTATTTCCCAGAAGTACTTTTTGTACATGGCAACTGCGGCACCTGCACAGTAAAGAAAATTAACAAATTATGTGTGACGGGACAATACATGAAACCACGTTAACTTAATATAAAGACAACATGCACAGCATGTGAAACAATATTTTACAGACAAAACATAATACCTCGTTGGCTGCATGCCGCAAAAGGAATAGTCTTTGAGTCTTCAGAAGTTTCTTTAAAACAGCTTCCATCATATCTTAAAGTCCACTGTAACTAGCCGGTAACTTCACTGATGCACAGATGTTCATCTTGCTTGCTTCTTGCTTGCTTCTTGCTTGCCTCTTGCATTCACGTGAGAACAGCTCAAGGAGACTACATAACATAAGACTTCAAAATAAAAGCACCATATTTTACAAACAAAATTCCAAATGACAGATGCAACTTATATTCACAATTATGACAGAAAAGTAGACAATTTACACAAATCACAATACAACAGTTACACTCCCACCAAATCACACAAACCTTAATGTGGGATTTCTCTAAACATTATGGTTCTGTACAGTTCAACCTTTCAATAAACCTTGCCCATTATTAACTAGTTAACATGAAAATGTCAGGCAAAACATTAACATCTTAGTCTGCCTCAAGCAGAGTAACAACCTTATGTATAGATCTTTCAAGGAACACTGTCTTAGTTGTAGGTCTTCCCTTTTTGTCAAATGTGGTATCACTAACCAGTAGTCTTAGTTTCCTAACTCTACCATCTAACCCTGGATAGACTTCTGTGATTCTGGCCAGTTTCCATTCATTGTGTGGTGCCAGATCATCTTGCAGAGGGACAATATCATTGACCTTCATGTTTCTTCTGTTCTTGTGCCACTTTTGTCTTGCTTGTAAGTTCAAAAGATATTCTTTCTTCCATCTAGTCCAAAATTCATTTGCCAAGTACTGAACTCTTCGCCACCTCTTTTGAAGGTAAAGATCTTCTCTGACAAACCGACCAGGTGGAGGCAGAATGATCGTAGATTTCATTGTAAGAATATGTTTCGGTGTTAAAGGTTCAGGTCCGGATGAATCACTCAAATGTTCAGTAGTGAGTGGCCTGCTGTTGATGATGGCCATGACCTCATACAGGAAAGTCCTCAGAGAGGAGCTGTCAAGCCTTCGTGCCAAATGGTCAAGAATAGCAGTAAGAACACTTCTTGTAGTTCTAATTTGCCTCTCCCAGATGCCTCCCATGTGGCTTGCTGCTGGAGGATTCATTAGAAACTCACATCCTAGATCCTTCACTCTTTTTTGATCCATTCCTTTCATGAGTTCTGTAAACTCTTTTCTTGCACCAATAAAATTGGTTCCTTGGTCACATCTTAGTTGACCAACATTTCCTCTGATAGCAATGAACGCTCTCAACGCATTGATAAATGTGTCAGTTGTCATGTCATCAATCATCTCTATGTGTATGGCCCTTAAGCACAGACAGGTAAGTAGGAGACCATATCTTTTAAGATCTTTCCTTCCTTCTTTGACATAGATAGGACCAAAGCAGTCTATGCCAGTGTAGGTAAAGGGTGGACTTGTTTCTGTTCTGTCTTGTGATAAATCACCCATTTTTTGTTCTTCAGTACTTCTCCTGTACTTTCTGCACTTGACACATTTGAAGATGTGTGACGAGACTGCGCTGCTGCACCCCAGTATCCACCATCCATTAGCTCGCAGCTCGTTCATTGTCATTCCACGTCCTTGATGACATACTCTTTCGTGAAAGTGCTTGATGAGCAGAGTTGATATGTGACAATTCTTTGGGAGTATTGCTGGGTGTTTCACATGAGGGTGAAGTGTGGCTTGACTTAAGCGTCCTCCTACCCTTAGGATACCCTCTTCATCCAAGAATGGAATTAACTTGTACAGCTTACTGTCTTTGGTTTAAGCAAGTACTTTCTTCGCCGTCAAGCTCTTTATCTCACCTGAAAATGCTTCTTCTTGAACTAGCTTAATGATAGCAAGTTCTGCTTCCTTCCTTTCTTTAAGGCTTGTGCTTTCATTGGTTCATTTCTTCTCACTCTTAAATCTTTTCACTTGTTGTTTCAATCTGACAACTGCTTTTACTACCCTAGACCAATCAGAGAATTTCTGTAGGCGATCCAATAATGATCTGTCTTCCTTTGCTTTAGTGTTGCATACAAAAGACTTGCGAAGTTCAGGATCATCTTCCTTGACTTCTCCCACCTTGCATTCTCTATCAGGTAGCTCTTTTTGCCACAGGAACTTTGGCCCTGTGAACCCGTTTGAGATCTTCAGTTGCTCAGCAGTCAAACCCCGAGAGGCATGATCTGCAGAGGCAACATAAGCCCATTGTTCGGACTTCTTCGTTCTCTGAACGCAATTGGCTACAAATATCTGAAATCTTCTGGCATCATTGTTAATGTAGCTGAGAACAACTGTAGAATCTGTCCAAAGGAACTCATGCAGATCTTGGATTTCTGATTCCTTCCGAAGCATATCGCTGGTTCGAACTGCAACAACTGCCACAGAGATTTCAAGTCTCGGAATAGTTGTGACTTTGGTTGGTGAAACTCTTGACTTTCCCATTATCAGACAGCAATGGACTTCGTTTAACTCGTTAATGGCTCGCAGTTAGGTCACTTAGGTCTTAGGTTTTCTGGAAGTTCTTCATCCCAGTCGATCTTCTCCTAGCACATTTGCTGGAGTATCTGTTTCCCCAAAAGGACAAAAGGTGCCATGAACCCCAGGGGATCATACACAGAGAATACAGTGGAGAGTACACCTCTTCTTGTCAGAGGATTGGGTTTCACTTGGACTCTGAATTTAAATGAGTCAGACGTGACGCACCATTCTACTCCAAGAGCTCTCTCTATGTGCAGAGAACTCAAGGCCAAGTCTAGATCCTTAATTGCAACACATTCTTCCTCTGGGATAGTTGTTATCACATTCTCTCTGTTGGAAACAAACTTGTGGAGTCTTAATTTGCCAGCGTAGCACAGTTCTCTCGATTCTTTCACAAGTTGGATAGCTTCCCTCTCAGTTTGGACACTCACCAGACCATCGTCTACATAAAAATTTCCTTGAATGAAATGTATGGTATCTTCACTGAACTGACCTTGCCCTTGTGCTGCCAGATGTTTTAGTCCAAAGTTGGCACAGCCAGGAGTCGAGGCTGCTCCAAACAAGTGAACCTTCATTCTGTAGACTGACGGTGTGGTTTTCAAGTCGCCATTCTCCCACCATAGGACTCTTAAATAGTCTTGATCTTCCTTTCTCACGTGAAACTGGTGGAACATTCGTTCTACAGCACACATGACTGCAACGGAACCTTTTCGGAAGCGGCACAAGACACCCACCAATGTGTTTGTCAAGTCGGGACCGGTGAGTAGATGGTCATTGAGTGATGTTTCTTGAAACTTGGCAGAACAGTCAAATACTACCCATATTTTTCCTGGCTTCTGTGGATGATAAACTCCATGATGTGGTATATACCAAGCTGGATTGTTGTCAATTTCATCTCCAGGAACCTTTTCAGCATCACCACGTGAGACAATATCATCCATAAAGTCTACGTAGTCTCTGTAGTACTTTTCATCTTTCTTTAGTCTCCTTTCAAGACAGTTCAGATGGTGTATTGCACGTCATGTTGTTAGGTAGTTTCGGTCTTTCCTCTTTGAATGGTAATGGCATTTCATAATGACCATTATCCCTTTTGCGTAATGTTTTCTCTGAGCTTCGATAGAAACTTGAAGTCTTCCTGAGACATACAATCATCTTCTCCAGATCTTTCTGAGAAGTCCGATTCAAGGACTCTTATGATGTCTGAAGGTGGAATTTCCTTTACATTGGTTTGATACACATAGTGAACCTCAGTTTTGAGATTGATGGGAGGCTCTACATGATGTTACTTGTCACACCATTACTCGATGGCTGATTCCAATGGCATCACCATAGTTTAGACAGGGATTTCCATGGCCAACAATGCTCCACCCAAGGTCTGTACACTGTGCGTAAGGTTGATTTTCTCTGCTAGAGACAACTTCTCTTGGAAGTAAAGCTTGTGAGCAGTTGTACCCAATGAGCAAACCTACTTCACAGTCCTGCAAAGGTGAGATTTCTCAGGGAGGTGCTCTAGACGGGACCAAGCCTTTGCAGTCTCATGTGTTGGTATGTGAGCTCCATTGGCTGGGATAAACTCACTTGTGTAGACCGGTGGTAAAGAGTTGTTCTTGCTGGTGTAAAGCCCTCTGACTTGTAGATTATTTACTCTTTGAGAAGTTACAACTGTGGCTCTTGAGGTCATAGTAGAGAGCTTGAGCTTGACTTGTTCTTTATTTGCTTCCAAAGCTTCAGCTACTTCACTTAAAATAAAGGTTGTATCGCTTTGGGAATTCAACAAAGCGTATACAAGAACTTCGTGTGCTGGTTGAGTTGTGGATGAAAGCCAAACAGGAATTATTGCTGCTGTTTGTGAGTCTTCAAGTATGACTCTATTTGAAGTAGCGATTGTGATTGTTTCTTTGTGTTGAGTTGCTTGAGGTCTTTATTCACACTTTCCTTGACTTGTACCCTGTACTTTGCTTGGTTTGTGATAGTTTTTGTTCTTCTTTGGTTCGCTCCTCATGCAGACAGGTAGGATGCCGCTTGTGGTACAAGTTGCAAACACTCCTGTTGTTGCAGCTCTTTGAGTGGTGACCAGACATGAAACATTCAAAGCATAATCTTTCAGCTTTAACATATTTAACTCTGTCAGGAACTGCATTCTCCATGAACTTCCTGCATTTATGTAAAGTATGCCCAGTCTTCTTGCAGAACATGCATGTCATGACAGTCTTTTCATTGGAATTTGTGTTCAGTGTCTTTGCTCTGGGGGTTTGTTGACTTGGGACCTTTGGGTTTTCAACCTCACCTTGTTTCAGTGACTGCAATGGCGTAATAGGGTTGCAGGCAATCTTTGATTCTCTTGTCAGAAATTTGACACATTGGCTGAAGGAAGGGAACTGGCTACTTTCCTCTTGTACTTCTATAACCTTTCGGTTCCACCTTGCTGTCAACCAGTCTGGTAACTTTGAAAGAATTCTCCTGTTTTCATTACAGTCATTTAGGATTTCCAGTGCTTTAATGTGGACCATGGCTGCCTCGCAACTACGGAGAAAATCCACAAACTCTCTGAGCTCATAGCTGTCTTTAGATCCTATCTTGGGCCATGCTTGGAGCTTGTCTCTGTATGCTTTTGCAATTGTAAATGGATTTCCATATCTCTCTTCCAAAATCTCCCATGCAGTAACATAGGCAGATCTGGTTCCAAGTAGAAAATAGCCTTCAAGTGCTTTCTTAGCTTGTCCACTCACATATCTCCGGAGATAATATATCTTCTCCTTATCTTGAATGTTCTTCTGGTTGATCAGTGTTTCAAAGGAAAGTTTCCAGTCATTGTATTTCAATGGGTCTCCACTGAATGCTGAAGGTTCGGGGACTGGAATTCTGCTAGCACTTAAAGCACCAGTCAGCACCTTAAAGAGCTCTGCTGTACTTTCAGTTGAGAAGGATTACACAGATTACGGATACACAGACTAAGTCACAATGTAAATAGTAGTGGTAATAATAATAATAATAATAATAATAATTATAGCTAACGGAATAATAATGACTAAACAGTGAAACATTAGTAGCGCTAACACTATCAATAACACTAATAAATGTTTAATTATTGTCGCATCATCAGTTGAGCTGGATCATGGGAGCAGCAGGAGACTCTACAGCTCCGGAGGCAGACCCCTGCAGTAAGAGACAGTAGAAGAGAGAGAGAGAAGCACAGCCTGGGCACTGATGTGCCTGAGGGAAGAAACACACAGAGTGATGCAGCGATATTAGGACAGTTTATAGTAATGCGTGAACTAGAATTTCAGCGTCTGCTATGTAAAGAAAAGACCGAATCCTAGCTATATTGCGTAGGTGGAAAAAGGCGGTCTTTGTAATGTCTTTAATGTGGTGATCGAAGGAAAGAGCAGGATCAAATGTGACACCCAGATTTTTGGCTGTTGCACTTTGAGAAATCACACAGTTGTCAAGGGATATAGTTACTTGATCAAACTGGTGTCTATATCGCGCCGGGCCAATAACCAGCATTTCAGTTTTGTCTGAGTTAAGTAGCAGGAAGTTTCGAGACATCCAGCTTTTAACAGAAGACAAGCAGATCTCTAGTTCCCTAATTTGAGGCATTGTCAGCCTTTATAGGCACATACAGCTGGGTATCATCAGCATAACAGTGAAAATTTATTCTATGACTCTGAATAATTTGGCCAAGAGGAGAAATATAAAGAGAGAAAAGCAGGGGACCAAGAACAGAACCCTGGGGTACTCCATATTTCACATCAGAAAAGGCTGATATGGTGTTATTACAAGAGACACACTGAGTTCTGTCAGATAAGTAAAATTTTGACCAGCTGAGGGCCAGGCCAGAGATTCCAAATCTATTTTCCAGTTGGTCCATGAGTATACAGTGGTCTATAGTATCAAAGGCTGCACTAAGATCAAGTAAGAGGAGCAGAGAGGTGGAATCTGAATCCAGAGAGAGTAGAAGATCATTTACTACTTTAGCAAGTGCTGTTTCAGTTGAGTGAAAGGCCCTAAAGGCAGACTGGTAAGGTTCAAAAAGATTATTATCAGCTAAGTGAGCTGAAAGCTGCTGAGACACCACGTTTTCTAGTATTTTAGAGAAGAATGGAAGATTTGAAACAGGTCGATAGTTACTCAAAGACCCAGGATCAAGGTGTGGTTTCTTAAGTAAAGGTTTAACCACAGCTGTCTTGAAGCTAGATGGAACAGTCAACGTCGTCAATGATAGATTCACAATATTCAGCACTGCAGGGCCCAAGACTGGCCAGAGATCTTTGGAGAGTTTACCTGGTAATGGGTCAAGAAGGCAAGTAGTGGGTTTAGAAGCTAAAACCAGCTTAGATAATGAATCAAGACATACAGTGTCAAAATTCATTAGAGCAGAAACTCTCTGAGACTCAGTGTGATGCTCAGCTGGTTCTGCAGCAGGTGCTGGAGAAAATGATCTGATTTTTAATCTAATCTCATCAATTTTACTGCAGAAAAAATTCTGAAACTCACAAGCAGTAAAGGACAAGCAGCTAGGAGCCTGCTGCTTTTCAGTGAGTTTAGCTACAGTGTCAAAGAGAAATCTAGGATTATGTTTATTGCTATTGATTAAGTTTGAAAAATATGCTGCTCTGGCAGTAGACAGTGCACACTTATATTCCATAACACCCTGGTGCCACTGGAGATATAGAGCTTCTGATTTTGATTCGGATCTAATTTCCGGCAAGCCTGCTTTAGAGCACGTGTGTCATCTGTGAACCAGGGCGTAGACCTCTTTGACTTTCTCACTTTAGTGGTGAGAGGTGCAACTGAATCGAGGAGACTAGACAAGGCTGTATTTAAATCCCTGGTACAGTTTTCAACAGAGCCTATTGCTGCAGTAAAAGGAGCCAGGACCTCTGGTAGTTGCTCACCAAGAACAGTTAAAGTTGTGGGACCTATGCATCTGGTGGAAGATACATTAGAAACAATTTATCCTTCTTTTAACTTCTACTTCTAGGCGCTGTATTTCCAATTGTTCTTTCTTGTTCCTTTAGCACTTCCAGAACAGCCTGACTTGCAGCAGCGTCAGCAGCAGCTTCTTGCAGTTTTACAGAAGACTTGCTTGAATGTTCTGAGACACCTTTCAAGATAGAAGTGACAAAACTTGACTTAGAGGTGCTTGAGTCCAAGACAGAGCCGACTTCTGGACAATTCTGTTCCTCTCCTTCTGGAATCCCTCCGTCCAGTTGAGATGAGGCTCTGGACACAATGAACCGAGAGATCTCCACACATAGATCCACTCTTCGACGCATGTTTTGGTCTGGAGTTGAGTCTTTGCGTATTTCATCATAAACACGCTGGACGTCACCAGAAAGACTCTTGAGACATCACCAATGATATAATTAAGCAGATCTTCAGACAAAGGCTCCTTTGACTGTGATAGTGGCAGATTTAACGTGTTCTCCATTTGTTGTAAATATAGTTAAATCGTTGTTGAAGAGCCTTAATTTTTTCATCTTGCATTTCTTTACCCTTCTCTGTTAGAGTTCTGATTCTTTGACTTTGTCTGGGCTGCATTTTTCCTAGTTGGGCTTCAGCACTACTCGCTTTATCTTCTTCAGGTTGATCTTGGGTGTTTTCACTGTCCCTAACCTGACTTGTTGACTCACTTGGCTCTGACATATTTAAATCAATTCTTTAAGTTAACTGAATTCTACCAAGGAATGTACATAAAACATGAATTTTAGCTGAATCAAATATAGATGCCACCACATGTAAATGCTTGAAAACTTAGAAAATCAAATGTTGTGCTCAATAATCCTATTCAAAAGTTTCAAACTGTACTCAGAAAATTGGAAATACGGAAAAACAGCTCAATTGAGCCCTAAGGATCACCCTCAAAATACACTCAATATGTAGAAAACTCTTTGAAACACTTAAAACATCAATAACAAATGACAAATAGCATTACCTATTGTTTCCAAAACTGCACGTATTTACCCTTTAACTTTAGATGCCTGAATGAGTCTTTAAATGGCAAGCCTTGATTAGACTACATGAACAACTAACTTTGTCACCACATACATCACAGTAAACCTTATTCACAGTAAAGTCACATACCAAACCTTTACAAAGCCTTCTTCTTCTTAGATCACTCTTGACTTATTAGTGTCCAAGTTCTTTATGACTTTGTCTTGAAGACATTGTTCCTTAAATCTATGTGCTGCATCTTACTTCTTTATGTGATGTGTAGCACTTCTTTACGGTTCCTCTACAGTCCTCTGCTGCTTCAGCATTGCAGACATTTTGTGGCGGCCTTCCAGTCTTTGAAGTTGCCGCGCCGACTCGCGTCGATGAACAGTCCGAGTTTTCACTGTAATTCCTTCGAGGCACAGGCAGACACAAGTCACTTCCTTGTGCATGTGAAACAATATTTTACAGACAAAACATAATACCTCGTTGGCTGCATGCTGCTAAAGGAATAATCTTTGAGTCTTCAGAAGTTCATCTTGCTTCCTTCTTGCTTGCCTCTTGCATTCACGCGAAAACAGCTCAACGAGACTACGTAACATAAGCTAAGACTTCAAAATAAAAGCACCATATTTTACAAGCAAAATTCCAAATGACAGATGCAACTCATATTCACAATTAAAAGTAGACAATTTACACAAATCACAATACAACAGTTACAGATTCTACAGAGAGATAGTGGGAAGTAGTTTAGTTGGCACTAAGAACAAAAAAAAAAGGAATGAAAATTGTTTAGTTTTTTTTAAAAACACAGAAAAGTACATGTTAAGGGACAGCATTTACAACAAAAGAATAGTAAAGAAACTAGAAGGAAATGAGCTAAATAATTGCAAGAAAGAAAGAAAAAAACACAGTGCCGAGTTTAATTAGCTACAATGATCAGTATTTAGTTAGTTAATTCCCAACACAACGAAAGGCATAAAAAGCCACTTCGCACATCTCTTTCTTATTGTTGTGGAACATGTAATTTATGTTTTTTTCCCCTTTCCACACCCTGTGGAGTTACTTAGATGAAGGTTGAGAAAAAAAAGTAAAAAAGGTTTATGGATCAAAATGTTAATGGTTTTTTAAGTATCTCACTACACAGGCGGAGCAAAGAGAAAAATTGCAGAGGAGCTCTGTGAGACTTCACACCTTGAACAAAGGTACTCTCCAGGGATAAAGGCAATACCTTCCATTGTGGTGAGAAATGGCTCATTTGCAGCAACTAAATCTAGTCAGTCTATTGCATCTCCATTACTATATAGGAAAAGATTAAAGGCTGGAATAGGTGCAGGTGAAACTGACCTAATGTAGGTATCTGTGATAGTATTTTAATTTGCAATGAATGGGCCTCCTCTAAAGACAATGGATCATGCATCACTTGCAGCAGAGATGTGAATGTCTGTTCACATTCAGCAACAAAGCTCTTCTTATAGTAGTTATACGTTAGAGCAGACCTGGGCCTGCGGGCCACATCCAGCCCCTTAGCTGCCCTTGACCAGCCCGTGTAAGGTCAATGGAAAATCAGTAATCAAACATAAATGACTGTATATCATGCACACAATACGACTACATCACTTTTATTTTGAAGGCTTTTTAAAAAAAATTAAGTATGTAGGCCTGGTCATGCATGTGTGCATGTGTGCATGTGTGCGTGCGCACAAACACACGGTACGTGTTAGCTAACAGACGTTTAAGGAGATGTAAGTTACCTGGCAGCTGTCATACATGTCAGCTCACACGTGAAAAAGAAAGGCTGATACAGAATATAGAGTTTTGGACAAGATAAGGACTTCTAAGTATTTATTTACTGAGGTCAAAGATAAATGTAAATGCTTGGTTTGCGAAGGACAGATAGCTGTGTTTAAGGATTATGATTTGAGGCGTCATTACGAGACTAAACACGCTGAGAAATACAAGAACTTGGCCGATGCAAAGTGGGTACGAACATCTGAAGCTTTGCTAGCTAAGCTGCAAACACAACAAGGATTTTTTACCAACACATCCAGAGATGTCAGTCTGATTCACTACTGGCAGAGCACTTGAAGTCAGTATCGCTGATGGATTTTTATTCTTCTCTCAAAGAGGAGAACTTTCCACACATGAGGAGACATACTCAGAAGATGTTGGTTCTCTTTGGACCTACCTATATGTGAACAAACATTCTCAGTGATGAAGTAGCCGCTAAACAAAACCATACAATTTCCTAGAGAGATGTAATTTATATTGAACAAAACTGAGTTCATCCTATTGTTCCGGCCCTCCACACTTGTCCCAGTTTCTCATGTGGCCCTGTACAAAATTTAATTGCCCACCCCTGCATTAGAGAGAAGACTTCTTAACCCTACTACGCTATTGCCTATAGAAGATGATGGTGATCCCCATAACTGCACAGATGTCATCTCATGTTCATCTAAACCTTGCCTTGACCTTTCAGAAACTCTTCTCCTCAACTTTAACCATGTTTTCTATGATGATGACTGAATTGCTTATAGAGTAAATTGAGTGCCATAAACATGGTATGTAATTTGTGATAATTTCCAAAGTGTTCAAAGTACCACCCAGCCACCCTGAAGCCACCCAAGTAGCTGAGTTACGCACTCTGATGATTTGTAATCTATCAGAAGGTAAAACTGGCATCATTTACATGGACTCCAGTTATACGTTTGGATGTTTGCATGGTTTTGGTACACTGCGGGCAAACCAAGGACTCATTACATCTGCAAAGACACCCATTAAACGTAACAAATTGATCAGTGAAATGTTATATATATGCTAACCACCTTCTTCTATTGCTATTGTCAAATGTGATGCCCACACCCCATCCAATGATTCTGTTTTACAATGCTTTGACTGGCCATGCAGTCAAATTAGCGACATGTAAAGCTCTGTTCCTCCATAACTGCTAACGACCTTGTTTCTCCCAGTTATGTAGCTCTCTAACAAGAGTTTTCCGGTATGAAACTTAGCATTGTTATTGATATAAATATGTAGATAACCAGTGGGTCCACTCTGATACTCCACAGAGCATTAGTTCAGACAGAGGTAGTCATTTCACTGAACAAATACTGACTGATCTATGTTACTCAATGGAAGTTTAACAAAGTCTACATTGTCCATACCACCCACAGTCTGCAGGACTAGTTGAGAGACACACTGGTATCCTGAAAAACAAACTAGTCAAACTGTGTGCTGAAATAGGACTGAAATGGACAATGCTGTTGCCTCTAGTCCTAATGTCATTGAGGGCAACAACACTATTATGACTGCCAAGTAATTCAGTGCTATGCATGAAAAAGATGGATTTCCATGCCATGGATGAGTCCATGATATCATTTTGCTCTGCACTAACTGCTGATGTTCAGTCAATCCACATCCAAGGAAAAGCTGTCCAGTTTCCAGTCTACATCAAAGAGCTCCACCAGCTCCATCAGGGATTCACATGCCCTGAAACCCTGCTGGTCCAAACTGTCCCGCATACCAAGTGTGAAGTTTGTCCTGTTTGGACCCACGTATCCTGCTGTAAGCAGAGGCTTGCATCAGTATGCACCAGAGATTGGCTGTGTGCCTCGTCACCCTGTGGGTCCTCTTCCTCATCACCTAGAATGTTGGCTGCATTCCTGAGGACTTCCTCAGCAAGGGAGTAGCACAGGCACTCCAGTCCCAGAAGACAATGAAGGACACCTTCAGCCATCAGGAATAAGCCAGAGTGTAGTATACAGAGAAGCCTCAACAAGCATAGTTCAAATCCTAAAATCTAAAAAATATGTGCAGATTCATCTGACAAAGGACTCCCATTGATAACTTTGCCTATGACCTCCTGAGACACTAGTCTGATACTACACTTTAATTCCAACTAAAAACACTGTGCCTGCCCCAGTCTAGACAATTATGTTACCATCAACTTTGTGGCAACTGTTCCTGCAACACTCATAACCCTCTCACCCTCTCACAATGGTTCCAAGGACATCAAAGAGGAAGAGGAAACATTCACTGGGTCTTATCCAAATGTGACTCTTCATAAAGTCCGTCAGAAGAACTAGTTGTTCCTCTAAGACAATATTCATCATCCAATCATAATTGTTATTTTAATGGTCTGGAGTATGCGGTCTGGGTCATGTAACCAGCCACGAGAGTACTTAGTGTGCCAACTGAGGTTCACTTTTTTAAGAGACATATACTCTGATGTCTGCATAAGCAGATATCATGGACAAGATTTTTTGTGCTCTCATTTGAAGTTAAGGAGTCATGGATCAGATTAGCTACCCCTCTCATGCGGTCTCACAAACTCTGCTGCAAAAGGCATGTCCATGCTTGCAGAATAAATTTTAGGTGATGGGGGCTTTACAGTTTTGTAAAGCCCTCATCACCCTTACCCTTACTCAATGTTTTAGAGGAGAAAGAAGAGCTTAATGCAGGTTTAATACAGAGCATGCTACTGATAATGAGTAATTATTTTTTGCGCTATTTATGAATGAGATCATTTAAAAGCACAACTGAAGCATGAGAATGATGAACCTAGCCCTTTATAGGGCAAGTGACTATTTTTGGACCTGGAGTGCATCTAACTTTCTCTCCCTACTGAAGTCGGAAAAAGACGCTAAAGATGCCCAGCTCACCGTACATTTCTGTACAAAACTTCTAAACTAACCATGGTAAGTTGATGAAACTCACACATTTTATAGTTGATAGTTGTGCTTAGTGATGACATATGTGTTGTTTGTGGAGGACTTGTGGAAATGAGTGAAATTATGGCATGAAAAATGCAGGCACCATATTTGATCATACGCCTGGTTCACCTAAAAAAAAAAAAAAACATATGCCCGATGCACCTAACAATGCATGCTTATAGCATTTTCTTGATAAAAAAAAAAAGCAATACAACTAAGGACATTATGTTTTAATGTTGCCAAAGGTTTTTATAATACTATACAGTGATTCAGGGATAATTTTAACCGATTTCTAGAAATATTAAAGCTACAAATAGTGAAAATGTATGACTTTTGTCAGTTTGTGACCTTTTAACGACTGTTATATTGTGTGAAATTTTTAGGCAATGTCTGGCCGAATGTTTGATGCCAAGAGGAGTAAGAGTGTTGTCGTGCCCGCCCACCCTGCCATCAGTGATGATGATGAGGAGGATGATGATGATGTGGCAGACCCTGATTTTGTCCCACCCACCCACAACCAGGACATTCCATGTACAAGTGACACTGACCCCTCTGCCAAGAGGAAACAGATCCAACCTGTGGTGGAGGTGCTCCAAGAAAATTACAGTGAGTACAGTGAGGATGACGATGATGATGATGATGGTGATGATAATGTGCAGCCAGCAGTACAAGCCCAGAGGCCAAGGAGATCTGGCAAGTCGGCACCCAGGCAACCAGGCCAACCACTTTGCATAAAGTTGACCTGAACAGACTGGAGAAACAAAAATCTTTAGAGAATGAATTGATGGATAAAGAAAAAGCATATATTGCCTCTCCGTCACCACCATTGTGGCAAGAAATCACTACTCTCAGATCTGCACTGAACTGCCTTCATTAGAGATGCAGAGAAGAAAATGAAGAATTTAGACAGAGGTTTCAGTGAGTATGAGACAAAAGCGAAAAACCCCTGGCGCATTATGTTAAGAAGTGTGCAGAATTCAACACCATCGGTGCTGTATCTGATGAGGAAGCCACAAGGCATGAAACAAACTAATAACTGTTTTAAGAATTTTTACAAAACCTGTACTCTTCCTCGATCATGCTCCAGAGGGGAGCAACTTATGCACACTTTTGCTCAATTTGACTACCAATTTGTCAGAAGAGCAGAAGATCGCCCTTAATAGTCCCATTACTAAAACCAAAGTGATCAAGCTATTAAATCATTACAAATGGTAAGTCACCAGGACCTGATGGCTTCTGTTAGAATTTACAACAGTTCCAAAATATTCTTGTAGAACCCTTCCTGATATATTTAACCACCCTTCACTACAGGAGAATTCAATGACACTGAGGAGTGCCAATATTTCCTTAATTCTAAAGAAAGGAAGTGTCCTGACTTTGTGGATCCTATAGCCATAGCTCCTTTAAATGTGGGATAGGAAGCTGCTTTCTAAAATTTTGGCCTCTCGCTTAGGAAAATCTTTTACCAGTACTGATAAAGGAGGACCAGACGGTTTTATAAAGGGTCGGAATTCAGCCACCAACGTTAGATCGCTGAACGCTATTCTAGCTTTTAAACAGGGTTCATTAACGGTCTGGTGCTTTTCTCGATGCAGAGAAGGCATTTGATCAATTGAATGGTCTACCACTGTATACACTGGGTGAATTTATTTAGAGAACTTTATAAAATGGGTCAAAATTATCTATACTGATCCACAGCAGTAGTCCTGACTAATGGACTCAGGTCTGAATGCTTCCAGCACTTCATACAGAGGGTGATGCAGGTTGCCCTTTATCGCCTCTCTCCTATTCGCTTTGGCTATAGAACCACTTTAAGGAGGCCATATGCGGGTGACATCCACAATAATTTAGTTTAGAGATCGACAACAGTTACAAAATAACCTTTATACGCGTGGATGATGTTCTAATCCTTTTGACTGACCCTGAAACATCCATACTAAGCCTTATTAATGTGATTGATAGATTGGGTTACTTGGCTATAAAATCAATTTGACAAATCAGAGGCCATGCCTCTTATACTCTCTCAACAATACCAATCATTACCTCCTTTCCTTCAAATGGTCTCTAATGGGTTTGTGTATTTGGAATCTTCTTCATTACCCCCACTCTTCGATCGTAAAATATACAAAGCCAACTTTGCACCCTTCTTTATTTTGTAAAATTAAGCAGGATCTAGAGAGACATCGTCACTTCCTGTTTCCTGGTTAGACGATCGCCTGGTCAAAATGAATGTGTTGCCCAGGGCTATTGTATTCTATCCAAAATGATCCCCATTTGTTTCTAAAAGGTTTTGAAGGACATAAATGGATGGCTTAGCTCTTTATTTGGAACAAGCGTAGACCTTAGGCTTAAAACGGCAGTATTACATCTACCAAGTTCAATGTGGGTGGTTGACCTACCTAATATTAATTTATCAACTCTGTGCCCATTTAAGATTTGTAAAAAACGACCGGGTTAAGGGTAAAAACTTCTCAATCTGAAGGATATTGAGGCAGCATTATCAACAGCGCAAAACCAAGTGACCTATTATTTTGTAATAATTTTAAAGAAATTAAAGTCTTTTGCGGGCCAAACCCTATAACAATTAACACCTAAAAAGCATGGTATTGTTCACCGCCCCGAGGGGAAGATCAACATAACATCCATGTTTACCCCACAATAAAACAATCCCGTTTTCCCCAGGTTCTTTAGATCGCCGGTTTTCAGTAAAGGTCTAATAAGAATATTATAATGTCTCAATGACCTCTTCTCAGATGATAAACTTATGTTATTTTGAACAGCTTACCAACACTTTCAAATTGCCAAATAAGATTTCTTTCGCTTTTTGGTAATAAGGCATTATATCATTCATAACACAAATTTTATTGATTATCCTGAAATATTCGTTGTTGAGAAAATTCTGTTTCAACAAGAGTTTAAAGTCTCTGAGCTCATTTACCATGTACTAATGGTTTTTCATCACTGATGCACAGGGGTCAGAGGCATGTGGAGAAGCGAGTTGTCTGTGACTATAGATGAAGAACAGTGATACCATCTGGTTCTTTGCAAAAGGATTTCAATCTGCACCGACAAGAGCAATACACCTAAGATTTACATTGCGATTAGTATATCCTCACCGCAGGCACCTTCAACCTCTCTCTCCCTTGTGCCCTCAAATGTAAACTGAGGTGGGAATTAACTCATTGTTCCCCGGGTCTTGTTGTAACTTCAAAGATATTGTTGAAATTATAGGTGAAATGAGAAAATTTTACACACATGGAAATGTATCCTACTTCCTGATTCTAGGTTCCCATGACTCTACCAAAATCACATTTCAACAAAAGATTGTATAATATTCTAACGCTATAGCTAGAAAATATCCTCTCGTACTGGATCAAAGGACAAGATCTCTGTCTTGGATGGCGAAATAATTTTTGAATTGATCCTCTTTGAATATCTTTTACCAACGCCACTCAGCGCAGACTGCCCATGTTGCAGCCCACTTTTGCATTATATTGATCGTGGACCTCTCCTCCATTTCTATTAAAGGGACTGTTGCACACTTGAACGACATTCTGGTACTATAAGACTGACACCGCTTCTTGTATTATGCTATATTCATCTCATGTAAGAGCTGTTGTGTATCGGCCAGGGCTTATTTTGTTGTATGTCTAGTTTCTCTAGACGCTGTTTTGTTGAATGAAAAGAGAAATTGCAATAAAAACAATGAAAAAAAAAAAAAAGTTGACCTGAACAACACAGCCCTTCCTGAATACCAGCACTTGCCCCAGATCATATTGACATGCCTTTTCAGTACTATTAGGTACTGCCCAAATCATCAGTCATATAACATACCAAACAAACTTATATGCCGCTCAGAAGGACATCAACACCACTTTCTCCACCAATAAGAATGAACAATGACCTTCTGGCCAATCCTCACTATATGGGTTTTATTGAGCTCCCTCTGCTGAAGATTACTGGGCCATGGAAACTGTGGTCCCTCAAGTTGCCAACCTGATGTCATCAGTTATGTTCTGGCTGCTGAAAAGGTTATTCACTTCAATGACAACACTCAGATCTCGGTACCACGGCATCGCTTTCTTCGTAAAGTCCGGCCAATGTTCGCTTTCTCAATAATGCCTTCAGGCGTGGAGCCACAGACTTCAAATAGTCTGTAGATGGTGATGGTTGCCTACAAAGGGGAAGACAGCTGGCAACCTGAGGCAGTATATCAAATGGGGCCAGACAAGTGGGGTTTTAAGTTGCTTGTAAAGTGGCCCTGAGATGGTCATCTGGCTGACATGGTGCCATACCAGGGAAAACTACCTGAGTCTAGCGATGTCCCCTGATGCCTGAACAAAAGTGCTGGGTGCCACCACGATTGTTGTTGTCCCATGGTACCATGTCCTCTCACCACCACAGCCATTCTTAAGGACAACTTTTTTAATACAGTATGAGTTAAAAGGGTAATTTCAGAGATCAGAATTGCAGGTAGACAAAGAACAGCAAGGACACAGAATCAGAAATCCTCCACTAAGTCCATCATGAGATGGAGAAGAAGGCCGTACCGTGGTACTTATGACTATGTTATCAGTGATGATAGGGATATCATCATTGGCTTTGGTAAATGGTAAAGATCAGGCTATATAGCGCCTCAGTCTTTCGACCACCACCAAAAGCGCTTCACACCACAGATCACATTCAATTCTATTCACACACATTCATACAGCACATGTATGCTGTGCGCTTTTTTCTATGCATTCACACACATTCACACACCAATGCACACACATCGAGGCAATTTGGGGGGGTTCAGTATCTTGCCCAAGGAGCCCCAGACCAACCACCGACCTCTGATTGGTGCGCCGACTGTTTCCACCTCCTGAGCCACAGCCGCCTACCAGAAGTGGAAGGAACAGGAATGGAAATACCAGCTGTCAACAGACACATGGGGTGGAGCCGATGTCCCCAGTCACTGTGGTACTGCAGTGACCAAGATGAAGGAGCCTGTGAGCTGTCCAGCTGTCATCAGGAGTTTTAATGCCAACATGGGGGCATTGACAAGAGTGACATGCTGGTACACCCCTTACTGCACCCCATGAAGTCCAAGAGGTGGTATTTCAAGGCCTGTTTGCATGTCGGGCTGGATGTCGCGTCATAAATGCCTGTTGTACCGACGGGACAGTGGGGCCCTTGAGGAATGGGCCAGTCTCTGGGAAAGATTTCAGAACCAGGTGTTCAGGGCTTGAAGTGCCAGGACGCCTGCCAAAATCAAGCCCAGTTAAGATTGTCCTCATCTGTTGAAAGCCTGACCACCAGTGTTGATGTCCCTGAGCCTGTCCGGGGACACCGTGAGCTACACACCAAAATGGAGGCTGTGCGCTTTTGGACCTGTCCCTCTTTCCATGCCCCTGTACATGCTAAACACTAGACCTGCAAGTACCGTGCAGGAAAGGCAAATTGTGAGGTCAAATGTGGTCTAGGTCTGCAAGGTCCACCTTGCATGAACAATGAGAGCAACTGCTCATTAGGTACCCATATGAATAAGCTGTCCTACGGTGTTTAAAAGTTGTACTGTGTATGTTATACAGTTTATAAAGTTAGTGATGGATGTTATATTGTTAAGGTTGGCACATAAAGATGTACTGTGTATGTTATGTTATACAGCATATAAAGTTGTACTGTTTTACCACTGCTAGCACATAAAGTTGCACACGATGTTGCACGGTGTGTTATAATATGTGCATATAATGTTACACACCTATTTAGAAAGCAGTCTGTATCAGCATCATGTTCTGAAAGTGATACCTAATGTGAAACATACATGTTCTTTCAATTATAGGTGCTTTTGTTGTATATTTTACATATACACTAATGGATTTTTTTACCACTGGAAGGGCAAGGGAACTAAATGTAACTTCGCTTACTTTGGTTTTCTGCAAGACAATGGAAATTTTTGAAAATGTTGAAAACAGAAATAAACTCTGGTTATGGCCCCCAATAACACTCTAAAGTTGAATTTTTGAATTTCATAGTATTTCAATGAGTGCCCTATAAAGGGCTAGCCCAGAGTACATGTGCTCTGAATGGGATAACAGTCAAGATTTGTCCAAGTCCTGAGAGAAGTTAGGAATGATGATTGAATCTCACAGTTGCCTCAACTGTGTCAATCTCGCTGCGATTAGGAAAGATGCACAATAACAGCCAAAACCTGATGGAGACTTTAAAAAATATTTTTCCTATAAATGATGATATGTTATAGTGGCCTGTGTGTCAGATAAGATGGTATAAACATGAATACACTGAAAAATGCTTCTGAGTTTTCAAAACAAACATAAAAAGAATACTTTGACATCAATAAATGTTGATTTTGATATACATTTCACAAATGCTAAAAAGCTATATCATTGTTAACAATACAGTATAAAAAGTTGAAAAGCAATATATAATTTCAATATATGGTTTGTCTTCCTCATTTAAGTGCCAGGCTCACTAAAGACCCACAGCATGTAGTTTGTTTTGGGTTTTTTTTGGGTTTTTTTAAACATGCATTTTAAGGGTTAACCTGTGCACAAACAGAAATGTAAAAATAAGAAAATGGTTGTAAGGAGTTGTTACATGCTGACACTATTTCTAGGTGGAGCTGTTTTCAAAATTTAACAGCCATGACAGGCTAATTGAAGAGCTGTAGAGGTGGATTTTTGAATGTTGTACAGAGCCTACCTTAGCGAATCAGCTCCTGGCTCCAACAGTTTCTTTCAGTAACAAATAAGTAAGCAAGCTGTGAAAAGAGTGTGGTTTTGGCTAAATATTGAAAAAGTAAGCACTGACTTTTATATTTTTTCAGTATTAAACCAAACTGCTTTTGTTGGACAGACAGTTCACCGTCTAATCACACAGTTGCTATTTAATTAAATTATTGTATGGATGTTGCTAAGAGAAGTAGTTGACAAAACTAGACAAAATTTCGGACCATCTTTTTTTGTTTTTATCAATAGAACATACTGTACCTGTCTGACTGCGCTGCAAACGTCCCCTTTTCTCAGGAATTCCTAAAATTCTGCTAGAGGTTGAAAACTTTTCAAAAGGGCCTTGAAACATCTTCACTCTTTTCAGTGGAACTTTTTACTTTGAAGATCTCAGTTCCATCTTGTATCAAAAGCTCTACTGGGATACAAATCCAGGAACTGACCAAAAGTAATATGATCCGAGGTATTTTTGGGGAGGGTTTCTTGCCTGTCGGCTTGAGCAGGTCTTGACTGTCTCTGCTGGAACCTCAGTTCATCAACACATTTGCCCCCAGGGCTGTATCTGAGTGAAGCTTCAGGGCTCTAGTTGAGCTGTAGCTGTGATGAACCAATAGTATCAACTAACTCTCCAAAAAGTAGAACGTAAATTCCGAAAGGTCAGACGTTGTGGAGAAGAGAGCTTTTCACTGGGTGTTTACAAGACTCTCTTCGTTCTTACACAGTAATTAAGACACAAGAGTCAAGGTCTGTTAACTGAGAGCCCTTTGTCAAGGTAACAAATCACTGAACAATTGAACTTTAGCTAACATATGGGCACCACACAGGAGAAACTTATGAAAGGACTGGCATATGTATGTCCCTTTTCTGTCTCTTTGTCTTTTGCTTTTGGTCTACCTCTCCTCTTTCATGGCTGCTCATCCTGCTGTTGTGGCAGCACAGCTTGCTCTCCTTTTCTCTTTCTTCCTCAAAGCCTGGGAAAGATCGATAAGCCAGTACACACACAGCTCAATGAGCAGGCCTAAGAAGTGTCTTTTGGGAAACTTTAAGGGGTAGCTGGCCTGCTGCCATGTACCTGCCATTCCATAATTCCTGGAGCCAGCAGGGAATTAAGGAGACATGATAGGGATAAGGTACAACTACATTTCAATTCATTCAGCTCAGAAGTGTCTTTGAAATGTTTGTTTTCTCAGAATCTTAAATTAAAAATAATAAATAATTTAAAATAATTTTCTTGATATGGTCCAAACATAATGCAATCTGCATACTGCACACAGTAGTTTGAGACTTTCTGTAAGGAGCAACAGTGAATAAAGCTTACAATTATGGCATGTATCTGGGTCCAGTTACATACAAAGTTTAAATCCAACTACATTATTATTAAGGCTGTTATATTTTATGAATACAAACAAGCTGAGATTCGTGTGTAATGTCTACAATACACACAAACCAACAACATGAAAAATGTATCTACAGCTCCAGTACAATATTAAAGCATTATTAGCAGATTTATGGTAGTTAGGAAGTCATAAAGATTATAGCAAGGGCATAGCTTTACAGATTTTTAAGATTTTAGAAGCAAAAAGACTTAAGGATGAAGACAAATTGGTTACTTTGGCAGCACAGTGGTGCAGTGGTTAGCAGCAACATTCTGGGTTTGGACCCCAGTTTGCGTGGGGCTTTTCTGTTTGGAGTTTGCATGTTCTCCCCGCGCCTGTGTGGGTTTCCTCTGGGTATTCTGGTACCTCCTAGGTTAGGTTAATAGGTGACTATAAATTGCCCGTAGGTGTGAATGGCTGTTTGTCTCTATATGTCAGTCCTGCGATAGACTGGCTGGGATTAGCTCCACTGCCTCTCAACCCTCAGAGGATAAGCAGTATAGATAATGGATGGATGGTTACTTTAGCAATGTAGAACTGATTAACTTATTATCCCACTAGAGCACTGCACTCCCAGAATGAAGGTTTACTGGTGGTTCATAGAGTTTCCAAGTATAGAATAGGAGGCAGTTCTTTCAGATATCAAGCTCCTCTACTTTGCACCCTTCTTACAGTTTTGGTCCGGGATGCAGATACTCTCTGCACTTTTCAGAGTAGGCTTAAAACTTTCCTTTTTGTTAAAAACTTATAGTTAGGGTTGGTTCAGGCTTGCCTGTACCATCTCCAAGTCATGCTGCTATAGACCTAGACTGTTGGTGGACATCCCATGATGTACTGAATGCCTCTTATCCTCTCCATATGAACATATTCATATCCCATCTGTTCCAACTAGCATTTAACTTAAAGCTTGCTGAGCCTAAGTACAGCCTTACAGCGCTGCTAGTATGGCTGGAAACTGTTGTTAAAATGAGCCAGATTTTGTGAGTGTAACCTACCCAAACTGAGGGCTCAACAAGGTCTCGCTTTAGATTTTCAATGAAAAAATGTTCAACTACACCACCTTGGGACCTTGGGACTCTCACCCAAGGAAGACGTAAAAGTCTTAAGTTTACATTTAAGCAAAAAGGTATCCAACAACAAAGGCATGTCCACAAGAATGCACAGAGATGTGTAATTTTGTTCAATTAAGAAGACAGCATTTACTTTATAGAAAAAAAATTGTTAAACAACCATTTATAACATTTAAAAAATATTTAAATTAAATTTTATTCATGAATAAAAACAATGCAGGTACCAGCCCCCCCACAACCACAAAGAATAAGCAGTATGATGATGGACGGATGGATGAATAAAAAATAAAAACAAACACTTAGACAAAACTAACACAGTCTAATGAAGTACTCCTACTACCTACATTTAGTCGGGTGTTCCTAATGAACTGACAACTGAGTGCATGATTATTTGAAGGAGAAGTGAGCAGGAGAAGTGGAGTGTTTCGCCAGTGTTCTTAGAAGGGTTTTAGTTGCCAGGAGTTATATTTTCATGTGGGAAGGCTCTCTTCTCTGCTTTGACTGAGCTGCTCAAACCAACCAGAGCCCTGCGGGGATTTTCACCTCAGGGCAGTAACACTCAGGGGAACACAGTGCTCAGAGACTTTTCTGTGGCAAGTCACAACTGCGATTCCAAAAGTTGCTATTCTTGTTGATAACTCTTTCACCATCAACTAAAAGGACAAAATGTTTGTTTTTTAAGTGTTCCATATCTTCAAAAACCCATGACTTCACTGTGATGTTGATGAAGTTGTTGATTACCAGTAGTTCACTCCCATTATTAAGATTTCTTCTTTTCTAAAACTAGTCCACACTCCATGTTGGAACAAAAAGTCCCCATCCCTCCATCCCTTGACCATCCCTCTGTTAGCCCTATAGGTAGTATGATTTAACATCAAAAGTGGAATACATATTGTCCAATTAAAGGGTCAACAGAAAGTGCAGACATTGGAAAACAATGTACAGAGAGGTCTTTCATTGTTGTTTTGATTGTTATTTATCAGTGGTGGTCTCCTTTTTATTCACTAATGAGACTGTATGACTCTTTAGAAAGGTGCTATTGAAATATGTTTTTTCTAAATTTGCACAGCCATACTGAAATGGACTGGGTAACATTTTCCCTAAGCTGAGAGGGGTTTAGCAGGATCCTGTAGCAACTAGAGGAGATCATTTACAGGGTCCAGCGACCACTAAGATGAAGGAGAGTTGCCCTGCACTGAAATAGACTGGTCCTCACCAGGGCACAGCTCCTCCACCAGGACCAGTGAGTGGGGTTTAAGGAACTCTAGACACCACCCTGTTCCCCCATCAGCCCACCTCCAGTGACCCAGGGGACTCACCCTGCTCCTAATCCCCTGCACCTGTCACTGCCCTAGTCCCTGCTGTGGGTTAGTGTAACAGACTGGATTTCCCAGGGTGTCAGTGAACATGTTATATGCTTAGAGGCTATATGGCCTGTAAGTCATTTCAGCTGTCTATGACAGAGGTTTGTGTTAGATAGAGTACCTGTGATTGGCAGACAATCTGTTCTTCCTGCTGGTTTGGGGAGCAGGAGTCAGTCTGCAAGTGAGAACTGAAGTGAGAGGTCAGGTTTGTTGTTTTGTAGTTAGCTACAGCCTGCAGTGTCCTGTGTGCTGTTCACTAATAAATCACCAGCGAAACTAGATGATGTCTTGTAGACTTGTTACTGAGAGAAGCTACAATACAATCGGAGCACATACGTAATTAGACATTATCAAAGAAAAAAGAACAGTAAAGAGTGAAAAGTCTTATTTTATTTTGTCTCTCTGTATACTGGTGTCTCAAGGCTCACCTCTAATTAAATAAGAAATGAAATAAGGAATGTATGTCCTTGCTTGAGAGGTTAGAGTAGTTTCTTCTCAATTTTCTTTAAATGGAGAATGTTGTTGTTTTATATCATCTCTCCTATCATCCTTGGAGCAATGACAGCAAATGAAATCAGACATTGATTTCCATCATCGATTAGACCTATTGTGCTGCACTAAACCATGAATATAAAGAGAGGGACCATGAGAAGGGGAACAATTAATACAAAAGAAAATAACTTCCTCCCATATTTTATGTATCAATTCAACCGATGTCTTCCTCAACAAACGCCTTAATTAACTGATATGCTGGCTGATGGTTTCTTTTGACTGTACCTCAAAAAATAAAACAAGTCAATTGTTTATTACAAGTCTGGAGGTATATATGTCTGTGTGTGTGTGTGTGTGTGTTTTAATATATTTACTAAATTAACATATTTAGGGCCCGAGCACTTCGTGCAAAGGCATTTTTGAGGGCATAAACATGCTCAAAAACTCACGAAACTTTGCACACGCATCAGACCTGGCAAAAATTTACATCTGACAGGGGTCTCGTTCATTGGCACCATAAAATGGCTCCATAGCACCCCCTTGGACATACTTAAAACCCCCTTGTCAGGCATGATGTAACATGCCGAGATGCACCAAAAAGTCTCTTGACAGCATGGCCTCAAACCTACAGGAAGTCAGCCATTTTAATTTTAATTAGAAAATTTTGCTCATTTTTGGCCATTTTTTGGCATTTGGGGAAGTTGTATTTGATTGAACTCCTACAGATTTTATCATATCAACCTCAAACTTGGTCAGGATACTCTCAAGGCCTTTGTGATTAAAAGTTATTAAAAGATTTTGTCGATGTCGAAGGGTGTGGCCGTGGCGGCACCTCAAATTTCGATGACTCACCATGAAACAGGAAGTTGCGTTTAAGTTGTTGTAACTCAGCCATGCTTTGTTCAATCAGCCCCAAATTTCACAGTGTTGATAAGGGTCCCGACATGAACACACCCACATGTCAATTTTCACAAAAAGGTATAGCGCCACCTACTGGACACAGGAAATGACATGTTTTAGACTTTGACATCTTGTTACTAGCAGGTTGACATGATCCACTTTAGACTTGGTCCGGAAAGCCTTAAGGACTTCATGATGCCTTATTGTTGAAATGTTGATGTTCCGTTAAAGGTCATGTCTGTGGTGCCATGGCGAAATGTTTTGCCATTAAACAGGAAGTTGTTTTAACTCCCGCATGCACTGTCAAATCTACCCCAAACTTGACATTTTGGCGTCATGTCCTCAACACATCTACATGCCAATATTCATAGCACCACCCATTGGGAACAGGAAATGATTGGTTTCATGCAAGTGGGTTGATTTGATTCACCTCAAATGTGGTCAGACAAGCATTACGATCATAATCGTGACTGTGAGTCTTCACAGACCTTGCTGTGTCGCTATGGTGGATTTCAATGCTTCGCCATTAAACGGGAAGTTGTTGTAACTCACGCATGCACTGTCCAATCTGCCCCAAACTTGACATATTTGCTAAGTATCATGGCCTGTAAACATCTACATGCCAATATTCAGGTATAGTGAATATTGGGCAATATATTCGCCCTTACTGTGGCACCATGGTGAATTTTGATGCTTTGCCATTAAACAGGAAGTTCTTGAAACTCACGCATGCACTGTATAATCTGCCCCAAACTTGACATATTTGCTAAGTGCCATGGCCTGAACACATCTACATGCCAATATTCAGGTATAGTCAGAGCGCCACCTATTGGCAACAGGGTATGATGGGTTTCATCCAAGTGGGTTGATCTGATTCACCTCACCTCAGACAAGCATTAAGATCATAATAGTGCTATATTGTGAGTCTTCATGGGATGCCCCTGCTGTGTCGCCATGGCGAATTCCGATGCTTCGCCATTAAACAGGAAGCTGTTTAATGCTCCCGCATGCACTGTCAAATCTGCCCCAAACTTCACGTTTGCTAAGTGTCATGGCCTGAACACATCTACATGCCAATATTCAGGTATGGTCATAGCGCCACCTGATGACCCCGCGGCCGCGGGTCCCCTGACAGGCGTGGGAGCTTTAATTACTAATTTAAATGATGATTGTGCAGGCATATTGAATAATACTGAATAACATACATACATAAATTTATTCAGAAAAGCTCTTGACATAGGGCACCACTTTCCAACTTTTGGAAAGGAAGTAAAAAAAATCTTTGAAATCAGTCTAATATCTGAAGCCGTATCTTCCGATTCAAGGGATCTGGTTCCTTATTGCAAAGAAACACATACAATGACTGGGACTGAATATAGATGATTTTATTAAATAATTTCTACTAACATAAATGGTGAAATTTGAAAAAAAAGATATAAAGATGATCAAACTAACATGATTAAGTAACAACTGGTAAAATGAGGAAAGTGATATGGTGGAAGCAAATAGTTTAGGCTGTGATTTGTATAGTCATACAATCATGGAATCCTGAGAGGTCCCTCAAATTACATTTTCAGTCATGAACAGGTAATGAAATGTTCAGCCTACTTGAGCTGTTGTCTTAGCTGGAGACTTTCCTTGTTGGAGCCCAGAGCGATTGTCTGGGTCAGCAGTGTCTGGAGCCTGCAACCTTAACAATGGACTTCAGGTGAATGCTCCCTCAGACCTTGTATGGTTGCTAGGTGGCTGTTCAGCCTCTGGATGTCAAAGACTGTCCTTTGGCACTCTCATTTTTTGCCAAATGAGCCTGTCTGGTTTTCACTCTGGTTGATGATGGAGTTAGAGCACTAATTTCTGTACTGAACCATAGCTGGATAAATTCAGAAAAACTTGGCATTGGCTAAACAATACAAAAACCTTTATGGCAAAAATGCAGGATTATTATGAAGATACAGTATACTCAAGCACTTTTGTTCTTGTTGCTTAATCTGTTGTTGTGTGGCACCTAGGATAGAGGAAATAACTTGTCAAACAGGACTCATTCCTCTCCCTTTCTTTGTCTCAGTTGGAACAAAAATATTATTTTCTTATTGGACTCTTAATAACTTAATTTGGAGTTGTGGCACACAAACCACATATTTGCTTTCCAGCCTAATAAATTAAAATATTACACAAGATTAACATTGATGGTGCTATTACTGACAAGAAAGAAAATAGGCAAAAATGGATCATGTATCAGAAGATCAATCACAGATGTTTAACATAATATAGGTGGTGATCAGATATAGATATAGATATAAAATATTTGGTAGATAACTACAATTGTAGATCTGAGTAAAAATATAAAGATACCAGCTCCAAGTTAGGAGTGAAATGTGGACTGATGATGAGGGCCTGTTGAAGTCTACAGACGGAGAGAAAGTAAGGGGGAGAGTACTAGTTTGGGACTATAGATCTGTATGAATGCAATCTCTGTTGATCAGCATAGTCCCTCAAATGTTACTTTTCTTGTTGAAGGTAACGGTCAAAGATCCCATGTAGAGATGTTGTTGTTGTATAGAATGAAGTCATTTTCATCCCTGGAGTTTCTGACTGTTGATTCCTATGCTGGCCCACAATTTGACCTTTGAACTGGTCATAAATTCCTTGACATGCTAGTGGCTGATCTGGTTTGGAAAGAAAGGCTCCTTTATCTTTGTTTCCTTTCCACTGGAAGGGAAAGCAGGACCAGATTATGATTGATGATGATGATTTTTTGTGACCTTACTTTTAACCTAATGTGGTCTCTGGCGCATGTCCATTTACATCTCTCCACTGTGATTTCATAAATGAATGATGCCAGGTTTGATGTCGCTACAAAATGAATTAATATTACATGTTTTTGCACCAGCTAAATTGTACTTAAGCATAGACTAGCAAACATGGCATAATATGGCCCAACAGGTAACTCAGTGATAAGACAAAATTACTGTGAGATCACTCTGTGGAATCCCCATGAGGAAAAATCCTCCTACTCATGATGACATGCATACATGTTATGATAGATAGATAGATAGATCAGTTTCTACGAGACAGAAAAATACTCACAGAAGACTACTGGAGGAGAGCAGAATCCATTGCATTTTGTTCTCTTGGGCAGCAGCCCCAATAAACTCAAACCAAACCCAGTTTCAGACTGATGGATGCTAAGTTCAGGTGCTGACGGTATTACCTCATATCCTGTTCTTTTAGCTTGTGTCAGTTGTGGGCTTGTGATTAATGCATGTAACTGATGGGACGTACAGGGCCACTGGATGTCCCATTATCACTGGAGAAACTTTTTGGAAGGCATAAACATATTTTTTTCCCATCTTAAATGTATTTCTGATAAATGCTTTGATTGTAAATAAACAATTGACAGAAATATCAATGTGTTGTTTTATTTTAAAGATTAAAGTATTATTAAAATCTACATGAATGAGTTAGAGGTACTGTATGTACTACTATTGCTAGCTTCGGAATGGAGCCCACTGCCATTATGAAACAACTGGCCCCTAGAAAACAAACTTTTTCTCATGAAGCCTGTTTGGCCAAACGTGAATTGGACCAACTATTCCTGAGTTGACTCTCTTTCTATTCAACAGGTGAGCTAACATTACTGCAAAGGTGTCAGTAAACAAATATGTTTATTCTACTAACAGGTGTCAGCAAACAAGAGTTTTCAGATTTCTTCATACGGAACCTTTAAGTTGTACTTTAATGTGGGGGAAGATGAAGCTTGTAATACAACTAAATACTATTTCTAGAGCAGTAACAGTAATGTTCACGATAGTAAAAATCACTAGAAACTTAGTATCTCACTGGAAAGAGATCTAAGATGTCAGTAAGATAAAAAATATTCCAGACATCAAAATACTGAGCGAAGTTTATAAAGAATGAAGAACACAGACATCAGTCAGTATCAGTCCTTTTCCTGTCCCCTGTCCTTCTCCTTCTGCTGCTGCTTTGATTAACTGCCTGCAGGTACTGCTGCTAGAGAAAGAGAGGAGGGGGCTGATTTGTCTCAGCCAGAAAAGTTTACAGGAATTTGTCAAATTCAAATCAGTTAGACTACAGAAAGACATCCTTTTTTTGGGGGGCTTGTTCGTAATAAATCTGTTAGCTTTACCAGAGCTGTGATTATGTAAGATATGTCGGGAAACCGGGAAAACAACTGTTGCTTTTCTAAATGCTTGTTGAACAGGTGGTTTGATAAAGGACTTCTTGACCTTTCAGTTTTTATTACTATTATTATATTATTATTGATGATTTATTTATTGATTTTATTAACTATTGTCAACTCGAGCTATCATAACTTCAACTGGTTCACCATAGCCAGAGCCCTGCCCTGCTGATCACTCTGTGTGTGGGTGTGTGGAGTAGCCCAGCAAGACCGTAAATGATAAAATATATAATCAGTATGTGGCAGTCAGTGTTGATATTGAGATGGGCCACCACACAAAGAGGAATGTACAGAAAACACTGGATCTGAGAACAGGAGGTCCAGTCTATATCTCCCCCTCTACTGTAGTGTTTTGGTACAATTATTTTATCCTTGTTGCTGTTTTCCTCATCCATTAACTATTGTGCCTTTAATTCATCGTACTATTATGTTTTTAATAGCAAAAATCATTTTAGAAGTTTTATGCTATCTATTCATCCAAGAATCTCCCTCCTCCTTTACTCACACTCTCCCTTATACACACACACACACACATTTTCCCTTTTTTTCCATCTCTCTTACACACACACACTGTGTCTCCTTTACACACATGCACTTGTTTTCCTCTCTCTCACACACACCAGGCCTAAATTGCCTCAACACATAATGTTAAATCTTTGCAGTTTTATATACACTATTCAATCTACTACTTAATTTTAATATATTTACCTGCCTTTCTTACACTTATTTACACTTTGGCCAATGTCGCTGTCCCGTGGGCTCCTTAGCAATGCATGCTCTCCAGAGCAACTTTTATCTGATCAGCTCCCTGCCCATTCTAGACCTCTCCTTCACAGAGACACCTCAGCATACCACAGCTGACACATTACAGGACAAGAAACGGTTGCCACAGGGCTGCGTCAGCTCTATATTTCACTTATTAGCTCACTGCCTGTTCAGGCCTCTCTTTCACTGGGATGCCTCAGGCAGCAACCCCAATAAGCTTGAGCCGAACTTGGGTTCAGACTGACTTGGAGCCTCTTGGACTCCTGGTTTAATACTCCGAGTCATTCTGAAATATCTTTACCTATTTTCCACTGAGATGGTTTTCTATTGGTGAATTTCTCCTGTCTGTCTACTCTGATGTTAGTATGTCTGAACTGGTGACCTGGTATGACCAGGGTGGAATATCATTACAAACTGTGGTCTGTCTGTCTACCTGCATCCCCTGGAGCATCTTTCTCGACGGTTGGATTGTGTTAAAGGCACTAGAGAAGTCAAAGAACATGATTCCCACAGTGCTGCCTGCTTGGTCCACACGAGAAACGGTTTGCTGAAGCAGGGAGATAATGGCATCATTGAGTCAAATTACAGCATGTCTAGAGTGTCTATACAAGTCTATATGGGTCTTATTTGTGAGGTGTGAGGGCAAATGGTCTAGTTGAGGGCAAATGGAATTATTTTGGCACCAGAAAAAGGAAGGAACCTTTTCCTGACTCAAGGTAGTGCCACAGACTCCAAAAACTACAGCTTGAACTGACCAGAAGATCATTCTTAGTAATAGATTGTACACAAAGGATGTGTACAATGTAACAATGTGTACAATGTATGTTAAGAAAATGGTCATTAAGAGTCATGGCCAAAAGCTTAGTCTCTATAAAATATCTATAGGATTGCACTGTAAAAATATTTTGTGCTTGCCTGGCAGTGTGGCTCTCCACTGGTCACCCATGCCACCCTAACCATCAACCCTAAGCTCCCAAAGTATGTCTTTATCAGATCAATAATTACCTGCTCATTAACCTTTGCTATCAGGGCCTTGCCATCAATTCAGCATGTGTTATAACCAGACTGTGAACAGACACCTATTTAATAAACAGAAAACAGAATAGCCCTCGGTTGCATTTGGGTTTGTCATAGTTTGTCATATTCATTCACAGTGAATGAAAATGAGTGATAACAATATCGGAGTAGCAGAGGTACAGCGCTGACAGCATGAAGTGAGAGCGACGATTGAGCTGTGAACAGAGGACCAGTGGATGGGTGGGGAGCATTCATTCAACTCTGTAGTCCAGGTCCCTTCTCTTATTACTGGATCAACACTGAAACAACATTCTGGAATGTGACCTTGAGCCACCCATTGCTTCTCCCTCAATTTGTATTCATCTGCGGCTGTGCCTAAGCCTGACCAGCAGTTATTTCACAGTACATCAAAATGGTATGTAGGGGCAAAATATCTCATCCCACTACTGTGTGAGTATGGAGAAGAGGGGGTGAAATAGAGATGGAGTGAGAGGATGAAAGAGACAGGAAGAGAGATAGAGGTGGAGTTTGAGTATTGAATGCTTAATGTAATTTCCTTCATCTGTGCATGTGTGTCTACACTGTGAAAGAAGTGTCAGGAAAGATTAACAAGGAGCCCAGCTACAAGACTTGCTGTTGAACCCCCACCACCCCAACATGGCCTCTGCACCCCAACATGACCCCTCACAAAATGAACTGATACTATATAGTGGTTTGAATCGTGATGATTTTACTGTGCACTCACAATTTCTTTCCCATTTAGAAAGAATTTTGTCTGGATAGTGCACAGCAGCATGACCTGAACACACATGCTGCCAGAGGCAGACGTGTACAGTGATGATAGAAATAGAAATAGAAATAATAAAAATGTTGATGAGGCTGTTTATGCGACTGCATCAATTTTACTGTTTCCCACATCATAAATAGTCATATCATACACTGAAATCACATGCTTAAAAGACAGTTGGAAAGGAGGCAGAGATACACAAGACTGATGGGCTGCTGTAATCCAACATCTCCCACTTAAACAAAAGCATAATAATCATATTGGACCAGTGTGATGTAGTATTGTATGGGGTTATAGTTAGTTGTAGTTAGCAGGTGGGTGTCATTTGCATGTAATTCAATCAGTCGTGCATAATGGCACTGCACTTTGGCCGGCACTTCTCAAATCAGAGGCTGCAGATTTTCCATCAGATGTGTCTTGTTGCCTTCAGTTGGCTTCAGTATTATTGAACTAAGGGAGAAACTTTTCACCTTCAGTATAAAGCAGCTTCAGTCAAGAGATACTGTAAGAATCACTCATACTAATTTATAGATAAATGTACTCCAGACATCCCTGCTTTAAACTAAATAACATACAATTTTTAATGCTCCTTTAAATGCCTCTATTCGCTAGGAAGTGATCAGCTCATATGGTTTTTCCATTTTAATTATTATTCTATCAGTGTTGCACATTTGCTGTGTGTATTTAGTAGTTGGTGGAGCCAAATCTGAATCTAGTATTCAGAACAAATAGTGGGTTCTCACAAATATTTATTCCATACAAATATTTTAAAAAAATGTTTGTTTTCAGGAAGAAAAAAACATGTCAAATAGCTGGTGTTGCTCATAACTGTGAGCACAGTGGGTTTTGGTCCTCTGCACTTGTGTTGACATGGCAAAAAACAAGAGGAGAGTGGAGGGGAGAGAAAGCAATAAATACTATAATTGTGAATGTTATTAGGTTTAGTGTTGTTGACATTATTTCAAAGGGATAAGTCTTAACCTCTACAGAAATGTGTAGTTAACAGTGGTGTTGGATTGATGAATTGGACTGAGAGGTGTTCTGTAATAGTCTGATGTCTATAAATGGGGGCAAAACATGAGAAATACATATTGGTGTTGCAGGAAGCAGAGGAGAGTTGGTACATTTAGTTTCATCATCAGCTCAGTTTGTTCACTGCCTGACCTACGAGTGCAACCACTGACTGCTTTCTTACCTGCTGTTTATATATATATATATATATATATATATGTATATATATATATATATATATATATATATATATATATATATATCTACGCACACACACAAAAACACACACACACACACACACACACATACACATACCATTCAGTCATAACATAAAACTGGTAATTGCTTTTAATGTTGTGGCTGAACGGTGACCCTTAATAATGGCATTTATTTGTGTAGAAATGCACACTGTGGAACACATTTATTTTTGATCCTCTTAGCAAGCTCTCAAAGGTGTGTTAACACGCGCTTGTCTGAAAAACTGAAGCCTCAGATGTTTTACACTGCAGGGTTTTTGTGAGTATTTCTGGCCTGCAAGGTGATAATTACAATTTACACTCTGCAGGCTTCTGCAGAGAAGTGTGCGTGATAGCAAACCAAATACAAGTGGAGATAACCACAGGGTTCATATGGAGGCCTGGGAGAGACAGAAGTGCATGAAAAAGTTGATCCACAAAATAAATCATCACAGAATCTGGACTATACAGAATAAATGACAAATTGACTAATAAATTACCAAAACACATGTTCTCCCTTCATTGTTATGGGTTTCTGAGTGTAGGTTAATGGGCAAAAATGGCAATTTTATCAATTTAAAGTTAAGTCAACATCACAATAAACTGAGTGAAGAGGTTGTATGTTTACCATATACAGTGGAAAATATTCAAAGGCAGTAATTGAATTTGTGAAGATACCTGTAAATGCCTCTGCAGCTCTGGTGAGAGGAGGGTGTCATGGCTATCAGTAGGTTGCATGAGTTTACAGAGGAGTTGACAAAACTGAAAACAGAAAAGGGGAAAAAAAAATTAATTGTTACAATATTATGCTCAAATTCGTACATGGTATATGTACAAAATAATTACATTCACTAATCACAGTAATGCTCTGTTCCTTCCACAATGCAATGGACTGTCTTGTTTTCTTTTTCTTTCCAATATTTTAAAATCAAACAAAACATATTGTCTAGTCCTCAAATATAGGATGATGGTAATTTCCAGAAAAAAATCATATTTTGGCCAATACTGTATTTCAGTTTGTCAACAATTAGATTAAATTCTGTGTGTTCAGGGAGAGACCACTTTAGGATAATAGTTTGGTGCAGAGGCTTGAGGTGTGAAGAGGCAGCTGGCTACAACAGAAGAATACCCTGTCTGATAACCTCAAATTTGTCTTATGTGTATACATGATGCGTATGTGATATCTTTTTAGCTGGGTAGCTAACTTGCTAACCCTCTGGTAAGCCTACATTTAGGAATCAGCTGGTTTTGTTCAGAACTGGAGGATGTGTGAATCTTTCAGCTTCACTCTGTCAATGGGACTTCTACAGTTCCGTGTTCAGTCACTGGGGCTAACAGTTAACTGTCGATGGGCAGACTAAATCAGTTGCACAAACTATGAGCTGTTTGTTAAACCTCAACATTTCATTTACTACATCTACACTATAGCTTGTCCCTGTGACCCAGGGGTATGATTAGCTGTGGGCCCCTACAGAACCAATGTTAGTGGTATAACTTAGTTAAACACTTTTATTTATTTTTACACATTTATTTTTTTTTAAAAGAGGACAGTGTAAATTTTGACAGGAACAGCCTGGAGACTTTTATCATTTGATACTGTACTTTAAGTTGCATGTGTTTCTAACCTAAAACCATTATAACATATGAATAATAATACTATAACTATAAAGTCCACATTCATCAGTGTTGCCCCTTCACAAAATGTTGTAAATGGACCTGAAAAGGCTTGGCCTAGGTACACACAAACCTATCCGTGTAAGTTCACACAAACTGGGTCTATAGTTTTTCTGGAAAAGCTTTGATGAATAAAAATCAGTGATTTCGTCTGTGTTTGTAATCAGCCTGTTCATACCAAATGGCTTCAGAGAAATTTCCCTTTAGACAAACAGAAGGCAAAAATCAGAGGATTAAGATTCACTGGCTTTTAAGTTGTATTTGCAGATAGAATAAAGAACACCATGTGAATATTCTGTTTGATTTAAACAAATGGCTGTTAATCGGATAGTCAGCCAAGCACACAAATGGAAACACACAAATACATGTTTGGTGTAAACCTTGATTCAAACTGCACACACACTCCAAACTAAGTTCTGAGGTGTACTGGTTCAATACAGAAATACTGAGTCTGATTCACACCTCCACCAAGTACTGGTAAAAATCGAAACATTTCCACTGCTCTGTCTCAGTATCATATTTTTGTAACAATATTAAAGTAGAACAATACAAAACAAATGCAATGCTATAACCATATTAAGTTTGTTGATTTACCCTCTTTATGACACTATATTTTAAGTATAATCGAGGTTTCTGCCTCTTAAAAGGAAGTTTTTCCTTGCCACAGTCGCCTAGTGCTTGCTCATGGTGGGATCTGTTGGGTTTCTCTCTGTAAATTTTGATAATGTCAACAACCCGGACAGGCAGCGGAAGGATTGAGAGGTAACTGCCGAATTTTAGTGGTGGACTGTTTGTAGTGCAGTGTCAATTCAGCTGGCGTCCATCATTAGTTTCACTTCAGTGATTTAATTAGCGTTTCACACTTATACCTCATTGTACATAGAGTTGCACTGTTTTTTTTAAATATTTTTTATATATTTAAAATATATCTTTTCTATATATTTTGTTTCTACATATTTTGTATGTTTGCACTGAAAAGGAGAAGCTCTCCAATCTCGTTGTACTTTAGTATAATGACAATAAAGGGCATTCTATTCTAAATTAATTCCATCCATCTAATTAAAAGTAATCTACTGATTGAAATGCTTTTCTTTTAATGCAGTTTGTGTAAATTTTCACAATTACATTTCCATGCATTACAACACATATTCTTGTTGAATTGAGTGAGTACCAGTGTAACTACTGTCTTATAGAGTTTTGCACTGAAGGTTGTTTGTGGCCTTATTATGTTCCCAGGGTAGCAGGTGTTGTCAGTCTGTGTATAGTGAGTTTTTCAGAATTAATTAGCCTTAAAGGGAAGGTATTTTGGGGGAGGGGCCTGTCCATCCAGTGGTGTTACCACAGGCCTCCAGCATGCCCAGCATGCATATTTAATTCTTTTGCATTTATAGAGAACAATAATCTAACAATTTCCCAACGTGGGTGAAGCACATCTGCCTGCAAGCAATCATAATAATGTAACAACGGTCCACCAAAAACCTTCGGTTAAATATAACATAAACCACTATAGTGGGGTTGATGCAGTGCACGGCACAGAACACATCTAGTCCAGAGTATATTTATGACCAAAATACAGTATGTCATAATTATGCCTCTGTGGTGTTATTTAAGGTCTTTAAAAAGTCTTCTTCTTTCTTCACTCTATCACCAAGAGTATGAAAAATAATATAATGTTGAAATCAAAGGAGTTCACTGATGCCAACATGGGCATATAAGATATAACCAGATAATAGTCCACCTAAAACATTTTGTACAAAATAACAAATAAAAAACAGGCTTTCAGCTCCAGCTCAGTAGATGTTTGAATTTGCAGTCACAATTTAAAACTGGGAATGAGGAAAATATTTAACACACGTGCCACTAAATTATGTTCATCACCCACTCCCAATGAAATTCCTTCTGTTACCTCAGGATAAGATGTGTAAAAAGACAGTATGAGGGGAAGGGTTTAATACATGTTGTACTTGACTTATTATATCTAGAACCATGACTAAGCAACATTTTCCTCTATCACATTGTGTCTTATCATAGTTATTTATTTAGATTAACTCAGTGGTTTCACTGGTTTGGTGTCAATTCCACCATTATCTTCTTCACATGCACCATTTGGTAGGACCATCCTTGTCTCTAACAGGAGTCACTGACAACTACAAGACATTCAAATCTGGGAAAACATGTCCCCTGTGAAGTCTTATTGGTGATATGTGGTGGTGGAGGAAATCCTGTGATGTAAATATATTTCCCAAAGTCAAGATCCTGTGACTGTCCAATCAAGGGCTGTGTGGACAACAGGGTCCACCAAAAACCTTGGTTAAATATAACACATAAACCACTATAAGTGGGTTCGGACTGTAGTGCAATGGCACAGAACATTCAGTCCAGGTCTTACTGAAGTATCAGTTTATGATTTCCAGCAATACAATTATGTCATAATTATGCCTCTGTGGTGTTATTTGGGTAGAACAGGTCAACAAAAGTCTTTCTTCTTTCTTCTGTTTCATCACCCAAGAGGCATAAGTAATAACGAGTGTAATGCTGAAAATCAAAGGTTCTCACTGATGCCATAATTTTATACATATGTAACAGATAATAGTCCACCTAAAACATTTTTGTACAAAATAACACAAGAAATGACTTACAGGGCTTTCAGCTCAAACAATTGAATGTTTGAATTTGCAGTCAAGCACCCTGAACAACCTGGGAATGAGGGAAAAATATTGCTGCACATGCCACTAAATTATGTCTATCACCCACTCCCAATGAATTCTGCTACCTCTAGATAAGATGTGTAAAGACAGTATGAGGGGAAGGGCTTCAGCTATTGTTGTACTTGACTTGGTTATATCCAAGAACCGCGAGCTTAAAGCAACATTTCCCATTCATCTATCACATTGTGTGTCTTATCATAGTTATTTTGTTGTATTTCAACTCCAGTGGTTTCACTGGTTTGGTGTCCTAACTCACCATTATCTTCTCTTTCTCACATGCACCATTTGGTAGGACCATCTCTGTCTAACAGGGAGTCACTGACTACAAGACATTCAAATCTGGGAAAACATGTCCCTAACAGAATCTTAGCTTGGTGATATGTGGTGGTGGAGGAAATCCTGTGATGTAAATATATTTCCCAAAGTCAAGATCCTGTGTGACTGTCAATCAAGGGCTGTGTGTGACAACAGAGTCCACCAAAACCTTCGGTTAAAATATAACATAAACCACTATAATTAGGTTGGTTTGTAGTCGTGGCACAGAACACATTGATCCCAGGTCTTACTGGTATCAGTTTGAATTTCCAGCAATACAGTATGTCATGTATGCCTCTGTGTGGTGTTATTTGGGTAGTAGAACAGGTCTTTAAAGTGCCTTCTTTCTTCTGTTTCATCACCCAAGAAACATAGTAATAACAAGGTGTAATGCTGAAAATCAAAAAATTCTCTGATGTAACATGGGTACATACATATGTAACCAGATATTAGATCCACCTAAACATTTTGTACAAAATAACACAAGTAAAAACACAGGAGGGCTTTCAGCTCCAGGCTCAGTGCAGATGGTAGTTGCAGTCAAGCACTGAACAACCTGAATGAGGAAAAATATTTAACATACGTGCCACTAAATTATGTCTATCACCCTCCAATGAATTATTCTGCTACCTTAGATAAGATGTGAAGACGGTATGAGAGGAGCAGCTGTTATTGTACTTGATTTATATCCAAGAACCATGACTTAATATTTCCCATTCATCTATCATTGTGTCTTATCATAGTTATTTTATTTATTCAACTCAGTGGTTTCATGGTTTGGTGTACTACTCCACCATTATCTTCTCTTTCTCATGCCATTTGGTAGGACCATCTCTGTCAACAGGGTACTGACAATAGAACCTTGTTCAAATCTGGAAGCTTATATCCCTGTGAGTCAGCTTGGTGATATGTGGTGTGGAGAAATCCTGTGATGTAAATATATTTCCCAAAGTCAAGATCCTGTGACTGTCCAATCAGGGCTGTGTGACAACAGATGACTTGAAGCATACTAATAACAAATTGTAGTAAGGAAGCAAAGCAAAAGTCCTGGAATTGTCCATGTCCATTTATTGGGGAAGATGTAGTCCATTGAGCCTGAGCAGTCTGGTTCTGGGTGAGCAGCATTCTAAGGAGATCTGACCCACCTATTGGATGGTACTGTGGTTGAGTTTCTGAGGGCTGTGGATTGGATTGCCGTAGAATAAGGAAAGCTCCGGGCTTATTTGTTCAACACCAAGACTGTGTTGTTTTCAATTCAATTATCTTTGTGTCGAACTAAAATTGTTATTCTTGACCAGCAGAATTTCTCTCCTAATTATTCAGTCAACAATAAACAACAATAAATCACAGTAAAATAAGTTCTGTAATAATAAATTCAATAAATAAGCTACAACAAATACTTAAATTACATAAAAGTTCCATCTGGTAAAAACAATTGTCATTTAAAATCCTGAGTTATTTAAAACCCTATTACGGCCTAGACAAAACTGTAAATTTGCTCTGCAACCAGATTATCTCGACCAGACGGAGGCGAACAAATTCCCAAATAAGAGAAAGGGACCTTGTCCAAATTTTCTGGGCCTTATTTCAAGCTCTGACCTTATATAGGTAGAGGAGTCATTATTTGCTTGCTGCACACTTTCTATTATTTAAATGGTTCCTTCTCTTCAGTGAAAGTGTGCCAGACCAAATAATAAAAGAAAAAGTAAAAACAGATTCAATAAAACCAGTATAAAACTTTTTCATAAACATACATTCCACAAGTGCAAGCGCTGATGTGCTTTTTTTACACACTGCATCCATGTGATGCTCAAGGTCAGCTTGTCATCAATGACTATGCCAAGGTTTGATAAAACCATGTTAAGAAGTGTGCTTGTGGCATCATCAGCACCCCTGCCTGGCCTGTAGGCAAACTAAAGCAGATCTAAAATGTCATGGACCATGCCCAAGAGAGCAGGTATCTTATCATCTGTTGATACTAATTTCCACTGCAGTCTTGAGATTACAAGCTCTTTTCTTGAATCGACACACACTGGGTCACCTACAAAAGGCCAGTGTGGCTATTCTGTCCCCAGATTTTGGAATGTATTTTGCCAGTCACAGCATCAGTTTTGTATCAAATGGAAATGGCTAGTTTTTTCTGGACATCTGAACCAGGTGCCCTGCTACGATGTATACCCCTGAAATAATTGTAGCCCTTATAGACATGGCCTATAGGGGATGCATTTAGTTACTGTTGGGATTTTGATTTAATGTAAGGATTAATGATTAATGAAAAGCAACATATACATTGTTATAATGACTGATTTACTATGTTTAACTCATATATTTTTACATTGTGGTATTGATACTATTTCTTCCAACACAGCAGGTCACAGAATCTGATGGGTCACCACATGCGGTGTAACACTATAACACTATCTGAACTGAGTCTTGGTAGGTTTGTAAAACACAATCTCATGGTTGTTGCCATCATCTCAACATGTCCTCCTTGACTCTCCTTACATGTATGCAAGTAAACATTCATTATGACCCCAATGAAACAACACCAGGGTAACCGCATCATATGACATTTTATGCATGACTTTATGTTAGACACAGCTATATGGGGATAGAAATTATTTCAAGGGGTAACGTTACAGATTGTAGCACAATGAGGCTAATGTTACTAAACAAAAAGTTAGCAGCAATGAAAAGGTGGACATTAACTACTTACGTGATCAAGCTTCTCAATGACCCCGTCCTTGACACTCCACTCCTTTGAGAAGTTTCTTAAAATATCTTCCATAGCAGCAAGCCTCTACCTAGAAAAGTTATACACAAATACATGGTGTGTTCCAGCTGTATGGTGCATTCCAGTTGTACTCAGAAGTCGTAATTTCCAATTTCCTAGAACGTCCCCTGAAGTCGGATTTCCAACTCGGAAATTGGATGCTACACTATTTCTATGTGCAAAACATTTTGTGGAGCTTGGCTATGAACTGGTATTGCTAACACTGACTAGTACAGTGTTACAGACTAGTAACACTGACAATGGCTAGTCCGGGATACGTTTGAATCGATTCACGTACATGGCTTAATGTTTTTGTTTTTTTTGTTTTTTTTTTCAAACTGTTAAATTTGATCAGTTTTATAAGAATGTTATAAAGTGTTTGCATTAAAATTTAAGGTTAACTAGTGAGGTGTTCTTTGGGTGGATTGCATATTTCTTTTGGAATTATCTATACTGCAAAAGAGCAACTATAAAGGCTCTGTGAACATCAATGTTTTTCTGACTTCTCAACTGGAATGTGGTGAACTCGTAGGTGACGTCACTCCCAGTTCCAATCTCCGACTTCCAATGTAAATGGAACACAGCAACAGTATTATCCCACAAGCTGAACACAAAGGCTATCTCTTGAGCAAGTATATATTTTCAGTAATTAGACAGCAGGAGCAGCTAGCTGGTAAAACATTACAAGGTAAAATAGACAGGGCATTGGAATGTTGATCTTAGTAGTTAAAACAGTACCACAACAGTTAGAACCAGAGTAATTAATTAACGCAATGACACTTATTTATGCCATGTAAATAGGTTTCATTACCCTTCAGAACATGAAGCAACTCCTGCATGCACATTGAGAGAGAGCCTAAATTACTTATGTCACTAACACGTTATGAGTACGTTCCACATTGAGAGCTGTTTCTTGCTACATGCAGACTTGCTACATGCGGACTATGCAAAAGCTCCACTGAAAAGAGAAAAAAAAACTGATGGGAGATCACTGACAAAATAAATCCTGTGGGCCATGGCTGGAGACACAGGAGAAAGGATGTGAGGGGGAAGTGGAGGGATTATGTGAGTGTCACCAAAAGGAAGGTGGCTGCACCAGTGTGCATTCTCTCACTCCTGGGGAGAAACAAATTTTGTCCATCCAAGGCCCAGAGACACTTAAGGAAGTCCTGGGGGGCATAGACATCTGTGGTCGACCCACCTCTCAGACATCTGTGCACAGTTCTGGGACAAGATGGGAAATTGTACTGCTGGAAAACAAAACCATAATACTGTGTTGAGGGAATGGCAGTTGTCTATGTTAATTATCGCTCAAATATTTATTTTATCAACATTTATATCTCAGCCGACACCATTTCTTTCATAGTGGTCACTCTAAAACATAATCAGGTATAAAAAGAGAATAGTCATGACAAGGTATTTAAAGCAAGTGTGAAGTCATGACTGGGCATTAAAAACAGGTGTATTGTGTAAAAAACATACAAATACATAATTAATAAAAAATACATAATGGATAATTAAGATGTCTAAACATATTACTCATTAACTATAAAATAACTCCTGCCATTAATGATGCCATTTGGACACATGCCCACCACGACATGACAAGACATGGCCTCGGTCTCATCAAGTCTAATCGGCACATCTGTAACAGCTGTAACCTAGGTGCTGTTACAGCCAAAACCAGCCAAGGCCTCCATGCTGTTGGCAATATTCTCCAGGTCATTGGTGTGCTCAATAGCACCCTGATTCCCATTGCAAAGCTCCAACAATGAGCCAGCATACAGCTCCCAGAGAGGCTACATAGCTTTTAGCATCCAAGTAGTCTGTGATCAAGTAATCAATAATAATCACCCTTCATCTGGACTAACTCTGCTCTCTGCCAGAGAAAAATTTTGAAAACTTATCATAGGTATATTAGTATGTGTGAGCCAAATAAAAGCTTGTAATAAAAGCTTGTATCTATAATTTTCTTTGACATAATTGTCAAAATTCCCTCCCCATAAAACAAAAATGGTTTAATCTGTCACACTAAAGTAAGTTCAGAAATCTGCACACTTGTTAGTGTTACCAAACATACTAATGCAGAATTTGTTCTGTACACATTTTACGCTGTTAAATCAAGAGGAAACTATTATTCCTGATAAACAGCATAAGTAGATGAAATGGAGGAGCCTAGCAGATTTTTTTCATCTACTAGTGTTGTCAAGCAAACAGTGTTTCCTGATAATTTTCTGCTGCTATCTGTGTGGGTTTTTGCAGGTTGATGTAATTTTCTTATTAGATCTGCAAAATGACCACTTTCAACACATTCCTGTTGCCCACTCTTCTAAAAACATACTGATGTCTAGGAGCTGCTATGCATCAGGGGAGTTTATTGAGTTTATGAAGGGCAAGTGACACTCGAAACATCACAATTCCCAGAACACTCCACCTTCAGATTTTACATAGAGACTCTTGCTTAAGCAGGAAATATTTTTTAAATCTTACCTGATTTAGAAAATGTGACAGACCACACACATTACAACAAATAATGTCATATTTCACAATTTTGTTCTTATAGTGTGTGGTTTGCAAAGACTAACACGGCACACCACACACAAACAGACCGTCTTGACTCTCAAAACTCTAAATCTTGCACGGCCAAACGAGACTTTAGAGTAAATAAACATGGCAGACGATGATGTCTCTTGTTTGTTGTGCATCTGTCTTCAATCAGCTTGCTTCCTGATTGGCTAACGCCCTGTTCCACGTGACAATCTAATGTGTGCATGCTCGACTCTCCTCGGTGTACTCCCCACACAACAGGATGTTTGATCGTAAATATTGAACATCATGTCTTTGGAGCAGATCAGATAGGTTAAAATCACTCTTAACACACCTCATACAACAGGAGAATCCAGCAAGATAATCATTAGAACCAACTGATAATTGGGCCTTTGCTGACTTTGATCGGGAGGGCAGATTCTGCCTGATCTTTTAGTGTATACTCTGCTTCAGCCTCACGTCTCTAGACTTGTAATTGCTATTGTGAAACTAATGTGCTCCATATTAGGACAGGTAGGTGAAGGTAAAATTGTAAAGTTACAACTTAATAATGTGCCTAAAGCATAAGGGTAATGTGTGACATCTTTGTGTTAAGGCAGCATACTAAAATCCTAAATCATAACAGACCCTAAGAGAGAATGTCCCCCTCAAGAGAAATAGTGAAGATTAGACTTGATTGTTCAAATGAAATCATGAATCAAACAGGATTGATTATTCCACTCCATCACAAACCATACACTAGAAAGATCACAGAGAAATTTAATAACGTTAAAAGCTGAGTCTAATTATATCCAGAATTTTTTAATTAGTAACAAATCCCATAAAAGATGCAGACCAGCAATGAATGCATCCCACCAGTAAGTATTGTGTGTATCCAGGGCCAGATACACTGTATCTTATTCATCTGTGCCATAGAACTCCATTAGAAACACACTAGTGGGGGATGGATAACATGTTATTTCATTACCAAAAACATGCACGCTGTAGCTCTTTTTGACTAGATCCCACATACACTTTGCTGCTGCCAGAGATACTGTACTCATTAGAGCACAAGTGGTCAAGTGTGTATTACTCCACTGTTGAAAATAGTCCCCCAACAAAGACACTAGTTTGCCCTATTTAAAGAAAAACAATCACATGAAATAAAGGGATGGTGTGGTGGTGCAGTAGTTAGCACTGTCGCCTCATAGCAAGAAGGTTCTGGTTCACCCGGGGCTTTTCTTTGTGGAGTTTGCATGTTTTCCCTGTATCTGCATGGGTTCTCTCCAGGTACTGTGGCTTCTTCCCACAGTCCAAAGACATGTAGATTAAGTTAACTGGTGACTCAAAAATTGCCCGTAGGTGTGAATGTGAGTGTGAATGGTTGGCAATAGACTGGCGAGGGTCTGTCCAGGGAGCAACCAAAAATGTTTGTGGAAAAGGCCACACACTTGTAATATTGTTAACACAAACCAATACATGTCATTCAATGATTCATTAGACTTGTAAAAATGTGCCTTGGGTAAAAGGCTTATGCAAACACAGTTTAAGCAATTTCTGTAACTTGCGTCAAAGACATTCAATAGGTGCAAATGAGAGAAAATGAAAAGACAAAAACAATGAAAGGAAATTAATATTTTATGAAATAAAAATAAACGATAACAGAGAAAATAATACACACACACACCACACACACACAGATGGTTGACAAATTAAAGGAAAAGGCTGAATAAATGCAGATGCTTCCAATTAAGCAATTAACATCCTGTCATGCTTTGTGTTATGTATATAAATGCTGAGCAGGCCCAGATGATTCTGAATTTATATCAAGCTGACTAGAGGAAAAGATCTAAGTGACTTTGAAAGAGGGTTCATTTCAAGAGCTTCAGTAACAAAGTCTGGTCAACTAGTGTTTCAGTAGGAACAGTGATTACAGTGACACTTGCATTTAGCTGTATGGGAAAGGCATCAGTAAATATGGTTGACAGCATATATTTGATGACTGTGATGCTCGTGCATTAGACCAATATGTAAGGAAAACAGAAGAGCAACTCTACTTCAGGTGACTGAGCATGTCAATGCAGAATATGATCAGACTCTGTCAGTAAGAATATTGCATCAACACAGAGATACATTATGGTAGGATTGCAGTGCTTAAACCTCTCATTCCATTAATGAATGCCCATTTGAGAGTTCAGTGGGGCAAAAACCATGGGCATGTGGAAAAAACCATACCTGCTGCGGGAAGTAAAATAACTTTTAATTAGTCTTAAATTCAAAGATCACTGTAAAATACATTTAAAAATATGTATACAATGTACAAAAAAGTGTTCAAAGGTCAACATCTAAAACTTGCATCTCAAAAAATATCTCTCATACCTTAAATAATGGACAGAATTGTTAGGTGTGCCCAACTGCCCCTGCACTATTCTTAGTGCAGCTAATCAAGCTAAGAGACTACTGATGCTTGAGACTGGAGCTGGAGCACCTGTTGAGAGTCATGTATTTACCCCGCAAAGCAAAATCAGGGTATCAAAGAAAGGAAAGAAAGGAGAGGGAAAGAGAGCAAACTGCGGGAAAACAGCTTTTGACCACTTTCTTTAAAAAGAAAGGTCTTTCCATTTTTCTCTCCACAGAGCACTAGGGGTCACTGAGCTGTTTGATGAGTATGACCTTAGATCTCAACCCAACTGAACACCATGTTAGAAATCACTCTCTACCGCCATCATCAAAACACCAAATGAGGGAATATCTTTTGTAAGAGAGAGACTTGAAGAATCTGCACCTAAATAACCTACATACATGTGTATGTGTGTTTGTGTATTGTCACTGGACCTATCACCTGTTTTACGTAAGTTTTGTGAACACAGAATTAGAAACATTCCCCTGGGCCATAGTATCTGTGGGACTCATGGTAAATTTGGCAGTGTGGACGGACACCCTCCATTCTCATTCTCATATTGTGTTTTAACTGTACCATATGCTGATTATTTTGTTAAGAAAGTTATTTTGTTTTGTGATCTGATATGCATTTACGAGAGCAGCTATTATTTTCAGTGGGGTAACAGCCGGTTACAGGAGGTAAGCCTTACACAGGCATCTGCAGCCTTAGGGGTCCTTTAAGCCCGCCTGCAGGTCAACGTTAATTAATGAGTGGACCCCCAGATAGCCCGAATGTTGCAATGTTGTCGTGCTGATGTGCTTTGTGTTTCTGTGTTTTCAGGGTGAGCAAAATGAGGAAAAGACCTGCTTTTCAACTCATGCACGCCCCTGGAAGTCACTTTTGTGTTCAAGTGCAAATATATCATCTCACGTTGTTTTCTCCATACTAACTCTCAGTGAGGTGTGATCCTGGATGTCAAAATAGCTCAGTTTAATATACAGCAGGTCTTCATTTACAGCTACCAGCTACTATCACACAGTCAGTTGTATCCAATACCTTTACTTTTATACTGGTTATTATATTTCTTTTATTGCAGATATATTACATTTTACTTTAACTGCAAAGAACCATGAATGTAGCAGTGAAACACTTTCAGCAGCACTCCAAGATGAACTGTAAATTGTGGGGAATGTAAAACCTTTTACGATCATGACCTAGCTGATAAAATAAAAAGGAACATTAGGCACAAAGAAAAATGCTCTCCCATCTCTGCCTGTTCAGTCTGGCTAGGCAGCCTGTTCAAGGAGTCCCAGTTGTTTGACACTTCTTCCATTTAGAAATTATGGAGGTCACTATGCTCTTGGGAGCCTTCGACGTAGCAGATTTTTTTGTAGTCTTCCCCAGATTTGTGCCTTAACAAAATCCTCTCTCTTCGACCTCATGGTTTGATTTTTGCTATGATGTTATCGGCTGTGAGACCTCATATAGATAAATCATGTCCAATCCAATTAGATTTACAATGGGTGGACTCGAGTCAAAGTGTAGAAACATCTCAAAGATGATCAAGAGAAACAGGAACCTGAGCTACATTTCAAGTGTCATAACAAATGGTATGAAAACTTAAATGTGATATTTTAGTTTTCCTTTTTAAACAGTTTGTGAAAGTTTCTAAAAGCCTGTTTTCACGTTGTTATTGTGGGGTATTGAGTGGAGACTGATGAGGGAAAAATATTTTATGAAATTTCATTTTGGCATAAAGCTACAACATGACAAAACATGAAAAAAGTATAGGGATCTGCATATTTTCTGAATATACTCTATGTATGTCAGGTATTAATTGGAGCAAGACATATCTGTTTTTAGCATTTATTTAGCCAATATGTCAAGAGTATGGTGGCCATGAAGTGCAGATCACAGTGGCAAACAGAGAAACACAACAACAAAACACAGAATCAAATAGGAAAACACAATGGTAAAATAATCACAACAGCGAGTGACAAAACACAATGGAAAATAGGGAATCACAACAACTCACAGGATCATCACTAATTGAATGCACTTCAGTCGAGAAGGATTGGACTATATTGGCTGACAGATGCACTGTCTGTCTTTTAAACAGGAAAGAAATGTACCACACGCCTTCATTTGGCACCAGACAAAGGCAAGCAGCAAATTAACCTTATTGCCCTTATTGTGACAAAAAGGTCACTGAACGTTTGCAATGGTTATGGAAAGGAGCTTCAAGAGATTATTGGCATTGAAAAATAGATGTATTATAAGGTCTGAATATAGTGCTGAGGCTCAACCTTGCAGCTAATTTCCCCCCACTCACTCTTTTACTCTCAAAATTCCCAGTGGCCCAAATGGCATTTTCCCCATAGACCACCATTGTAAAATACATGCCTGTAAAACACCAGGACATTTCCAGCTATAAACACAGCCAAATATCAGTTATGGAGTTTAAATTTTTTGTTAAACTTTTCCAAAGCCCAACAAAATCATTTTAGCTGAACAATGTAATGCGCAATCATGTTGTGTCTCAGAAACAATGATCCTTGCTAGGTTAAAGCAGATGCTGTACAGATGAGTAAAATGAAAGGGAAATCAAATAAATGACACAAAGTGAGTTTTCTTTCTCACACATCAAGATGTTGTTGGTACCTGTCTCAGTGTGGTAAATCCTCACTATTGTCATGGGTGTGAAACTGGTTACAGCAATGAAGCGAGACTTGCAGTATCTCCACCTAAGTTCCTGTGGATACTGGTCATTTTGTCCTCCAGCACCCACATTTTTATATTAAGCCCATAAATAGACCTGGGAACAGTTATTTTTTACACGTATCATATTTTTGTTCACCCACCTGGTCTCTCTCACTCCCCACATATCCTATATCAGCAATTGAGTATAAAGAATATAGTCTGCTAAATGTTCATTGGCATTCATTGTCATTTCAACTACATTTTATAAGAACTCCTTTTTGATTTATTTTTCATTTTTCAAATGTAATATCTGGGACATTCATGTAGTTCATGAAATTACCTGGGTTCTGTGTCAACTGCATTGTTTTGGCACAGTCTGCTAAGAAGCAAAACTCCAGTCAGGCTCAGTAAGCCTTGCTTCTTGGAAGGTTCAACTATACCCTCACCTACCAACTTGCTTCCCATAACCAGAAGCCTGATGTCGTCTCCCACCAGTGCAAAGCCTTCATGTGGGCCTTTGATAAGTAAGCACAAACCCAATTTAACTGTTTAGCACCTTACAAAACTGCAAATTACTTAATACCCCCTTCTATCTGCTACAGATTACTGCTATCCTCCTATTCCAGGGGTTTGCAGTGTGCTGGCCTCACCTCAGAAAAAATCGAGACAACTAGTGACCCCCCCAGCAACCTCTATCATAATCTCCATTGGAAATTTTATGGAATTTGTTGATTTTCATTGAAGATTAAAGCCCAGTCTTTAAAATTGTCTTGGACTGCTGGATCAGAAAGGCCAGATGGGAAGGTCAGTGCATGCAGAGCTCTGTGGGAATTTGTATGACTGTTGGGGATTTGTTTAATTGCAAAAATTCTGATGTTTTTCCCTTAGCTAAATGTTGATGCAGGCTCTTACACAGACAAGGCTCTGTAAACACACGCTTAATCTGGGAAACACGTACACACACAAATACACAAAAAGAGGTTTCTTCTAGATAGTGCTCAAGCCCCTTGCATTGTTGTCTTCATGCCAACATGAGAGGCACCTATCCATCAAAGCCACTAGCTAGCCGTGTTGATCTTCAGAGGATGTTTGATGGTGCAAACAGTGAGAGAATGCTGAAATGCCATAGGCAGGCAGAGGAGAGAGCTTGTTTGGGTAAATTAGTCATGATGTCTTTGATGCTTTGTCAGAGCTACAACAGCACAAAGTACATTGAGAGAAAAGAATCCATAAAAAATCAGGTATTGTCCTTGCAGAAAATAACCAGTACCTTTTCAGTGAAGTTATCGATATTTTCTTCAACCATGAAATGGAATATTCTGAAGATTTATAGTATATATGCTGTACCATTTATAGAAACGTCTGTTAATCCTAAAATGGATCACTGAGTAGATTTACAATATATCCGTTGTACCATACAGACACTTCCGTCAGTCCTAAAATGGATGAATGGATCAGCAGATTTATAGTACATCCTCTCTCACCATTCATGTACACACGTCAATCCTTTCCAATTCTGTAATATTCAAATACAGCATTCCCTCAATAGCATTTGCCAAAAAGTTATTAACCCCTGAGAATTCTAATTTTGAAATCCGTGCCATTTCTTTGCACATTTTATTCACAGCTGAAATGAAAAATTCTGATACATTTTGACTAGCATAACTTTTGTCCTATTTTCAAAATCATCATCACAGCCTGATCTTTGTCCAGAGGCATCTGAGTGAATTGAGGCCCTGATTGACAATTGTCAACCTCTATTAGTAAGCCAAGTCAAGCAACCGAACAATTAGAATTATGAAATGTGATCTAATTTAGAACAACCACTATAAATACAATACACAAACAATTACTTTATGTCTTTACTGAACACACCCATTTAACATTATCAGTGCTGGTAGAAAAAGTAAGCAAACCCCTTGTATTTAATAATTGGTCATACTTCCTTTGGCAGTAATAACCTCAATCAAGTGCTTCCAGTAGCTGTGGTTTAGACTAAACTGATGAAAAGTTAAGCTTTGGTATCTGACTGGTCCACAACAAAAGGCAATACATTCTGAATACATTCTCTGTAGTGGATATTTTCAGCGTTTAAGGACATTAGACACTCGTTCGTTCAATGTTTTGTATGTGGTAGACTCGTAGAGATGTTAACCAGTTCACTGATTCCTTTTCACAAGAAAAAGATTCAACGCCTGCAAGCAAAAAACAAAACTATGATAGCAGAGAGAGAGAGTGAACCAAACAATATACAAAACAATGAGAAACCAAAGGAAATGCAGATCTGGTTATAGCTCTTCGTCATCACTGCTTAGCCATCTCTTTTCACATTGTTTTTACATTGTCTTTTGATACATTGTTAGTATAAACATATTGATCATAACTGCTATTCTGTGGACTTGAAGTCATTGTGTTAGAGTTGCATTTGGGACTGAAACCAAGAGCTGAACCTATTCCCTATCTATCTTCAACAACATCAGACCTTGCATAACCCATCAGTCTCAGGTAAGGTTATCATCTCATATTGAGTTTTTACTTTATTTCAACCATTAGCCCAGCTCCCCCAGCCCTAGTTCATGCAGTACACTAGTGGGAGGGACAGTAGCACTTTCATAGCTCTAACCTTGAACTGTGAAGGTGCTACAGTATAACACTGGCATGGACAGATACAAAACACAGTCTGACTACCAATATGGTTCAGCTTTGGTGAGGCGAAGTGCACTGCAGTCTACTGTAAAATTAATGGCTTATTTTGGTGGGCCATGAAACATTTAGTACATTCAGAATTCATTCAACATTAATTCAGCGTTCCTGTGTATTTGTGTTTTTCAGCAGACTTTTTATCAACTTTAACTTGCTCTTCATAAACTTTAATGGGTCATACTTTCCCAGAGTAACTACAGTGCTATGAAACCACATACACCCTCACATCCAACCCCCCTACACACATATGCATGTTTCTCTCACTCCACTTCTTTTTCACATAACCTACCATGGTCTGTGTTCTTTGTATGCTGGGCCATCTCTGACCAGTATGATGTCTTTGGCCTATGTTTTGTATAATTGATTTATTCTGAAAATAAATGGATACTTCAGATATAGTTATGAAGCCTTGGAATTAGATTAGAGTAGTTCCTGTACTGTAACTACTACTGTACTACTGTATACCATAACAACAAACTTTTAGTCTTGTTAGTGGCATTGCATTACTTTGGTCCAAACTGAAATTACTCATCAGCTAATTACCTTGACCCTTCAGTGTACAAATTTATATCAAGTCATAATGTTTCACCTACTGTGTTTATTCAGCTTACCCATAGTTTGAATTATGTCAAAACCATAACTTTGACAAACATAATAAAGTTTATTGGATGTTGGGACAAGGTATCCAAGCAAGGTCTCAAACAGACAGAACAAATTGCTCTAATGATCTACAGCAACAGTTGGTCAAAGTATATATTTTGGTCAAGGTATATATTTTACACACTGTTGACAATAGTGCATACATTTCATCCTCCCAAGTTACACTGCGTTGATAATAATAATTCTGATTTATGTATTAAATGTGGCCTTGAAGAAGGCACATTACTCCACTACCATTGGAGATGCCCCAAAATTAAACATTCTGGGAAAAGATCATACAAACTGCAACTGATGTTATCAACATTGGGCTGCCTGACTGCCCTCAGGTATTTACCCTTGGACTACCTCAACCTAAGTTAAGACTGTCAGGCACAAATGAAAGATACTTCTACTACTTTAACTTTAAGCTACACACTGTATTGTAAATGATTGAAGTTATGATTGAAGTTATGAAGAAAATGTAATATTGTTCAACATAACAGTTACAAAAGAATTGCTGGGCTTTTTGTGTATAGACTCTTTTAAATGTAATTGTAGTGTTAATACTGAAAAAAACTTTGTAATTTACAGCATTGAAGACGTGGAAGTTTTGTGAATAAATTATGAATAGTCACAGCACACTTCCATTATTGTGATGTGCTGTGCTTGCTTAATATTTTTTTGTGTTTTTTTCTTCATTACATTGTTTTTTATTACGGCACCCAATTCACTTCAGAGTGTTCACTCAGCCTTCTTGGAGTCTGGGTGGTGTCCTGGAAAGGGTGCTGGCTGGGGTCTCCATAGTTCTGCTGGGGGACTTCAATGCTCATGTGGGCAATGATGGGGTAACCTGCAGGGGCATGATTGGGAGGAACGGCCTCCCTGATCTGAACCTGAGCGGTGCTTTGTGATTGGACTTCTGTGCTAGTCACAGTTTATCCATAATGAACACCATGTTTGAACAGGGACAAGGGTCAGCACCTCTAAGTCTGAGGCCATGGTTCTCAACCAGAAAACGGTGAATTGCTGTCTCTAGTGAAGGAGTTGAAGTATCTCAAAGTCATGTTTACAAGTGAGGGTATGATGGAACAAGAGACTGACAGGTGGATTGTTGCAGCGTCAGCAGTAATGTGGACCACTGTGGTGAAGAGGGAACTGAGCCAGAAGGCAAAGCTCTCAATTTACCGGTTGATCTACGTTCAAACCTTCACCCATGGGCACGAGATCTGGGTAGTGAGAGATCAAGGTCATGGATACAGGCCGCTGAAATTAGTTTCCTCTGCAGGGTGTCTGTGCTCAGCCTTAGAAATAGGGTGAGGAGTGGGGACACCTGGAGGGAGCTCAGAATAGAGCCGCCACTCCTTCACGTCGAAAGGAGCAAGGTCAGGACGCCTCCTGGGCGCCTTCCTTTGGAGGTTTTCCAGGCTCGTCCAATTGGGAGGAAACCTTGAGGTAGACCCAGAACTTCCGGGAAAGATTATATATCCCCTAGGACAGGGGTGCTCAAATTCACAGTGGGCCAACAACAAAACAACCAAAAATAATAATAATTTCCTTCAATGAAAATTCAATCTTTCAACTATTAACAGTCCATACCTTGGAGTAGAAAAGGTCATAAAGAAAACATTCATCCAAGCTCAGTTTGCTACACTGTGATTTACTCTGATGCACATTGGTCCAAGCCAGATACCTGGCATCTCTTCTTAGATGCAAGTTCATCAATGTCTGGGGTCAGGCTCTGAGCCGAGGAAATCCTCAGGACTGAATGAAGGTGTTCATCAGTGAGATGACTCCTGTGTGGTGTTTTGTTCATCTTCATCAAAGAGAAGAGTTGTTCACATAGATATGTGCTGCCGAACATAGAGAGCATTTGAGCAACTTGGGCACGGAGTTGGGGCAGTGTGTCGGGGAGGAAACATGGAAACTGTGCAGCACCCACAGAGTCATACTTTGACTTGAGCGTGTCACTACACTGGAGTTCAATCAGCTCCATTTGGAGGTTGGTTGGTGCGCTTTTCACGTCAACCGCAAACGGATTGCTGAGCAGTTCAAATCTACATTTCTGGGCTTCAAAGTCAGCAAATCGTTGGGTAAACTCGGCGCTGAGTACGCTGAGCAAACTGTGCAATAGGCAACACGGCGGGAGAGATCTGCTCTTTCATTCACTTGTGGTGTCTGTTTCTTCAGTAGTCAGAAAAATATTCAAAGACTACCAGAAAAGAGCAGAATCCATTGCCAAAGAGTTCATTGTGTTCTCTCAGCAGACAGCAAACCCATTAAACTCAAGTCAGAGATGGGTTCAGATTGACTCGGCGTCTCTAGGGCCCCTGGTTTAATACCCTTTAGGATTCTGTGGAGTCTCCTGTCTTCCACTGCACTGTTTTCCTATGGTGAATTTCTCCTTTCTATCTATCTAATGATGTTCTTGCCACAGCATGCCAGGTCATGGTGACTCTGGGAACAGGTACAAATATGATGAAACAGGAAAGCACCACAGTTGAGTCATACTTGATTTTGTTCCCAGCCAATCACCTTAGTGTTTTTCTTTTAAAAAATCAAAAAAAAAAATTTTTTTTAAATTGCAGCACTTTCCCAGGCTTGCCCACATGGTATTAGAAAGTGTACATATTTTTTAACACAGTTTTCAACACATGGTTATGCTCAAATACTTTTTAGCATAAGACACTCTGGACACCCATACACAGTCCAGGCATATTCTAGGTTTTTACCTAGTATATATCTATTTCAGCGTGATGTACCACCTCAGCCATGCATTATGTACTTCCAGCAGCTGAGTTTATTCATCTTTTCCCTGTTTACATCTACAGTAACTGTAAACATCCATTTACAATGCCATGTATTTCTAATCACTTGGTAGCAGGGAAACATTGCACAAGAGATTCAGGTCAACATCCCAGGTAAGATGAGAATTCTCTGCTATAAATTCTTCAGAGGTGTCATTTTAATATTTAAGTTGGCGACGCTGAACATTGAGGAACTGATGAGTCTTGGCTATACATTTAGATTTGGCAGAAAACTTGCTGTTTTAGGGAGCCTTCAAAGAATCTGAGCAGTAATGAAGATTCTGTTGGTAGAACTAATCCCCCAGACAATGTAATGATACATAATCATAAACAGCCATAAAAATGAATGAAGAGCTTAGCGAGACAAAAATACCAAAGCATAAATCACATAAGAAGGAGGTTAGAGTGGGGGAAGGGATTGGCATTAGGAATCAACAAAGAGTGAACTAACAGTTTATAAATGCTGCCTAGTACACTTGCATGTTAATACAACGTACCAATAATATCTGATTCTAAATGAACTACTGAAAAGCTTAAGCTATTTAGTACAGACAGATCTTTAACTGGTAAGGTTATTAGTGTTATTTAATTTTTTAAAGTGCTAGTGTTTGTCGATACCTGTTCTTACTGCAGTGATTCAGCATGTTTATTCCGTCAACAAACCAGCTACCATGTACATGCATTTTATAAAATGACAAGGAGGTACAGTTTTAATCTAGTTCTTTTAATAAGGGAACTGGTTTTTCTAGTCCAGCTATAATTAATAAGGGCAGTAGCTTTATTGTGCACGGTAAACTGGATTAAAGAGATTGTCCATACAAACGATTTTTATCTTGCCATGTCAAACTTTCATGTTTGTTCAACAGTTAGCATCGGAGAGTGGGGTTAGTCTACTATTTTGCAGTAGCCTCTGAAACGTTTGGTTTTGTAAGTAGACATTTTCTTGGATTTCTTACAACTGAGAAAAATTATTTACCCACAATGACAAATCTATTCCCTTTTTTTCATGTTTTCTCATCAATAAGCATGGCAGATTTTAAGAGGTTAAATGATTATGTCAAATAAAAATCTTGTAATTCTAATATAACACATCATTTTCCTGCTGTTTCCTGCGTCACTACAGCTGACTGAGATAGACCAGTTGTCCCTTCCAGTGAGTATAATTATTTTTCCATGCTGTGCTCCAGCATATCCGTTGTACAGTCATACGGAATTGTTTCAGTTTCAGACACACACAAATATATACACTCACATTCTAAACATCTTAGACAGTGCAGATGTAATATTTAAGCAGGAAACATTAGTTCTTTAATAAAAGACATGTATACTCCTGTTCTCTGTTTGCTATCCCTCACTTCTTAGGCACAGTGTGAGACCAACTCTACTGGCATGAATGGAGTAGTGGTGTATGATGATGTAACTTATGCTATAAGTTCTGTAAGTATACAGATCAGAATGAACATTTACCTTGTGATTTTCCCTGTTGTATTCTACATTATTATTAGCAACAGCAGTGGTCTCCAGTCTTTTGACCCCTTTAAATAACATGTAGTCTGGTTGTGAATCCCTATCAGTGGTTACCAGTTCAATCAAAAATGACTGTCCCTTGTTCCACATGAAAATGTAAAATTATCCAGTAATCCACAACAAAAAGGGAAAAGATAAGTGTAACAACAGAAAAAAAAATCTGAAAAAAAAAACAAAACTTTCTTCTGGTTTCCTATACGCTGCCCACTGTGGTGCCCCTGACCTCCAGGCTTGGACCCACTTCCCTAGAGATTGGGCCTCATCTGTGGACAACTCAGCTGGTATTGGTGGAGGACTGGAGTGGCAATGGGGCTTGGGATGTGACAGTATAAGATTTTTGATTATTGCGTTACCATTATTCACTTTAAAGTGGTCCTCTAACTCTGTGATCATGGGTAGGTGTAGTCTTTTCTACTTTTGACTTGTATTAACTTACACACTCCCTAAGGTTTTTTTTTTGTTTTTTTTCCACATGCCATTATAATGATGTATGGTTATTCAGTCATGTTACATTAGAAACAGTCCCTGTGCAATAACTCTGTAATATTACAATCAGGCTTTATATACTATACATAGATGTGTATATATGTACATACTGTACATAACCACCACCCACTGTATGTACTGTATATAATGTCACTCATCACACTACCCACGTGATATTTATTTCAGCACTTTTTGCACTCTCCCACACCTTGCACCACCTGTTTCTCACTGGTTGACTTGTGTATAAACATTTTATGTTGTGTATGTTTTCCCTACCAGATTGTATATAATGTCATATGTTTATTTATCCCTGATCATCTTTGTTGTGGTTTGTTTGAGGTGGTTTTAGTTTTAGGAGTATTGGCTAAATAACCATGTTGCAACACAATTAAACAGCAGCACAAACTGTAACCTCCAAAATGACCATACACCAGACGCGTGGCCAGTAATAATTGACCCTTCACTAAGCCCCTCCCTTAAACAGCCACTGTCTAATCCTACCTTAGCAACTGTAACTATGGTCTGTTAGCTGAGCTAGCGGACTTTTCACTCTGTATAGCTTTAAGCTGGGAAAAATGGCTAAACAAAGTTCTTTAATGTCCTATTTTAAACGAGCAAGACGTGAGGAGGAAGACACACCACTGCCGCCTCCAACAACCAAGCCCACCCAGCCCGATTCTACAAACTCGGCCCACAAGATGGTTAGCCCACCAAGCCCGGTCCCTGCTGCCAGTGCTCTCTCACCGTCAGCCTAACGTGGCTTTACCCAGCAATTTATTGGCAATTGATGAACCACCTTCACAGCCAAATCTGAAGGAATTTCCCTGCACAGTCAAAAATGGAAAATCATGTAACATGTGATACAAAAATGGACAATGTTTCAGAGCTCCCACTAAATGTAGGTAAAGTAGGTTTTCAGGTGAGCTCTTGTCCTTTTCAGGGGAGCTCGGTTCCCCTTATCTCCCCAGTAATTCGAACACTGGGCCCATCCAATTTTGTATTGGCCCACCCAAAATACAATTTCTGCCTACGCCACTGCCATACACAGTTTCAATAAAAACTGAACAGGATAACCTTCATGAAGGTAGGCTTTATTACAGGACTGTTGTTTTAGCTAGGTGTAACTAATAAACTGGCGAATTAGTTTTTGTTCAGATGTATATACAGTAGATTAACATCTTGACAACACTCAGGTAGTGGACTCACATTTTATATCTACTACTAAATGTTTAAAGGTGGTGGTGGCAGATGGGTTACCTTGCCTAACAATGATCTCCATTAGCTGACAATATTGGTTTTTGAGGCATGGTGGCATGGTGAGGCAAAATATAGCACAGACTATCCCAGGGTCAAGTTACAGTGCATTCAGAAAGTATTCACACCTCCTCATTTTTTATGGCCTCATGCTAAAATAAAATACTTCATCATGACAAAGAAGAAACTGAATTTTAGAATTATTTGCAAATTTAGGAAAAACTGAAATATCAAAAATTCAGACCCTTTACTATGATACTTGAAATTTAGCTCAGGTCTCTCCCATTTCTCTTGATAAACTTTGAGATGTTTTTACACCTTCATTTGAGACCACCCGCAAATTCAATTGACTGGACATAATTTGGAAAGGCCAGCACCTGTCTCAGGTCTCACGCCTGACAATGAATATCATAGCTAAAATCAATCCATGAGGTCGAAGGAACTAAAAGTGAAAATTATGCTCATGCTCTGCAGGCTCTTCCTTCAACCTGGTGGTTTGGTTTCGCTTTGATATCCATATTTACACTATCACGAAGGCCAATGCATATTTCAGCTTTTTCCTTTTTAATAAATCTGCAAAAGATTTCAAAGTTTGGTTTTCACATTGTCTTGTATTGGCCGCCACGGACTGATGAGAGAACTTTTTTTCTTTTAAATTTTACCACAAGTCTGCAACATAACAAAACGTGAAAAATTGGAAGTGGTCTGAATACTTTCAGAATGCACTATTACCACAAAAATAGCATAGAGGAGTATTTAAAATCTAATTACTATTCAGCTTTTGTTGCCTAATCATGTTGTTTCTGTGCAGCCCAGGAGTAAGTGTAGGTGATGTAGGGAGATACATTTCCAGGACAAATGATGAAGTTTTTAAGAGGTGCATCATCTGTTTCATGTAAAAAGAAGGTGAAGTCAGTATTTTATACCAACCAACCAACGTAAACCAACGTAAAACATCTCAGACTCTTTAACCATTACATTTACATAAGTTTTTTTTTTCTTGAGAAACAACTACACACCCTCATGTTTGAATATATATGAGGCACTGTAAGCAGCAGACTAAGCAAAACTAGTACATACACTTCATATGAGCATATTCCACATTACTTCACAATCTTCATTCAATCTCCCTCACCCCTGCCATTAGTCACCTGCTGCCAACTGCATTTAATAATTCATTGCCTGAATACATTTGGCTCTCCATTTGGGTGATGTTTTCTTGTTGCACTTCATTTATATTCATTAATATTCATAGGATGTCAATATTTTGGGGTTGTTCATTTGTTATACTGGAGAAGACCAGAAGAAGATAGAAGCAAAGATAAGGGCTGTGTATTACTCTGTGATAACTCAGTTTTCATCATCTACAATCTGATAATATTTCTATCTGTCTTAGTTATTAAGATTGTGGCTAGAGAAGTGGAAGAGCACAGCACAGACTATTACAGGACAAATTAATGAGTGGAACTAAAGTTCATCATCCTGGGGCCAAGCTCTCATTTAAATCAGTGATAAGGATTGCGAATAAGTGTCAATCACTTAGTAAATTCAAATTCTCTGAACTCTTCACTTCTACGGCAAGAACAGATTTTACTAGGGGGGGGGGGGGGGTCATATAGAATTGGATTATATTGAAAAAAAAAACATCCACAGATGATTTTCAGAGGCTGAAAAACATAAGACCACCATGTGTGACTGAATTTTTTTTTTTTTAAAAGCATCTATGGATGGATGGATGGGGCAGGGTGCAGCAAAGCAGTAAACAGAGAAACCCAAAATCAGATCTGGATTTCCCATTACCCTTCCCTTTCCTTTAAACAGCCCAGTTCTCCTCAGTACACCTGTACTTTTAGGTAGTTTCAGCCTTCTGGAGAAGGCTCTCAGTTCCTGTGGATTCAATTCAATTCAATTCAATTCAATTTTATCATATAGTGCCATATCACAACAAAAGTCATCTCAAGGTATTCTTTCATATAGAGCAGGTCTAGACCATACCTTTAAAATAGGTATTACAGAGAGAGACCCAAACAGTTCCCACCATGAGCAGCACTAGGCGATGGGTGGCAAGGAAAAACTCCTTTTAAGAGCAGAAACTCTCGTGAGCAGAACCGACTCAGGGTGGCGCCATCTGCCCTCAATCGGGTTGGGTTAAGAAGGAGAGAGAGGGGGAGAGGGGAGAGGGGCAAAGAATAGCGAGAGAAGAAACATAGCATAACACGGGTTCCATATAAATGTAAGGTGATGCCAATAATACAGTATAGTAATGATAGTAGTGATAATTAAAGTATTAACTACACATAGCAATACAACTAATAGCAGTATAAGTACTCTAATTATAGCAGCAGGTGTTG